>VZTG01006526.1:0-77811 GCA_013397845.1 Melanocharis versteri
CACTCATGCACACGCACGTGCGCACACATACACACACGTGCGCACACTCACGCACACACGTGTGCGCACACACACACACACACACGGATGCACGCGCACACACGCCCCCTCTCCCCCGTCCCTCCGTTGCGCGTCTGGGGAGTCCGGGGGAGTTACACAAACCAAAGGTGATGCGCTCAAAGACGACGTGAAGGCTTCCGTGCCTTTTGTTCCTTTGGTTTTTAATGGCTCTCAGCTCTTGCGGTGGCAAGGTTTATACAAAGCAGTCAGCAAAGCTCTCAATACTTTTTCCAGGAAACATGGAGAAGAGGGTTAACTGAAAAGGCATCGTGGCTCCTTGGTGTTAAAAATCGGAGAGGTTTGGAATGGCCTGAGCAGCCCAATGCATGGAGGATGCTGGGCCTTCAGCTAGAAGAAAGCCATGCAGGGTGGCCAGGGGATGCCAGTCCCTCCCTCTCCAGACAGCATTCTGAAGAGTGCTGTGAAATTTTAGAATTCCTGAGCACCATCAAAGTCTCAGTCTGAACCTGGATGGAAAACAAGCGTTTTTCCTATGGGGACCAGAGCACAGTGATAGGCAAGTCTTGGAGATAGAGAAGCAAAGCCTGGCTTCATAGCTCTGTGTCTGTTCCTGGGAATTGCCCTCTATGCCACTTATTCCCCTTTATATTTTGCAAAGTTTTTTTGAATGCTTGTTTCTTGGTTGATGCTCACATTTGGGACTATGAAATGGCACAAAACAGGTACTTTTGAGCCACTGCCAAACTATAAGCATGGAAAAAATTAATGTGAAAATTTGAAAATATCTGGACCCTGTCAAAGATTATGATTGGTTCATTTTCTTCCAAGCCAACATCATATTTTATACTCACTGTTGTTATTCTAACTTTCAGTTGTCATTTCTGCACTATGAATACAGAATATAAAGTATACATAATGTGATGCTTGAGCTGGCAACTTCCTGAAGAATAAACATCTCCCCCTTCTAGAGGCTGCAAACTGTGGCCAGTTGGCCATTATAGTGTTGTTTCTGGAAACCCCTACACATCTCTAGGTCATTAATTTACTTTAATAGCCCAGAAGAGGATGGAAATGCACTATATCTTCGAGCTTAACTTTACATATGTTACCTGCTTAATCAATTACCTCTTCATATCTAACCTGGCTCACACACTTTTTGGCATAGCCACATTTACCTTCATTTTTGAATGTTTCTTGTAAGGTCAGGATATATGTTTACTAGGTAGGTCAGGCCCATAAAATGTTAATTCCTAACTCTAGCATGGGAAAGACAGACATATGCTATGCCCCAGCTGTTGAACAGCCGAAATAATCCCAATCTAATTGGCTTTCTGTCTATATTGTCTTTAGTTTTATGCAGTTGGTAGACGAGTAAGTGTCAGAGTAGTCCTGGCAAGATGAAATATGCTGGTTGCATATTGTGTGTGATTTTCAGTCTGAATTCCAGGAGAAAAAAAAAAAGAAGAAATTTCTCCAATAAGTATCCTCAAAAGGAAGGCGAGGGGAGGGAGGTGTGGGGTGGGAAAGGAAAAAAATTACCAAGAACATGTAGGAAAACATGCTAGCCCAAAGGCATTTCTATCACAATAATAATGCTGGAACCAGGAGACCACCAAGTGTCAAGTTAATACCCTCTGTAAAAAGTCAGGGTTTGTTCCTGTAAATACCGACTGCCTAGGCTGCTTCCTGGACCAAGCCTTCATTTTGTTTAGGAAGCTTTTGTATAGGACCCACAGGAAGCTTTTGAAGGAGGGGAAAATGGACTTCGCAGAAAAAATGGGAAAGGTTTGGAGAACTTGGCATTGTGAAAGGGAACTCAAAATATCTAAAAATGAGAGGAGGCATGTACAATAGTGAAGTAAAATCCAAATTGAGAGGGTTGTGTGATAGTTGCAAACGAAGATTTTGAAGTCAGGGTTTCATTTGAGGATTCTGAGAGGGGTGAGTGATAAGATTGGTGAATACTTGACAATCGTGTCCCAGACACAGAAGATGGGAAACTCTCAGTAATTAAATCAAGGGTTATCATTCTCTCCTCTACCACTTCGTTAAATAGCAAATGAATGATGATGCTGACAATGAAACACTATGTTTGTGCTTTAGTTCAGCACTCCTGTTCTACTTGCAAATCTAATTAGCTTCCACAGTAAAGGAGGAATCTCCACCCTCATTCAGTCTCTGCAGCCACGTCAGAAACAGTGACTTTTGTGATGGAGCAGTCTGTCTGTTGGGATCATCGCTAAATAGATGCTGGAGGATTATCACTGACCTGGATTAGATCCTTGCTGGTAATCTAAAAGAGAAAGGCTTTGATTGTAGTTTGTTATCAACTGCCGAAGACACACAGTCACTCGGGCTTGCATTTTAACTTGTAATTCTATAGCGCTGCTTAAGCAGGCATATTTTTGGAGCTGAAGCAAGGCACCAGTCCCACATTCGCTGTAAAACGTGCTCAGAGGAGCATTCCACCTGAGGCATGGGTGTTTAACAGGCTACAACCACCCTAATCACTCATCTGGCTTTAAAGAGTGTTGTGAAATCAGGAGAGCTTTGGCCTTTAATATTTTTATTTCTTTATCTCTCTGGCTATTCAAAGAGCAGGCAGCTGCCTGACAGAGACACAGGATTTTGGAAGTAGCCTGCCTAAGAGGATTGTTTCTGTGGAGTACTGTTATCCTTAATGCAATCAATGAGCCCTTGCTGGATGGTAAAGTAATTGTAAAGGGTTGCCCGACAGGCACAATTACTCAGTTTAAAAGGTGAATTCTCCTTCTGTTGTAACTGCATAAGGGAGTGATTTGCAGGAAGGCATCTAATAATAAGGACTTGATTGTCCTCTGCTTTCCCTCCCAGGCCCAAATGCCTTAATGGTTAACTGTACCCCTGTCATCCTTTTTCTTCTAAATAGTGCAGTACACAGAGAAGTTCCAATTCACAATTAGTCAACTGACCTGCTGGTACAAACACAGGATTGTCAGACACATGACTGCAACTCTAAACGCTAGTGTTAATATCCTGTTAGCAACAGCATGATAGATTATGGAGCAGTTTCAAACCAAGTTTCCAGGCCTCTGGTTCTGGGCTTGGAATCCTTGTTGACTGGGGTAAATTTTCATGTAGTATTTCCACAGTCCAAAGGACTTTCATGTTCCAACCATTGTCCGTGAAATAATTAAGTCTGAATTTTGTAGCACTTGACTTTACTGAAACTAATTACTTAAGAAGTCTGCAATTGTTCAGGCCTCTTGACAAAGAGTGTTTGCACTATCACTTTGCAGAGATAAGTGATGCTAACAGCACCTTGCTTCCAGAGAAGGAAAGACATGGTTTCACTTACTCGAGAATCACAAAATGAAAGAAAACAACTACCCAAAATACTTTTTAACAAAATACACTGTAAATTCACTATATTGCACAGAGGTGCTGCTCTACAGTGTGTAATTTATGGGCTCTCCCCTATAGAAATCATCCTATAAAAATGAACACTATTAGAAATGCTACCAGGTTGTCGTGTGTATTAGACTCTTGTAGCTGGCAACAATCAACTGGGTGTTTTCCCCTTTTTTAAAAACAGTAAAAACAATAAAGAAGATTAACCTTGCCTTATTCCTTGTGGTCCATATAAGTAGCTATTTTAAAACAAGAGGTAAGAGCTCTGCGCTTTTGCCTACTTTTGAATGTCATCAAACACTGTGAGGTCAGCAGTTCAGGCTGGAAATGAAATAACCAAGTTCACACTGTGTTTAAGACTCTATTCTATAACTGCACAACTGAATAAGAAATAAAAATAGATTTAAATAGTTTGACAAAGATACAGTTTGATGAAATATAAATATGGTAATAAAAATAGAAGAGAAAATCAGTATTTTCATTCCATTTTAAACACAGAGGATAAGCTCTTTAGCTTACATGAAATACCATTGGTTTATAGAAATGGTGGAGATGTAGGCTGTCTTTCCCATATTGGGGTTAAGATGCTGTCACAGGTGAAGGTTTATTTTTAAAGACTGCAGAATTTTCTGCGGTTAATGGGTCAGCCTTCCCTTCAATTAAAAGCTACATTTTCACCTTAAAAAGGTGATTCACATTTGCATAAATAACCAGCTGAATTTAATGTTCAAGAAAGTAGGGAAAGTAGGTAAATTAAACCTTATCTAGAAGAAGTGCTTAGAGGAGCATAGTTAGAATTTCCAGTTCTCTTCCTCTGTGCTTGAATGAAGTGTAAGAGGAAGACAGCATAAAGGATGCTTTTACTCAAAATATATATTACGAAATGATCAAAAGATGAGCAACTTGATGATGGTGTAAAATGATGGCAGGAAATAAAGCTCAGCTTTGTGTTGTCTGGGAATTTTTTTTTTCAGAACAATGCTCTTGTTTTCATTCTGTGTTCTTGTGACAGCAGCTCTATCATTACTAAATCAACTTGCTCTTCACTCTTCATTTTTTAAGCAAATAGATTTTACCTTCCACCTTTAAAACCACCAGTTTCCAAGGCATTCCAATAGTAAGATACATTTTTTTAAGCCTCATTCTGTGTTAGTGCATCACTTCCAGTCTGATGAAGAAAAAAGGTCAGCTTTTACAAAGAGACAACAGTAACCTTTCATTAAACAAGATGTAAGATGTAAGTTACCCACTAAAGTAGACAAAAACCGAAAGACTGATGCCTTAAACATGTCAAAACAGTGGTTAAAAATTGGTTTATCAAGCAGCTGTGTTGTTATATTACACATGAGATGCTAGACTTTTCAGCATGAGACCTTGGGACTGTGTCAGCCGTGCAGTGCCCAGCTGAAGTTAAAAGGAGTAAAGGGGAAGGAAATAAAGGGTTTTTTTTTTATTTTGGTTTTTTTTTGGTGGTTTTTTTTTTTGGTTGATTTGGGGTATTTTTAATTGTATTGAGTAAAAAAAAAATGAACAATGAAAAATTTCTTTTCAAAAGCAAATTTTTTCTTACTTCGATTTTCCATCTTGTGAAATCCAAGGCTTTTTAGCTACATGAACTCTATATTCATTAAACTTATTTCCTCTAGAGGAAATAAGCACATGCATCCACCTGGACCAGTTGACCCATTATGTGAGAAACTGTTGCTGTTTTAGCCTTGGGGGAATCTCCAGTACTCAGGAAATAATTTTAAACCCATGACTCAATAAAGCATGATAACTATGGCAACTGGAACACATACATCGTGATGGCTAATTTCACATCAGCATTCATCAGGGGAGGTACCAGCTTGGTACTACAGCATGGAGAGCAGCTATTGTTAATGTCATGTGAAGCTACAGAGACATGGAAGAGGGAAAACCAGTGTTAATAAGCCCAGTGAGCAAAGTGAGGTCTGGTGTAAGTCATAATAGTTTCATAATCCTTGGTCCTGTTCTTGACAGCACAGCAGACTGAGACCCAAAATACCTGTCTGCAGTCTTGTTTTAACTTATCAGGCAGCCTTGGTCTATCTATTCCCCTTCTCATATTTCATTTTTCCTTAGATAAATTAGGGAGTATAGTACAAGCCTCTTTTGCAAAGTGTTTGAGATATACTGTGGAAAGTACTGTATGAGATTATTTTTATTTATGTCTACTAAAAATCCTCTTGCAGATTGCTAGTTTGGCTGCTTCTTTCATTGTCCATGCCCATGCTCTTGCTTATTGTAACTGAAACCCAGCTTATAGCAATTACCTTGCCTTTTACTGGGAGATGTGTACATGCAGACAGTTACTTAAGAGCACCTTAAATAACTTGCTAGGGTGTCAACACCCGTAATGATGTCTGAGGAAAGACAAGAGAAGTGGAGGGGGAAGCTAGCTGTCATGCCAGCAAGAACAAACTGAGTTGGAGATTTATTAGGTGTATATTGCTCAGATAAATGTGATCCTGACTTGAATGAGAGCCAGCAATAGCAAGGGGAGGGGATCAGGCAGAAAGAAGTGGCTGTTTGGACTTCATCAACAGATTCAAGACCTGGCGAGGATTAGGAGGAGTAACAGAATTGTTGGGGTGCTCATTCATCACTTTAAAATTTAGGGTTATGAATTCTAAATGGATGGTCAGTTCAGCTGAAAAATGCTTCCTCCTCCTTCTTGCTACATTTCTCTTTTCATGCCGGTATGTTACAGAGTGAAAGTATTGCATGATGTTATTTGTGAACATGATACAATGCATAGAAGTGACTGACACGTTAATAGGAGCTTTCGTGTTTTAAAAACAAAGTCTCATATTCTGTTACATGACCACAAGAAAAAGAAACATGGAAAGTGGTTAGTATGCTTTCATATTTCAACACTGTCACGTTATGAGGGGCTACCTTTTTTACTCTCCTTGTTTCTGAGGTTTTACTTTTGTCTTCATATCATTTTACAAAGAGACATGGTAAATTAGTTAATTCTTGAGAGAGGTAAATCTCTTATATCTAGTCTTCGCCCAGAGCAGTTTTTAAATACCTACATTCTGAATTAAAAAAACCCAAACCCCTATTTCTTATTACTGGGAATATATGAAAAAGCATTATCTTTTTAAAGAAAAAATAAAAAAAAACCAGGGTTCTCTCTCATATCCTGAAATGTTGTTTTTTTTTTCTTTCAACTTCAAAATGCAAAGACAGATAGCAGTGATTGGAGAATGCTTTAACCTAACTCTCCTTGCTCAGTACACCTGATAAACTGAGTTTATAATGTTGTTATATTAAATTTTACAGCAATTCTGTCACTAGAGCAACAAAGTAATCCCTACACTTGCTTTCTATTATTTTAAATCAAACATGCTATGAAACAGATTCTTTCCTGTTGTACTTGGTCTTTTTTAAAGCCTATGGTTGTACATTAATTTGCAAAAGCTAAGCATCTACTGGGGTTACTGTTAGACAGAAGAAATTGATAACAGGCAAAGTTTATCTTATTTCATTCTATAGCAAGTATTTCACATTTCTGTATGACACATTTAGTAAAGCAGCAAATATATTCTGAAGAACCCCTTTCTTTTTCCATGACCACCAAGTGGCCAGCTGCACCAGTAATATGATGCCCTCTGTGGGCATCTAAAAAGTTACATACATGGAACAAATACTCTGAAGTTTTTAAAATGTTTTTGCCATTGGATTTTCTGGGTCTTTTGTTTCTGGTGATTTTATTGAAGATTCATTAGTACATATGATGGGTGGTACAAAACAATAAGCCTTAACTAGATTTAAAACCTGATTATTTCTTCATGGAAAACTAAGTTAAAACTATGAAAAGCATTATTTATAGGCTGCAGTGCTAACAAGGGTTTGGGTCATTTCTGTTCTTGTACTTTAAAATGAGAAGGATCCATTTTGAGAAAAGTAATTCGGGAAAGAAAAAATTTCATTGGGCTAACCTGCTTTTTGTTTAATCACAGCTTCAGAGAGCTCAAGGCAGCCAGGGACATACCTGTGCTAGGATCAATGGGGCAAGTGATTAACAGTGATAGGACGTCCTAAACCTTTCATGCTCAAACCAGAACTTTCCCTCCTTTGAAACCAGAGCCTTTACATCACTCAGTAGAATTGAATTTCTCATGAGCAGCACTAGAGAACAGAAATACTCTCAATTTTCTTTGCTGAGGAATCTTTACTTTTTCCAACTACAGATCTCAAGATTAACACTGCTCCTGGCCTCTGATTTTTAGTCAGGAAGTATAAACAATGACTTGAAAGGTGTATATGCAGAACTTTCCATCTGATTTACTGGTAGATTTTTAGAATCTGTCGTGCATGTCATATTGACCTTACAAACTTAATTACCTAAGAAATTAAGCTTGCTTCTCAGCTCCTTAATGTAAATCAGTGTTAGCACTAAGAAAAATCTCTTAAAAATATCCTGAAAATTTACATGCTAACAGGTTAGAATATAGAATTTCTGAGCTGATGAAGTGAACTGAAGTATTTGGGAAATATTTGGAAATAAAAGCCACATGTCACTTGGCTTAGGGTGCAAGAATCCCATGTGTCAAAAAATTATGAGCCTGATATCTCAAAATCATATACTGTTTTGAGTGTGGTTTTATATCAAAGACAAGAAGATTATGTGGTTGCAAATATGTAAAAAACAAACCAAATCCCCAAACTGGTGTTCACCTCTATGATGTTAGACACGTATCCGAAATGCCCGGTAGCTTATCTCCTTTACTATCGCTGTTGCATTTCACAAAGTTAGCTGATGAGATTTGAGCCTTGAGGGAAACTTCCTGGCTAGTATACAGAATGAGGACAGGGACAGTTCATCCTTAGATTTGCTTCTGAGGTAGTGAGTTATTGCCCACCAAGGCAACCTTTTGGCTAACCTAGGATTCTTGGGTGCTCCCTCTGTTTATAAAGGGAAAAATAACTTCCTGTATTGCCTTGTGATAACTCCCTTTCCCCCACTAAGCCATATAAAATCTTGATACCTTGAGTAAGAATTTCTCATCTTCATGTCTGTAGCACTCGTGCTGGATATCTATTTAACTTACTGACAGTGTCTCCACCTCTTTAATTCCATCTCCTTTCCTTCCATTTCTGTCTTTGTCTTCTTTTCCCTTTCATAGATAGCTGCTACTAATAGCAATTGCAAGGGGTAGAAGTGCCTTCCTTAGATCTTTTCCTTATCTTCTCTTCTTTTGGCCAATGAGGTAAAGAACAGGCAGAACATTAGATCCAGAACTGTTGGATAGTGATCCCCAATGAGAGAAAAGCATACAGACCAAAAGGAGGAACTGAGAGGTGAGTTTCTAGATTCTCTAGAAGGAGCTGAGAATCTAGAATTCAAAATGTAAATATTGAAAGACTGAGAGACGAGATCACTGCCAGACAGAGTGAATTGTGACCAACTAAACAGTATCTGAAATTGTAGTAACACAAATTTAGCAATTAATTTAATGCTTCCATGGAGCCAGTTGATACCCAGTGCTCAGAACCCTTGGATATGAGCAAACATACTAAATGAAACAGGAAAGAGAATGGTCTTCAAGAATCCTGATGAATTTCTGCTAGAATTGCTTTATATAGCAATTAGCTGTGTTAGGACTGACATAATCAGAGCACACTGAGTATAATCTGAACCAATCTGAGAGCTACCTAACACTTTATAGCTACTCTATGATGTATTGCAGAACATTATGGAAAGCCCAGACAATTGTGATGGGTTGCTCTGTTTGACATGAAACAGTATTTGTCAGATTACAAGATCTCCTGCCTTGGTTAGAAAAGACTTTGTTTATTTCAGGATGGAAAGGAATTTAAACCTCATTCATACAAATTCATGTATGCAATTCTATTTGGTTTGAAGGGTGTATTGAAATTGGAGTTGGTAAATGCTTGCAGGATCATGTACTTAGATTTTTGGTGATGGATTTCCAAGATCTTTCACATACCATTTCTATGTTCTCAGCCACACTTCATCTGAAACTCTTAACCTCATTCCATCAAGCATATCTCCTCAAGAATGAAAAGCTGATGCTTTATCCTCTGGCCACTTGTACCTACTACTTCTGATCTGACTGATAATGCCAGAAATCGAAGTACAGATTATCAGAACAGCAAAGCTTTTCATAATGGTCTCTCTGCATGAAAAGTCCATGTGTCAGCTAAGAAAATGAATTTTTAATAATACTTGGCACTGAATGAGTGGTTTGTCTCAACAGACTGCATCAAGCACTGCTTATCTGATCTTTATAACTCTGAAATAGGTTTCACCTATTTGAATGATCTTTTTCTTAGCCATCTTTATATCAAGAAGCTTATTCAGGATATGATATCCTCAATTTCAACACATGGATTTATTTTTTTAATAAGGAAATAAAAACACAGTAGGGATATTTACATTGGTGTGCTCAATAGCATTTCTCTGTTGGACAGGGAACAAAATTTTCTCTACCTGTTTAGAATTTTGGAGAAATTTATGCTATCTTTTTAAGCCAGGCAAATATTATGAAGTTTATGCACAAGTTTAATATATCTTTTAAAGATTCTATCTATGAGCGTGGTGTCCTTTTCATTCTGTACTTAATTACTAAGTATCATTTTGAGTACATGGTACCATGCAAACTCTATGTGATGTCACAGAACATGGCTCTGCAGTTTGCAGTGTTAGCAAATAAAGGCCCTTAGTGAGGTTTCTTTGTACCAGTTTGACATAGACTGTGTATGCATATCCTGTAAAGAAATAAATATGCTCTCTAAGACTAGTTTAGAGACAAATGCCTCTTCTTTGGTTTATATTTGAAACAGTAATCTGAAAAAATAAATATATACATTAAAAGGCAAACTAGTTATTCTTGGTTCATACAGCAGCAGCTTTAAAAAACAAGCATTCCTTCATAGACTAAAAATGAATCAAAGTTCTCTGATTCCTGTAAAAATGTGTGTATCTACAGGCATAGTTTGTTCTGGATCAATTCCAGTGCATTGTGATGATAGGAACTAAAAAGGAAAACTCAAAAGGGTATTTTTAATCACTTTTACCTCTATTAACAATGTGATGCTATTTCCATTGTTCCTGTTATAAAAATAAGTAGCTGACATGTTCCCCAGAATTGATTATTGTGTTTTAGTCAAGAGAACAGCCATCAAGATATTTCAACCTATCAGGAAAGGGAGTGGAAAGGAGCTGACAGAGAAACCTCAAAGGAAGGACAAGACACTGTGTCTTTTGTCCTTTGTTCCAAGATGGAAATAAACTGTCTCCACTTTTGATAAGCTTTTCTTTTGATCTTTGTTTGCAATAATTAGGGTTAGACACTAAGTTATTTTATGAACCCTGTCAGGTTTAGCCTCCTCTTAGTTAATATGAATATGAGTTATTTGACCTCAGCAAACAACCACATTTATTAAGTTTTATTATTTGCTTTAATTTATGGAGATTTTGCCTAATATGCAAGGGAACTAGATAGTGATAGATTTGGGGAAGATGAAAAGTATTTTTTTTCGGCAGATTTAATTTTACTTCATATTTTATAAATGTGAGAACATAAAATACATAAAAAGATATAAAGATCTATTTTCTGTCTGTGTCTATTGTATAAATACATATATAGTTATATGTATAATTTCTAACAATTTAGGAATGCTTATCACACTGTGTTTGCCTCTAGTTTAGCTATTATGGAAAATCTGCACTCTGCGTAAAGCTATAGATTAGTGCTCTCATTTATGAGTATCAGTAAATATTATCTCAGGCTGCAGAGAGAAACAGGTTTTTACTTTAATTCATGCTGAAAGAAAAATTGGATCCACACACCAAAGGAAATGCTGGGAGATAAGAATTTGGGATTCAGCTAGACTTATTTAGAAGTGTAACTGGAGTGTTACCTGCTTCTGGTCCAAACATGACAAGAAATTCAGGCGTTAGTTTAAACTTTGTTTGCAAAGCTAGACTTTGTCCTAGGCAAAAAAACCCCCAAGAACCCAAACCCAAAACAACACAAACAAACAAACAAACAAACCAACCAAATGAACTCCAAAACCACTGAACCAAAAACCATCTCCACAAAAAAGTAAACCAAATTAATCTGAGTAGTTAAGTACATTGTAAATCTAGGCAGTTTTCACAAATATACCAGAATTCAGGATACTACAGATTAAAACAAACATAATAGTCAAAGAATGTAGGCAGCATAATTTCAGGAAACAGTCCAGAATTAAAGTGTGTGTATATTTCTACATCACTGATCATAGATTTAAAAGATCATTGTAACAACCTGAACTACAAGTCTTGCTTAGGTTTCCTGCTTGAGGTTGAATCTCTGGCATTTTAAAATGCCTCCCTTAGGAATGCACCTTGATTTTAAGATTTCCAATGACAACTTCAAAGTTTAAAACATGACAGATTACTTCAGAACTTAAAACGTGTGTCTTTGTCCAAATTTTTATTCTCTTAGAATCAGTATCTAGTCTTTCAGCAGTTCTTTTGTATTGTCCTGGAGATCACAATCAAGCTGTGGGATTGCATTGAGAACTAAATGATGCAAAGCTATAACATCCCTCCTAATACCAAGGACAGAAAATATTATCTGTTCTTTGCTGAGACACACCATTGCATTAGTATACAGTTTCATGTCTGCAGATTTAAAAAATGCAGTAATTTTCAGTAGCTTCCTGAAACATGTAGTATAGTCATTTACTGGAAAATACAGAATGCTCTTTAAGGGATTCAAATTGCTGAATCTCTGTCTCTCCAGTGGAATAGTCTACTCTTATCAGCTGAATAAGTGATACAGTCTAAACAAAGGGTAATAATGTTCAACTGGAGTTCCAGGAAAGGAAGCTTAATGCGAACTTCCTGATATAATCTTACAAAAATAGAAAGGTTGATAGGATTAATGAATCACTCAGAAGAGCAGATTTTGCTTCATTTAATTAAAACAGACCATAAAAATGTCAAAGTACTCCTCTGTAACATTAACTGCAAAACTCACATGTAAAACTATTTAGAGTATCATTTTCATGCATGAGACTGAGAAAAATCTCTTCAGAGAAACAACTCAATTTTCCCAAAATTTCTTCTCATTTTCCAGCCTGGAAAATCTGGTAACAGCTACATGGACATTTCTTATACAGTTTCCTGTATCTTCTGCTTTTGGTGGGTCAGGAAAAGTCTTCTCAGAAGTAAATTTGGAACTTCTGCTTCTGGGAGATAATCAGCAAGTCAGAGATGTGTGGATATTGGAGAAAAACAAAATAACTATTTTGAGCGTTAAGAAGAGGTTTTGTTAGGTCCAGTTTGTGTTCACTTTGACTTCCTGATAATGGTAGTCACTCAAGTGTGGAATAAACTCACAAAGAAAGTGGAATGGATAGTTTTTTCAACAAGATACCTGGTAAGTTGCTGGGAAATGAGCAAGAGAGATGGTCCAGCATTTCTGGTGGAATGGAAATGACAATGTAGTAGGCCCTCTCAATCTCTAAACTGTGCGAATTTGTAACATGTCAACACCTTTATATATAGCCAATGTGAAAATATCTAAAATATAAGTCAGGCAAATGACAAGATGTGATTACAACTGTCTTCTTGCCTTCTACCAAACCAGCAGGAAAATGTGTAAAAAAAGTGTGTGTACTGCTATAACCCTCTCAACCAAAACAAGCAGGATATCCGCAGGACTGCCAGAGGCCATCCATATCAGAGGAACGTGCATCCCATTTCCCGAGTCTTGCATGTGTTCCATCCACGATCAATCCTTGCCTTAGGTGGAAAGTTTTTACTTAATATTTGGGCAGGAAAATTTCGTCTTCTTAGAAACAGCTTTTTTTGTCCAGTGATTTTCAGTTTCTAAACTCTTCCAGGATCGAATTCTACTTAATGGCAAGCTGATGGGTGGGAATCTTTTTGTGCTCTTAGGCAGAACCTTGCCATAGCTGGCTTATTTTTTCCTGATCAGGGTTTGATCCCAGGTTGGTTTGGTTTGGTTTTTTTGTTGTTTTTTTGTTTGTTTGTTTGTTTGTTTGTTGTTTGTTTGTTGTTGTTTGCATTTATTGTCTTCCAGTTTGTTACTTTCTTCTGTTTTGTTTTTGTAGTTGTAGGTTTCTTCCTTGCTAACATATAAAGTTCCTCAGAATGGGATATCAGAGAGACACTTTGTGTGAGAGAGGGCTGCTGTGTGCATTTATAGCTGAGATGAGTGCTGCCAGAAGAAAACAAGAGCCAGACCTGGTGAAATATCACATCTGTGCATGTGAAAGATCTTCAGTAACATGCTAAGGGTAGATATGGATGACTGATAGCATCTGCAGTCGGAAGAGATGCAGCTTCAAGTTAATACTGAATTCTATTTTATTAGAGAACACCGACATCTATTTTACCCATTCCTGATCCCTCAGACAATTCAAGGACAAGATTAACCAAGTCTGATATAACTTTGATTTTTTAATTTTTTTTATGCCAGGATGTGAAGACTGTGAGGAATGACTTCTACAGAAAACCACATGGGAAGAAGAAGAAGGAAGAGGTAAAACAGTGACACAAAAATGCTAAATCATGTGGACTCCCTTGCCTAATGACTGACTCCACAGTGAAAGTTCGGGATTATCTCCCACTTGAGATTTAAAATGGGAAAAGCCCAAACAATGCTGGAAATCAGGTCAGTGTTATATGAAGGTAGAAAACAGATATAAAAAAAAAGCAAATTCATACTGACCAAAAAACAATGCAATCTCCTCGCTCCCTGTTGGGCCTGAGATATCTGGGTGTTTCAGACAGCTGTGGCTGATGAGGCGCCCATCTGTGATGAGCTAAGGATGGGATGTGAGCCTTGGAGTCCAAATGGAATTGCCTACTTTTGACCAAAATGTACTTTATAGGCGGGTGTGCTTTGACTGCCAACTATCTGTTTTCTTTTGGCACTAGAAATAACAATCTTGAATAACCTCCCTTTGGAGGTTCAGTTCCAGTTACAGATATTACAGAAGATTCTTCCATTTCATAAAAAATAATGATGAAAATTAGAAGGAACATGCTCATCTTTTGCCAGACTTGCAAGATATATTTTTCCCTACATATTTAGTGGTTTGGGTAATTATTTTCTTAATTAGGAGACTTGTCAAAACACATTATAGTGACTGATTTCACGTCACCACTGTTTTTCCTAGCAGTTTCTGATTACTGATTATATGTTACAGAAAAACATTCATTTGTAATTACTGACAGTAATTTCTTAGAAATCATTAACAGACTAAATGCTATTGCCTACCTAAGTATTTTACAGCTTCTCTGGAGAAAAGAAAATAAAAAACCACTTTTTTTTTTTTTGTTTGCAGTTAAAATTTGAGTTCAGAAAATTGAGTTGTTCCGTGTTTGATTGTACATTAGGAATTTAAAGACAAATGATGATGATGAAAATGTCCACGTCTATTTGTGGTATTCCTGGATGGTGGTGCCTACAATACTAAATGAAAAAACATACATTTGCACTATTGTGACACTTTCAACTGAGGTTTGCAAAGCATGCTGCAAACAATGTTTTAGTCTCAAATTAATTTTAATGCATAAGCTCTCACTTTACAGTTACAGAGACTGAAGCACACAAAAAGGTATGGGCATTTTCCACAGCTACATTCTGAACTGGCTGAGAAAATTGCAAACCAAGCCTGCCAGTCTTTTCCCTTTTTCTGGACTTTACCCTTAGGCACCACTCACAGCATCCCATGCACCCCAGGACAAGACTGGCTTGTGTCTTACTTTTGCACCATCATAGCAAGAAGGAAAAGCTCTACTGGCTCCAGTACAAGACCCAATATTGCTTGAAGTTTTTGTCCTCAGTCTGCTTCTGTCTCTTTGAGGGCTACCAGAGTTCAGGAAAGGGAGCATCTTCTTCACCTCAGAGAGGAGAGCTCACATGGGTGACTGCACATTGTTTCTAATGCAAGTCAGTGTCATGAGGGTGCCATTAAATATAATGGTCTTATATAGGATGTCATGAAATATTCAAGTGCTGTGCTGTTTTAGAGAAGGAGAAAATACAGAATGAATTTGATGTATGGACTAGTATCTGGTGCAAGGTATGTGTTCATGTATGCATCTCACCTGGTTTTCTTTTACCTTATCAATAACATTTATAGTTTTCTTTTCTAGGGATAACCTTAGTATTTGTGCGGTGTTATTTGGAATCCTTGATGCAAGACAGAATCTTGCCAGTTTAGCTATTCTGTACCAGTTTGCCAAAGTAGCTCTAGGTATCCAAGTATATCTATTTCTTGGTCATTTTAATGCCACGGTTTTCTGCAGCTTCCATTCTCTGCTAACAGATGTTTGGTTACTAGTGTTCAATATTGTGCAATAAGACAGTGAGTCCCCAGAACTCCCTGTCAGGAACACAAAGTACTCTAAGATAGATCGCTTTCATATTTTCTGGCATTCAGCGGTGGGTAAATCTCCAAACAGTTTGTACGCCCGTTTAGTTTAAACTTAATATCCAGAACTCAGATTCCTAGAGCTAAGTTTTCTCAAACTCAAAACCAGACTAGTTATTTAATGAGCTGCATCTCTTTTTAATACCTATGTGCAGACTCTGGTGCAAAGGACTGGTTTTGAAATAAAATAAGGATTGTCTGAGGTGTTCAAATTTACCTTGATTATAATATTTCTTAGGAAGACAACTGAACAGAAAGAACTTAATTTGAGGCATGGCTGAAGAAGTCTTTAAAATTTTGGAAGCCTTCCTGTTACACACTAGTCACCCATGTCAATTGGGAAGAGCACAGGCTGCAAAAGTAGATTTTTTAGTTACAACTTCAGTGATATCAAGTATTAGGAAAACATGAATTGTTCCATTTTGCAAGAGTAGGACAGCAAAACAATTTCATATGTTTTGACTGATTTTATCTCCTTTGCACACACGGTATGGTATATTATCTTGAATGATTAAGCATAGATAAATCAGTTCTTCATCATAGGTCTACAAATGTGTAATTGACATTTTGACACTTCCACAAAAAAAAAAAAGCCTTACTGCTGCAATTACATTTGAAATGCTGTGTAGCAGATATTTTTTTCTTCTAATGGAAGATAATTAAACATAATTAAATTACAATTTCTTCATGATTTTGTAATGTTAACATTTAAAGTCTGTGTCACTCACTTTTTGCAGCTGTTACTCTGTTCAAGGAGTCAGTGTATTACTTGACTTTTCTGTAAGATTTCCAAGTAGAACCACTTTTACTTCCTTTAATATTGCAATATTTGGTTGGGCTATTCTTATGAGAATAAGTGAGTGAAGACATTGCAAAAATTTTCATGAAAGTGCCAATAAATAGTTTTTCTCAGAGCTGAACTTGTGCAAAAAAGCATCAAGCACCCTGTGGTAACAGATGAAATTAGCTGTTTGATGCAGTACCAAAACAGAGCAATCTGAGCTAATACTGCAGAAACTCTGTAGGGTGCAAGAAGGGGTAACAAAATGCTGGAAACAACAGACAGAATTTTAGATGAGAGCTTAGAGGACATGAGGAAGCACACTGAAAGCATTTCCTGTAGCACAAGCAGAGGAAAAGGCTTTCACAATTCATTTCACAATTCATTGCCTGTGGAGACTCTGTATGAGGGTCATCCATAGCAGCAGGCTCACACATTGCGTGCACAGCATTTTCTGGGGGTGGACACATGCACTGAGCAGATGAAGGAGGTACACAGAAGAAAAGACCAGTGGGGAGGTTACAAAGGTTGTGTGTTTTCCCTGTCATTGCTGTGTGTACTGTAAACACCTGTGAAACAAACCCTAGCATAATTTCAGCCAAACCAGAGTTTCTTGCTAACCCTTTCACCCTTTACCTTTGAATTTTGCAGGCAACCACAGGCTCTGCGTCTTTTGCCCTCAAGATCTACCATGGGCTTAAAATACTGGCTTTTGATTTGCTCCAAAGTCAAGTGGCCCTCCTCCAGGCACTGCTTCCCAGCCATGTTTGCTGTCATGCTTGCACAGAGTCTTCTCGCAGCCTAATTGCTGGAAAAATCTTCTCTGTTTCTGGACCTCTCTGTTGTCAGAAGGGAAGTGGCTTATTCATACTCTGCTTTGTTTTCCAAGCAACCTTTGTTGACAGCCTGCAATTCCCCCAGAGCCCTTGCGGGAGCCTGAAATCTTACCCAGGGTCCTCTCACCCACAGAACTGGCTGAGAGCTCTGGGCGCTACTTCAGCCAGAAGGCTTGCGTAGAAAGGAGGGAGGGATACTGCACAGCAGGCTGATTTACTGATCTTGGACCTTGGATTGGTACCTCCAGCCTTCACTCTCCACCCTCCCAAAATTTGGATTGCAAGAGGAATGCCTTTCTCCCTTACTGTGTGTGTGCTCCGGGCTATAGTGAAGCCATGCAATTTCCATGAAGTCATCTCATGGCACCTAGCTAAATGTTTTTTAAAATATTGCCTTCTGCATGAGGAGAGAAGAAAATGAAGAGTCTCAGTTGGGGCTGGTGCACAGCTGATGCATGAAAATTGACGCAAATATGTCTGTTCTCCAACTGGATGTAACAGCATAGGACATATATATAAAAGAGTGGGAAAAAGCAGGTGTTATTCTGCTGTTCAGGGAAACATGCTGGGTTCAACCCCTGAATCATCTATTCCACACCCAAAACAATTTAGATTAAAAGTGAGATTTTTTAGGTAAAGGACACATTCATCAAACCCTTGCCACAAGCCAAGAGATGGCCGCAGGTTAGAAACTGAATGGTAATAAGTCAAGGAAAGAGAAGAAATCTCTTTTTTTGTTCCTTAATCACAGGGATGTGAGCTTCTGAGGGCTACAGCAAAGTGCACATGGGCTTACCAATAACTTTAATAATCCTAATAAAATCCAGAAGTAAGGAATTATTTAAACTCCTTACTATGTCCCACTGGCTTGGGAGAGGATCTAACATATTTTGTTTGTCACATCTCAAAAAAAAGAGAACTGAATACACTTGCTAATAGGAAGGCTTGATCTTAGCATTATTCTGCAGCTTGTGCTCATTTTTTTGTGTTTTTGTAAGGGCAAACAGAAATGTTTAACAAGAACAGACAAATGAATGAAAAAATTATTTCTCTGGAATAATGATCCTGGAAAAGCAACAAGAAGCTGTTTAAATGTAAATCTGAGATGGGAAATGCTTCAGCATGTATCCTTTCTCCTCTGCTCTCTTCTCTTATCTTATGAAAGCTGAGAAAAGTGAAGAGAAAATGACTTATTGAAGGGTTGTGCCAGCCCATTCCTTGCTGATATATCAGTTAGGTGCTTTAGAGGAAGCGGAATCTGATTCTCCTACATTTCCAGAAACCCAGGAACTCACTCCTTTTAAACGATGGCAAAAATAAGTAGGCTATGAGTATTTTCTCTGACAAGCTTTAGTCATGAACACATATAATTCAGAGAAGCTGAAAACAGTATATTTGCAAGCACATATGCAAGATGTCAGTATACCCTCTGGAAAATCTGCTGCAGCTGGCTGATAGTCTTACAATATTATTAAATGTGGGGTTATTATTTCACCATGTTTAGGTCACTTTTGGATACAACATAAGGAGAGGGAAGTATTGGCCCTGTTGTACTTGACGAGTTTTCCATATGTTGGAAATAGCATCAAGAAAAGAAACTGCCCAGCAAAAAAAAACTTGGTATCAATAAGAAGCAGTACTCAGTACATCACCAATGATCCCATCCACCAGATATTCTCAGATTCTGCCTGTAACCATGCTGTCTGATCTCAAGAAAGGAGAGGGATGTTATTTGTCTTAAAAAAAAAAAAAAGTAAAAAAAAAAGTAAAAAAAAAAGAAAAAATAGTTAAGCCATCCGTCAACTAAAACCAAGACAAGTGTTCTGTTCTCACTGTTGAAATGGGATATTATTATTCTCATGGGGATTAATAAGCCTAGCTGGAGGAGTCTGGCCCTTCAGGAGGTCAATAGAGGAATGCTTATGATTAATGTTTTGGTCCATGGTCTATCTCTATGCTAAGTTATTAAAGCTACGTTGTCTTTTACCATCCCCTATTAACACAACATTAACTTTCTGCTAGCATTGATGTTGCAGACTGCCCTTGGCTCCATGAAGTAAAATAATGCTGTGTGGAAAAGATTTTACTGTGCAAATAAGCAGATTTAACATCCCAGTTTTTCCCAGCTCTCAGATGTCAACATTGCCTATAATAAGCTGTGAGCTGGAATGTGGGTTGCCATGCAGTAACCACACCAAGCATCTTCTCTCACATCTTGATTTCCCATTTCAAATATCCCTTTTGAGTTTGAAAAAAGAATTGTGGAAGGAAAAGAGAGCAAAGGAGAGGAGACTCAGAATGAGCATATAAGGTGAGCCTAATGTAGAATCAGCCTACTAAACATTTTTTGTTTGTTTTTTGATTTACTAGTCTTCACAAAAAATACAAAATATTGTAGGAAAGCATTGCTTGAGCAAGTAGATGCCTTGAATAAAATAATCACATATATTCAGCAGTTAAAATATATTTTAAAGGGCAGTTTCCATTATGAAATTCAAAACTCTCAAAAGCAATTACTGGGGATAACAGTGACATATTTCCAGGTGCTTTTATTGTTTGTGATCAGATTAAGGGTGAAAGGTGAATGCTTGAAAATTCTGCACAAAGTCTTGTTTCTTCACCTGACAGATCAATGAAGGCTGTGTAAATCTCCCCAGAAAACCTAGTCCTAATCACTTGCTATCATGAGGCTGCTAGAACAGCTTCTCCTATTTGAAGTAAATTTAGTTTTCTGGCTGCCATCATTCTCCTGACTTTCACAGAAGTGCTCCATATTCGCACTGAAACTCTAGAGCAGACTGAGCCTCCCTTGAGTGTTGTGATACTGGCAACAAAAATGTCAGCTATGGCTGTCAGTGAATGTGAGAGAGCTGTTGATTAATTTCCCAGTTTTATTCTGCCACTTGCCAATAGACTCAGCAAATACATGTTTTTGTTGCCTATACACAAATGTAGACAACACTGTAATATAGGGTTTTGTTACTTCATTACCTGTTTCTTCCCAAATGGGTTGAAAGATATACCATGAACTTCAACTAGTCCAGAGAATGGCTCTCTGGTTTCCACCATCCTTTTCTGTGCAACTGGATGTACTTGTTGAACTGTTGAGGCTTTAATTGTAATGACACTGGATATCCCAAACATTAGCACCTCTGATAGATACAGCTGCTACTTTTAGAAGTAATTAAGGCAGTGACACTAATAGCAGTTGTATTTAATCATGTGGGAGCTAGCTGTAGGAAAAGCCTTCTGTAAAGGCATCATTTTTTTGATTACTGTTTGCTTTGAGGTATTTCTGGAAGGCCTATGGATTCTTCCAAACTCTGCAAAGAAAGGGGGAAGGGGACAGGAAGTAGATATTGGCTCTGACCTATTTTTTGCGGAGTGCAAATATGCTCCTCAGACTGCTAAAAAGGCATCTTTTTATTAAACAAAAATAACTTGCAAAGTAAATCCTTACTATCTCCATGTCCTGTAGCACACATCATTTGGGTAAGAAAAGGTAAACAGGGAACTACCAGCAAGATGACAAATAGGGTGATTTTGACAATACACTGAGTAACAGAGGCCATGTTAAATACCAAAGCAATCATGGACAACCTCCAGTAGAAATGGCAACAATGTTCAAAATGTGTTGGAAAAGGCATGTGTTTTCCAAAACCAGTTAAGAGTCACAAGCCAAGCATGCAGCAACTTTCTCAGGAAAAATGGCCATCTGAGGGGCTGCTGCTTTTGCAATCACAATAAACCTCCCAATACACAAACACTGTTAGCAGTGGAGTGACTAAACTTGGGATGTAAATCATTCTCCAGCTTTCATACAGAGCATTGCTAATCTCTCTGGAATATCATGTTAAAGCCATATTTTGCATTTCCATGAAGATTGCGCTGTCTGACAGCAATGGTTTGTCCCAGAGCAGCGATGGAGCTGGGTTAGCCCTGTGTTAAGGGGTTGGAGTGAGGCCAGCATTTCTCCTCAGCTTCTCAGAGAATGAGTCAACACACCTGCTCTAAAAATCTGGATGCAGTCAGCAGCCAACGATGTAATCTTTGGCACAGTCACCAGAACTCCATCTGAATTATGTTCTTTAATTCAGGTTTTAACGCTTTTAATACAAGACATTATTGGAATTTTTCAGGACCTCAAGTTTTTTTTTCCCAAAAGATGTTCAATAAGAAAGTAAAACTGATGCCTGCTTTAGCTAAAATTTTAATGTTTCTTGTGAAAACTATAATAAATGTTACTTTTACAAATACAAATAAACTCTTTATTTTTTGGCAAAACCCAGTCTTTTAATGTTTTTTGAATTAGCTGTATTTATTCAGCGATAGTAGGACTGCATTCTGCAAAACAAGCAGTCCTATGAGTAATTCCAAAAAGTTAGGGAATTAAGTCATGTGAATAATGGCTTGCAGGGCTAGACCCATGTTTTTGGATAATTATTGAATATACATATAGCAGAAAGTCAATTTTAACTGAGGAATTTATTTTAACTCCACGACAAAGAAGAATCAAAATGTCCTTTAAATCATTTTGGTTATCTGACCTTAAAATATTGTCTGCCAGTTTCTATGGAAGGAAAATGGTGCAAATTATGGAACAATAACGCAAGCCAAGTTAGCATACAGATGATATAAATCCCACTGGAAAACCTGTCGTTAGGGTGTGTAGGAGTGGGCAGCATTATGTGTATGGTGCAAATAAGCACAGCCCATTCCACAGCTCAGATCTAGCTATTACCAGCAGATAGTTTCATTTTCAGGGTGATTTGAAAACTCTGAGCTGCCTGTTCCTCCACAGCCAGCCATGAATAGAAGCAGCCACTAAAATTTTCTTCGTTTATTGGCATGTGTGCCAATAAAGTTTTGCAACTTTCTCCTGGTGCAGGAGGAGGTGTTGCCAAATGAGCTCTGCCCAGTGCATGGAGGAAACCACTCAGGAAACCTCTGTATCTTCCCACTGTAGTTTCCTCCCATTTAATTTGTCACAGTGGGGACGAGACCAATATGCTGAGGGAGCTCTCCATGTTTCAAAGCCAGTGGAGGATCTGGAGCTCTTCATGAAAATTACCTACCATATAATGTTGCAAAACAGAATTAATTAAAAAGCAGAGCAATTAATATCACGAGCACAGAGCCCAATCCATCCTGGCCTTAAACACTTCTCTGAGCAGCCTGTTCCAGAGCCTCACCACCCTCATAGTAAGGAAGACTTGAGTTCAACATACTAAGAGGAATATGGAGTCCCTGGTACTCTAGGTGTGATTGTAGCTAGAGTAATATTTAAACATATAACATGTCAGCACAGATGGCTGTTAACACTGTAGTAACTGTGACTCATGCAGAGTCTTCAGAGAGCTTTAATCTAGCAAGCTCAGGCATGAGCAGTTTAGGAATTGTGTGATATTTTAGCACCCAAGGAGAGCTGTAACCTCTCTGAAGAGAAGTCCTGTTGAGAAGGAGGCCAAATGTATTTTCCTTCTTTGCTTGGTGGACACCACATAAGGGGAAGGGAAAATAAAGGAGGGAGAAAAATCGAGATAGAAGACTGAAACAAGGTCTTGTCAGACTGGAAAAACAAGGATGGAGGGAAAGAGAGAGAGAAAAAAAAAGAAAAAAGTGTACAGAGAACCAGGAGGCTCAGTTTTCTTCGAAACAGGAATTATTCCTTAATGTTCTTAAATAACCTACCAATATGGGCTATCGTTTTGATGCAACAAGGAGTAGGAGGATTATGTAAAGAGAGGAGCTGTGCCTGAGAGTATGACTCAAGTATTGTACGCTTAAATACAGAAAATAATGGAGATACAAAATGCATGTAAGCTATGAGATTAACATCCAGTTAGAGGAATGGGTACCAATGGATGGATGCATGAAGGACCAATGCTTTCTCATAAGCCACATTTCTTCAGAAAATTGTGTTGAAAAAGTATACCCTTAATACTTCCATTGGCAACCAAAGCCTTCTGCCCAAATGATGTTGATTAAAGCTTACTGCTACTGTTACTGCCGTGACATATTGGACAATTCATATTCATTTCTGTATCTATCCAGACCAACCAGTAACATTTAAGTATATTTTATAAAAGTCATGTGTAGAAAAAGCCTGAAAACATTTAATGGTTGCTATTATTGGTGGAAAGGGATGTTATTTGGTATTTAAATCCATGTAATTGAGACAAAACCTTTAAGATTTTCTTCTCAGATTTTTAAGCCACATAATAAACTAGTAAATAAATTGAACATAAAACCCAACCACCTGTCTTTGTTTAATACATATTAGCAGCTGGCTTGGGCTTTCGTCATGACTGTGGGAATGAGTTAACATTTTTAAGACAAGTATTTCTGTGGCTGACTTGCAGTTCAAGTTGTCTTCCGTAGCTCAACAGCCACATCAACAAAATGAATGCTAGGAAACAGCATTAGAAAATGCATTCCTCTCAAGATGCTGGAGCAGGGAGTCCTCAGGTCAAAGATCCTACGAGAAATGTGGGCCAACTTAACAATGCTTCCAAGCAAATCATTCCACAAGCCACCTGTGTGTTCATCACTGAACAGAAAATGAAGTTTTTCTGCGAGAAAGAAAGTCTTAAATATAGTACTTTCCTTGGTTCACAAAGAACTGTATCATCATGGTTCAACAGGAGTTAAAACAGAAAGAAAAGAATGTTAAATGAAATAAACTTGAGGTTGTTTAGGAATTTCAAGCTTTCCTCCACACCTTTGAAGTTCTACCATCTACTCAGGTATCAAATCCTCCATTTCCTTAATTGTTTCTCAATTAGTCATTTTAGTAGTTGTAATTTTGGCTGGGACACAAGATGACTTTTGCATCTAGGAATAGCACGGAGAAGTCAGGCATTGTGCACTGTCATCAGCTCCTCATGCTAGCTGGGAGATTGATGTAATGAGTGAGGGCTATGGGAGATTATGGATGATTAGAAGCAGGAAAATGCACTCTTCAACGGGGGCAAACTGGAATGCAGAAAAGTTGACTCTGCTGCCAAGAGGCTTATGGATATGTCAATGAGGCTATGAAAAAGAACTGAAATAGCCAA
The DNA here is from genome assembly GCA_013397845.1 of Melanocharis versteri. NCBI lineage: Eukaryota > Metazoa > Chordata > Aves > Passeriformes > Melanocharitidae > Melanocharis > Melanocharis versteri. Next base: position 24,540 of record VZTG01006526.1, read on the forward strand.
AAATATTCAATATGTCATTAATCTGTGGTGTGATTATTGCCTATGAAGATGCACTGAGAGTGGTGCCAAATTTCTGTTTTATTTTGCTGTCAATTTTTTTTTTTTCTTTTAAAAATAAAAATTCCTCCTTTTCTCAGCCTGCATTTTCTTTTTTAGTTCTGGCACTTTTAGATTTTACTAATGATTGAATATACTAAATAAGAACAGACCTTTTGCTAGAAAAATTCTCACAACAAAGAATCAGTAAGCTGTAGATATTTCTTTTATAAAGAAGCAGTCTTACAGTCCTTAGTAACTTGTGCCCCAGTGCTGGAACTCTTACTCCTTCACCCAATTGCACGATGCCTGCATACTCCCTCCAGCTTACTCTTTACCAAGGTAACTGCCCTTTTCAGTCCTGAGGGTTTCATTCTTCCTGTCCTTGCTTGACTTGGCAGCGAATCTAGACTGAGTATCATGAACAGCGGCACTGGGATCGAGGACAGTTTTGTACAGTCAAGACTGCTGGGCTGGGGGCTGGCTCCTTCTCCCAGTATGTGACCCCAAATATTCAACATCAATAGCTCGTGCGGTTGGTCAATATATCATCAAGAGAAGCGGATGGACATTGTATTTAGCATGCAGACTTTAAGCATTACATGATTCCAGGATGTCAGATCCTGCAGTTTTGACTCATTTTGTACACTTGCCTTCTCTTTTTTTAATGCATAATTGTAGTGAATAAGTTCCTACAGAAACTATCATGGTGCAGGGCTCATTGCTGAATGACTGGTCTATTAATTAGACATCTTTAGATAAAAGGCTGTTCTATGCTCAACAGATTAAACTGAGCCCTTGAGATATTTGATGTTGGTTTTGTCACTATCAGATAAACACAACAGAACATGCCAGCCTGCAGAGGTTCATGACTAAACTGTTTGCAAGGTTAAAAAGAAAGGGAGAGGAAAAGCCTTGTTAATCTTCTCCATTCCTAATTTAAAAAAAAAAGTAAATATTTTTGTAAAAACATTTCAAAGGCTTCCACTTTCAGCTATGTGGCAGGTCGAGATTAGGGAAAACCCAAGCACCTCCTGAGGTTAAACACACTATTTGTCTCTGTCTTTCAAACTACATCTGAGTATATTTTGCAGATAAGTTTAGATGGGTTAAAGCTCAAACTCCTTTCCTTTGACTTTTTACCTAGAAATACATAGCCAGAGATGGAGTAAGTTCAGAGCAATATTTTCCTCTCATTACAGACATTCTACTCAGTTCCTAGAACTAAAAAAAAAAAAAATTTATTACATGAAGGGTATAATGATTTGAAGCTCCTATTACATTACAGAGAGAATACTTTATGAGTAAAATAAAATTTCAGGCAAATAGCATTTTAGTCAATTGGAAAGCTTTTAGAAGGCTATTAGATATGCTTTGTTTACCACATTCAGTCATTCAGGTTATTAACTTATTTATTAGTCTCACAGAAGACTGGAATTGGTTTTGGTAGGTAATTTGCCTATGGTCCTTTATTCTGAGGTAGGGAAACTACTGTGATGATTTATATAAATTAATTAATTTGCATTATATTGTAGAAATTAAGCTTTGATTTTTAACCTGAAATTGGATTTGGGCAAATGCATTTCTAAAAAGACCAAAGAAACTCTTTTCACTTTACTGAGTCTTGTGCTTGGATGGTCCCCCTGATGCGGGTGTGGTGGCAACGGAATTAAGTTTCTTTTTCATTAATTGTGTTACAGTTATCTATTGTGCAGGAAAAGTCCCTAACTCCACATAGCAAAATAGTATTTACAACTGTTACAGAGAAACGTCTCCAGCCAACACAAAGCAAATACCCCACAATTCCTTTCTCAGGCTTGATGATATATTGATATATTCAGAATAATTTTATATTTTCTTTATTTATATTTTAAAATTTTAGCTTGGGAATAGACTGAGTAAACATTTCTATCTGTCTTGAATAGTAGGCACAGATCTTAGCTGCTGTGAAGTGGCAAAGTGCCAGCATCATAAAAGAAAACACATTTATTTATAATGACTGACTTTCTGAGCCAGGAAATCCCTTTGATTTCCTTCAGTGGCAAGAGAGTCTTAAGTACAGGTGAGGGTAGACAGACAGAAAAATATTCCTTATAGCAGTACTGAGAGATTTGCTGGGGGTTAGAGGACCCCAGCAAGGGGTTCTTCCATGTAGAGTCATGGGGCTGATGCCACTGCTGCCTCCTCTTGCTGTGGGCCCCCGAGAGCCACCCAGACAGGGACACTGCCTGTGTGGTTACCCCTAAAACCACATCAGAGTGGGGTTTACACCACAAAACGGAAAACAACAAAAGCTACAGAGACCATATTTCCCTGTGGTGGGAAGGGCAGAATTATTTCACCCAGCCTCCCAGCCAGAGGAAGCCCAGCAGCAGCGGCAGCAGCAGCAGCAGCAGCAGCAGAACTCCCTTCCTTTTGCAAGGCACATCCCGTTCATGGACCTCAGGAGATGATCTGGCCGTATAACCTTGGAATGCGGGTAGCAGATGCTGGGGAGCCCAGTGCCCTACAGATGGCTCACACATGGTTTTCTCTTCCACGCCCCAGTGCTGTATTGTGGCTGTCTCGCCACTGCATTGTCTCAGCAAATTAAATGGGCGGCGGTTTAAAAGAAGAAACAAAGAAGGAAATCTGGCACTCTACAGGTGCAAACCCTCCAGCGAGGGCAAGATTTTAGGGGATTACTACAGAAATCGTGTCAGTTAGTTCAGACAGCGTATACACTGCCACTGAGACCATTCTCTGCAATGCTTTTTGACTGGCCCTGCAATCAGTCCATGGTTTGAGAAAGCAAGTCCTTCCCTTGAACATTTATTCTGTGAAATGTTCCCACTGACACTATCTTAGCCTGGAGTTTTCTTGTGAAGAAAACATTTGCTTTTACTAGCTTCTAAGACAGCCATGTCTTACTCCCAAACTTTGTGTAAATCTTCCTTTTTTGCTTTGCACTCATAGATGGAAATGTCAGATAGGCTTGGAAGAGCAGTTGATCCCCACTTTAGGAGGAAGCATTATCCATGGCCTGGTTTTAGGAAAGCTGACCTTAAGAATAGCTCTTGTCTGAAGCATTTGGTAAAATGTTATGTTTGGTTACCTACAGATATCATACATGGTTTGTAACTCATAGGATGCAGTGAGTTTTACCCTGCCACAGTGTGGTCAGGAAAGATTCCTGTTCCTTTCATCCAAAAGTTTAAAATTAAAAGCTATTTGTCACCAACCTGACAGCTGTGTTTCTTTCTGAATGGAAAATAAAAGTTGAGTCTGCATTTTTTTCAGGTTTCATATAAATGTATATGAACCCCTGGCAGGGAAAATAATCCTGTGTGTGTGTCAGCATTCCACAGCAGGGTTTTAACAAAGATCACATGTTACACATTCAAAAACCAAAGCACAGAAACACTGCAGTTGAAAACAAAACCCCTGCATATCTGAATAACCCAGCTTCAAAACTATTAATCTGAACAGCTGCCCTGTGCATGACAGGCAATAAAGGACTAATTCACTCAAACAAAGCATAAACCCCCCCCAACCAAACCCCAACCAAAATACAAACCAAACCAAACTTCTACAAAAATATGCTCAACAAAACCAAATTTCGTCAATTTTTCACACACAATAGTCTTTCATTTCATTAACCAGATTCTTCCGTAACTTTTCCTATCTTGTTTTCTAAAGGTCTGACTGTAAAAGATTTTTATACAGTGCACTCTCAATGCTCAACACCAGAATTAGCTGTTAAGGAAAATGGGAAATAAAAAGCAAAATTAGCTATTGTAATTGAGCTATGGAGAATTTTAGCCTAGTCATTATTTGATTCAGATTCATACTTTCCAGAGCATGTAGTTATGTGATATGCTCTCATATTACATAAGTAAGAAATGGTATTTTTGATTCATGATCTTAAGAAAATTTCCTTTTGCAAAGATAGGATTATGTGTTATTGTGATGAACAGAGAGAAGAGTAATTAAATGATGGTTATTAGATTTTTTATCAGTTGTGGAATTTATTGAGAGCTTTGGTATTTGAATTTCTGTATTTGTTGGCAGGAGAGGAAAAGCAGAGGCAGTGGCTATACAAGTTTCTTCAAAATGCCCCACAATTTTGTTCAAAATGCCCTCCAAATAGTCTTTTACCCTGTTTTGATGGGCTTTGGCAGTAGTTCATTTTACTGATCCATACCCTTTAGCCAGTTAGTGCCTGTTCTAGAAGTAAGTAGATGTTGCAATGTGCATACTGAAGTGTTAGGATGGGAAATGACAGCATCAATATTAAGAAAGACAAAATTCACTGTTATGATCTAAATATAATTAATTCCACATTCCAGTTTTTGATTATCACACACTTGCTTGTAAAACACAAAAAGTTGAAAAATGGTGAAAATACTTATTTTCTGCCCTCTTCAGGATAAGAAATACTAATCTGTTTATACACTGAATGGTCTGGCAAAACAAGTGACCCACATACTAGGATCTGGCACGTTTATCCCTTGCAGCAGCAAATTTCAAATTGGTCAAAAGCTCTTGGCTTCAATTTCATGGCTTTTAGGAGACAGTTTATAGTTTGTGAGTTTGCTGGTGCAATGCTGTATGAAAGTATCAGATTAAAAAGCCTAATTTAAAAAAATGCAATTATGTAAGGAGATGGTTAAATTCTGAAAGCTTTACTCATTGCTTAGCCTTAATTAATTAAGAGCAAGTTCTGACTGAAAATCTGTGTAAGGACTTTTGGATTTAGGTTCTGAGTGCTTTCCCATGAATTTCTCTGAATATTTTTTATTCATGTTTGGATACTTAGTGAACATCTGTGTTTGGAGGTTTGTTTTGATTTGCTCAAAAGAAGAAGAATTTTTAAAGTGCATTTAAACATAAGTAATTTAGAGATAAATAGCTTCCTGCTCAGTTAAAATACTCTTCTATTACTTCTGTACGTGACTTGGCCCAGGGCAGCTTATTATTCTCCCTGCATAACAGAAGTGTGTAGCACATATTTTATGGTTGCTTAGAACTGGAAAAAAAGGCAAAGGGTGGGGAAGGAAAGACAAAAACATCTTTTGGTGACTTGGCCCTTGAGGGTTTGTCCAGAGGATGAAGACAACTTGGAAGTCCTTTGAAGGGATCCACACACTTATGTTCATATGGTTAAACCCTGTGGTGGTTAATCATTTAGCAAAATTAGAGCCACACTCAATCCATGAATAAAAGTATGCCACTCAAAGGAACAGGGGCTTTGTTAGGAGCTAAATTTGGGATGAGACTTTCTTTAAACAGATTTTGAAAAGGGTGAGTAGATGATCAAGTTCAGATCAGAACATTACATTTGCCTGTTTTCAAGCTGCAAATTGAACCTAGAGTTTGTTACTTGCCACTTGCCTGATACCCATTTTCAAAAGAAAAATAGTCAGCCTCAACATAAAACAGGGAAGTCAGGTCAGTCCCACATGGAATTTTATTGCTTAGTGAATGGTATTAATATTAGCATGCCAGGTATTACCTCCATACTAGAGCACACTGTTCTGGGCACTGGAGGCCAGAGGAAGTACATGCTCCTTCCATATAGTCCCAAACAGCCATATTAAATACAATGTCTCCAGATGCTGTAGAGCCCCTGTAAACCCAAGTCATAAGTTATAGGCCCTCTGATGTTGCTAATTTAAGAAAAATATTATCTAGCTGTGTTTAAGTCCTCCACGTCTCAGGAGAGATATTTGATCAATTTTTTGTGGAGGTGCATAATGGGAGTTCAACCCAGCAGTGCTCATCTCCAACCCTCTGCATAAAAATGACTGTGACCTGACTGTGTGCCAGTCTGCTGGCTCACTCTGCCACCTGGCAGGACTGGGGCCCACAGCCTTCAGACCACACCAGCAAGCTTGGGTTTTCCCTCTGGGGACTGCATAGCTTATGTGAGGGTGAAACTTGCACAAAACGCTTAAGAGCCTGCTGGCTCTGAAAATTTGTCACCCATCTGTGCTCTCCTCTGAAGGTTAGGAGCTCAGTGAAGTGCAGTTGGGAAGGGGTGCAGAGATGGGAGCTCTGCTGTCCTGAGCTGCTATAACCACACGGTGTCTTAATTATCTTAGATAAGTACCATAACTGCTGGACTACTGATTAAAAGCACTTGGGATTGATGTCACCACTGCCTTCTTTTCTGCTTCGTTCTTGTGATTGATGCCTCATACAAAACTTTTACAAGCATGGTTAGAAATGTCTATGGTAGAAACAAACCATTTTCTGATTCAAAGTGAAGGAAGTCTTTCTGTTTAAGCATAAACCAGACATTTCTCCCCAAATTGTTATTTTGTTTTATTCAAAATCCTCCTGCTGCTTTGCTTTGATGGTTAAAAACCATAGTAGTCTGCAAGATTGTGGGAAACCCTGAAAAACATGGTGGGGGATGATTTTAGGCAAGGCATGAGAAGAGTGGTGTGGGGAGAAAGGCTTCACAATGGCCTATGCTGCTGTTTAGAAAGAGTTAGCAGTTATTTGGGGGTAGAACACAATATTTCAATGGATGCAGGATTAATTCCCCCATAGTGTCATTCCCCTACTTGGAAGAAATTAAGTTTAGAAATTTGGATTGTAATATCTTTTCTACCCCTCTGAGTCAGAGCTTCATTTCTAGCCAGAGCATGCAGCTGACATTCCCATCTGAAATCAATTTATACTCCTGAATGTTAGCTAGTAACCAGTGAACAAAACCAAATGCTGACCTTTTATTTTAGCTAATCTTTTCAGGTGGCTCAGACCTCAGTGTAGCTGCGCATATTAAAATAGAATATTTGTTTAATTAAACTTCTCCTATTAAAGGAAAAGAAAAAGGAGCTTGAACATTAGTTATTGACTTCTCTTGGAAATACATTGAAATAAATGGGCAAAAGATGTAGTTAGTTTTCTAATAAAAAAACTTGGTTCTGTTTTTAGGCAGCTAAAAGAGTCTTAAAGAATAAAGGGACACTGCAAGCTAAATGCAACCAATTCCCCCTTTCATCAAATATGCAGTGCAGCTCTGTGGCTTGGTTGTATCTTTTAGCCAAAAATATGTTGATACAGTATCTATCCATAGGGCAACTGGGTTCCGGATGCATATTCGACAGGCATGCAAAACCAGAGATTGTCATTACTGACTCTTTTATACTTCAGCTTCTGCAATACTCTTTCTTAGTTTCACTATTTGCTTCACTGAGCTTTAAAGGGTATATTCACTTTGAACGAGATCCTAAGTCATCCTCTTTATAGTAATTTTCTTATTTCATGCCTATTACTTCCTAGCCACACTGTGAAGAATGGCTATGAAGCAATTTCTTCACAGAGAACAGAAGACATGAGGAAAAATTCTATCCTAACTTCAAAGTATTCAACCACGGTTTTGAAGGCTACAAACCTGGCCAGATTTTTTTTTTCTACCAAACTTGGAGCTTGACTACATTTGCCTAAGATCTCTTCAGAGCAGGGAAACAAAGCAGCCATTCATGCCCAGAAAGCCTTTTGTCCAGGTCCCAGGAAAAGACAGACAACCCATACAGACAAATGATGGAGGCACGATTTGAGCTTGCATGACAACAGTAAACCAGCCAAAGTTTAGCAGAAAAACAGAAGCCTGCAGAAGGAAAATGGTCTGCACCAGTCTTAACATTAATTAGGGGAAGTCCCTTGCTACTCCCTTTGTGACAGGTCAGATGATTTCTCCTGGTACTTCTGTGCCCACCTAACACATCCAGGGAGCCAGCAGTTGCACAGAAATTGCATTTGGCCACAAAAATTCAAACTAGTGTTGCCAGGAGAGGAACAAAAACACAAGCACACGATATCGTCTTTGGGCCTTTTTTCCTCCGGAGTGGAATATGGCTTACAGCTTTCTCCAGATAGGACTTACTACCACTTCCAGTGACCCAATCATTTATTAGCTGAATCTGTCTCAGAGAAAATGCCTGTAGCACATTCAGCTGCAGGAGATGAGGAAATAAATTGTTTCAGAGGGAGTCTCTGTGGTCTCGGTGGAGGGGCTGATAAACAAATCCTGTTCCATTCAGCAGCCTGGTGTACAGACATACTTTGTGCATGCCTCGGGCTATGGGATGCATTGTTAATAATCACTTCAAAGTACTCCATCGGCATTTAAAGTTGCTCTCTGTTTGCAGCAGTTTCTTTGGTCTTTTGGACACTTTTGAAGTTCTGGCCAGTGGTATGCCAGTGCTGCCAGCAATACAAACTGCACTATTGTTGTGTGGTGCTGCCGCCTTGTCTCAAATACTCCAGGCCTCCTGTCTTGGCATATCAAGTGTGTTTGTGTGTGCATGTTTATTAAAATTGAAGAGCCTTCTACTCTTTGGTGCACATTGGAAGAACTTTGGCAATATTTCCTCTAATGCAAGTAAAACGTGCTTATGTAACACAGAAATTATTAACAACCACATTTGGGGGGTAGGGATTACAATGATGAATATCTTATTTTGTATCTACATATATCACCCTTTTTGCCTGGCAAATTATCTTAAAAATGGTTTATTAATAATCTCAAAAGAAAAGGAGTTACTTGGGTTTTTTATTTGATTTAGAACGTTATAAACAGAAGTCATACAGAAAAAAACCCAACCCTAGGCTCATACGGCAGGGGCTAATGGCAGGTCACCCACATTGCATAACATCACAAAATTTATTTCAAAGATATTTACAACAGGACAACCAACGTCTACTTTAAATATTGCAGCCGCAAGGCAGGGTAACTGTGGATCCTCTTGTAGCATAGATTTTATCCTGTGTAATGGTTGTTTTAAGTAATGCATATATATGGAGAACATGAAGAATGAAGAGAATGACATGGGGAACAGGAGATCCTGACTCCTGGTAACAAATATTGATACTGATCTTTTGGTAGTGATGGGGCCGGGGATGGGAAGGATTATTTAGTTTGCACTTCTGACAAATTTTGTAATATTTCATCAGCGGTGCTCGTGCCCTGGACTTTTTTTTACCTCTTTAAAGGTGGTTGTGGTTTCAAAGTAATTTAAATCTGATATAAATGAGGCCTGGAATTAAACTGTTGCCTCCTTCCTTTGCTTTCCATCCTGACCTATGCACTCCCATTCCTGCCTTTGTTCTACCACAAAAGTTCACAAAACCACACAATGACTCGGATCAGGAATTACCATGGCTAAAAACTAACCTGACAGCAAACAAACAAACAAAGAAAACAAATGAACCCCACCTCCAATAACCCTCTACTTATTTTGAGCTAACTCAGTTTCATACTTCAGCTCAGCACCTGGCAACACTAACATTTACAGCAGTGCAAAGCCAGGGACAGGAAGGACTAAATGTAAATAATCCAATTAAATCAATGTACAGTTGTGCCTTAGCAATGTTTAGGCACTTACAAAATCAGAAACAATATCTCTCAGTACTATTGCAAATAATTTTTTGAAGTTTCATGTTTTTTTACCTTTTTCTCCCCACAATATTGATCCATGAATGGCATCATCCTTCTTTAAACAGGGTATGTGTAATTCAATATGAACATTGCATGCATGCATGTGTGATCAGCCTTTGATTGATTGTATTACTGAATTGCATCCACAGCACTATCTGCTAGTATGTCACAAGGAGATCATCAGGGCTGGGATGTGTGAGAAGGCAGCTGCTGACTGACGTGCAAGTGACTGCAAGGAAGGTGTGCCGGGAGTGTCAGCAAGACCAGAGGGAAACTGAGTGATGAAACACAGAAACAAGGAAAGGTGATAGCTGATTGCTAGGCAAGCGTTACAGAGAGCTTTATACTGGGGTGGAAACATCACAGAGGAAAGTGTAGAGAGTGTCTTTTGGGATTTTTTTCTGTCCTGCTTGTGCAGCATTATAACAGTAGAAGATATTTCAAAACAGGTTAAACTTTCAGTAGCCTTACCATGGGAGAAACAAATAAGCTCCCTTAAAACGATGATGTCTAGAAAGCCATTTGTTCTTAGTATAAGGGTTTGTGAAAAAAAAAAAAAAATCATATCTTGTAAATGCCATGATGATGCAGGGAGGATCAGACCTGCTCAAGAGTGTGGTGGAGACCTGCTGCATGCAGTTACATCCAAGGAGTGTACTGTCACTTATTTCAGATTAAATTAACCTCAGTCTAAGATACAAAACCCAATACAAGGACAGCTAAACACATGACCAGGATATATTATGATCAGGCTCAGCTTCAATTCAGAAAAGTGTATGAAAAATGCTGGAAAATCAAATTTCCTAAACAATAATTTCAGAAGAATCATACACTAATCATCTCTTATATCTGCCACAGGACAGTGCAGTTGTCTATGAGAAAGAAAGCCAAAACCCAGTTATCAGTCAGGGATCTTAAATGAGCCCACCTGACTGTGTAGTTAAACCTTCTGGAAAATGCAGACCAAAATCATGCCCAAAATCATGCCCTCAGGCCTAGGTTCCACTAACTTGTTTAGAGAGAAGTTATGCACTCTTCTTAAAACGTGGTCCATGGCTACAGAAAGCTCAGGCACATTAGAAACTCGGTATTCTGCAGACCTAAGAGGAAAACCTGTATTGTATTCACAAGGAACTCTTCAGACTTGTTTGTTTAACAACTGGGGCAACTGTGATACAGGTTTAAACTTCGTTTTTATTCTCCTAATCAAAACTGGAAAACATTATACAGCCTCAATATTTGACTCTCAGCTGAAATATTAAGAGGCCAATGGAATAGGCTGTTTGCTTTTGTGCTGTCCTTTATCAATACACTATTCTTGCTGTCTTCTGAATCATATTCTTGTTTGGATCTTGAATTTGTTTTGTATTTCTTTAATATTACGTGTGAGAGAAGAATAAGAAGTCCAGATTATAAATTCTGCATACCTGCTTTTGAATAAAGGAACATTGTCCTTTATCTTATGGGTAATATTTTATCCTTATCCTTCTGTACTTAATTTCAGGCTAAACATCAAATATAATTTCTCTTTACCTACCTTTTACATGCTGTACCCTACAAGTTTCAAGCTACATGTAAACTATTTGTTTGTATCATTTACTTTTAATTTCAGAGATGAGCATCATTTGGGACCATAAACAATTCTGTAAAAAATTCTTTTTCTGTTTCAGCCAAAGTTGCATAGATGTGCAAGCTCAGAACATGAATTTGCCACTCTTTTAAACTGTAGGTCAGTGGAAATATGATCAATGATTTCAGTGAGTCTTTGAGCCAGATCTTACATGAAATGAAATTAAAGCTGGGATGTCATTACATTGCTCTTGATGGAGGGTTTCTGAAGACATTGCAAGTCTTACCACTAAAAACAGCAACTGTTTGAAGACATAAGTTATACAATTTTGTTGAAATCAAGAACCTCAAGAACTATTGAAACATTTACATTCAGTGATGCACTAAACATAATAAAACAAAGCATACTAAATTGAACTTTAGTTTACATGACTCAGAACTCCTGTTCTAGATACCCACAAGGACTGATACCTTGAGTCTCCATTCTGTTCTTTTAGAGCTGTTAGTAAGTCACCATATAGAAATAATTTTATTTTTTCCATAAAAATCTAAAGTACTGAAAATTATGTAATACACTTGATGATTCCAATATCAAATTATGATATTGAATATTTAATAAATCTTTGATCCTCATTATGTAGGCTATGGAAATTGTTTAACATTTCTAAAAATTTCAGGCTGTTTCAGACTACATCTGTTCATCATTACATAGTAAAACAGACAGAAAATGGAAAGATTTCCTATTAAATGTTGAGACTGTCTAGAGAAAGCATCCCTGCTAAGTAGATACTCTTCATGCAGTGTGATCAAGACACAATTTTTGACTGTCTCTTTTTTACTTTAAATTTCTATGATCTGATTAGGTACTCCTTTTGGAGAGGCTTCAATTGGTGAGAGTTCTGAATTATTTGACACATAAAAACTACTTTATGATTGTGAAGTCATACTATCAAAAGAGACCAAAGAAAAAAGTACTATCCAAAAATTAAGTCCACTAAAACATAATTCTTACACAAATATATTTTTATAGAGGAGAGATAAAGAAGCTAGAAGAGTTTTTGACTTAGAAGATATGAAGCTAACTAAATAAATCAGTTTTTCTCCCTGTGGTTTGGCTTTTGTGCCTTGATATCCTCCTTGTGTTCAGAAAAAAAATCCATGAATGAGTCATTACAATTCAAAGTGTATGAAATATTTTCTTCTTGTTAAGGAGTGTAACACTCTTTGCAAAGTAGGAACAAATGGTGCAGATTTATCTGCTTAATAAGGGCTGGCAATCTGAAGAGCGCCTGAGAATGCCTTGAGTGCCAGTGCATTTTAGAAACATACTTTTGGTGCAGTCTGAGGAATGGTCGCCCCGTGTTTTGATGTGAAATATTGGTGGTATGATGGCAACATGATGTGGTCTAGGTTAGCACTGTACTTGGAATTTTTTTAGTTTGCTTTCCGCATTCCCTTGCTTCCTTCCTCAGTGAAGTTATTTCCTTCCAAACTGTTTAAATTGGTATAGACCAGCCAGAGCACAGTCTGGGCTGGTTATCAGCAGGCCTCACAACTGGAATGAGTGTCTCTAGATTTCCTTATCCACCTCCCCAGCAGTTACTGTCATCAAAGCAATTGGATGGGACACAGATGAATTGCTGCTCTTAGAATAGAAATCTGCAGCAAGGTCAATGGTGTTCAAAACAATCTGACCAGCAGCAGGAAATTCCCTCCAAGATTGCTAAATCTTGTTTACAAAAGATGTCGCTCTGCAGGATACAGCCTACCCAATGCTGCGCTGGGAATGTCATGTGATGTAGCACATTTTCACGGGTAGTCTCAGAAAACAGATAGGATGAAATCCTGGTGAAATTCCCACTTCCTTCAATGCAACAGGGTTTAAAATGAAATGTTTCATTAGAGAAAGAGTGGAAATTTTCGGCATCTAAAATCAGTGCTGCCAGGCAATATCTAGACTGGCACATTTGTGGAAATAGAAGATGACATATGGAGATTCCCTTGCTGAGAATGGGTTGCAGCTAAACCACCCTGATAGATACAATATAAATCCTGAACTAGACTACCTTGGAATAATATTTCCTGGAGAAAACTGAGGACTGGGAGTCTGTTCTCTTAAGATCCTAAGAAAAAAGGAAATGCCTAAGAGAGAAGGACTCAAGCTGTGTCCTGAGTACGCTACTAGAATGCAAGCTACTTTCTAGCAAAACCCCAATGCTACACCAAAAATCTTCATGTTTTCTTTCTCACATGTTACTACATTGCAATCCAGCACAGATTGCTAATCTGTTATGGGGATTAGCCTAAACTGGGTAAAAATCAATTACCTAAAAAGCCTCATGAAAATAATATCTTGCTATTTGTTAGTCTGCTATAAGGATAACTACCCATTAGCACCATCACTTAGGTATAAATAAGAATGGTCAGTTCTGAAATGAAAAAGCAGATTACAGAAATTTTAGAGATTTAAATTAAAACTCATGATACAGCTGGAAAGAAATGCTCTTTACTGGATAATTCAGATTGCTAATTGTGTACTTTCAATACATTGATAATCAGTTTACTGACGTACTTTTAGGTTCTGGCTTAATTCTGCTGACAAATTAAATGCACTGTTTGTGAGCAGTTTGATATGTGTAGGGCATGCGCAAATTTTTTGTTGGGTAAGCTTTGTGCTTGTAAGACACTACCATCAGTGCTTTTCACTTTTTAAACATCACCTACTAAGGCAAAGGAGCAGGCAATTCTCAAATATCTCAAGTCAAGCAGACAAGGCAGCAGGCTGGCTTGGCTGAATAGGGATGTTCTCTTGGAAATAAGAAGAAAAAGAAAGGTGTACGCCCAGTGGAAGCAAGGTCAGGTGACATGGGAAGAATAAGAGATGTTGCTTGCCACTGTAGGGAGAAAATTCATGTGGCTAAAGCTCAACTGCGGTTGAAGCTAGCCAGAACTGTGGGTGAAAATAAAAGGAGTTTTTTTCAAACATATTAATGGCAAAAGCCATGTAGAAATAACATCAGTTGGTTACAGGATGCAGATGGTCACCTAACAAACAGGGACAGGGATAAGGCAGAGGTGTTTAATTCATTTTTTGCCTCTGTCTCCAACACAGGTGATGGACCAAGGGGATCTCAGTGCCCTGAGCTGGAAGACCATGGCTGCAAGAATGATCAAATCCCAGACCCTGAACTTGTGCGGGATCTGCTTCTCCAGCTGGATCCCTAGAAATCTATGGGGTCTTATGGGATCCATCCGAGAATCCTCAATGAGCTAACTGATGTCACAAAACCTCTCTTGATGATTTTTGAGTGATCTTGGGAGTCTGAAGAGGACTTCCAGTCCCAGCTGACTGGAAGCTGGTAAACATCACCCCAGTTTTCAAGAAGAGCAAGAAGAATAACCCTGGAAACTACAGACCTGTCAGTGTCACTTCAGTGCCTGGTAAAGTCATGGAGAAGGTTATTCTGGGAAGTATTGAAAAACACCTGGAGAACAACACAGTCATTGCTAACAGCCAGCATGGCTTTGTGAGAGGAATATCCTGCTTGTTGAACCTTCCTTCTACAACAGGGTAACTCACCTAGATGACCTAGGAAAGAAAGATGCAACCTTTTTGGACTTCAGTAAGGCTTTTGGTACTGTCTCTCACAGGATACTCCAGGACAAAATGCCCAGTACTCAGCTGAATAAACACATCTTGTGCTGGGTGAGCACCTGGCTCAAGCATCAGGCACAAAGAGTTATAGTGAATGGGGTGACATCAGACTGGCATCTGGTCACTAGTGGGGCTCCACAGGGCTCCATCCTCAGCCCTGTGCTCTTCAACACCTTTATAAATGACTTGGACACAAAACTGGAAGGAATACTAAGAATATTAAGTAATTTTGCTGATTACACTAAACTGGGAGCAGCTGTTGACTCCCTCGAGGGCAGAGAAGCCCTGCAGAGAGATCTTGACAAATCAGAGAGAAGGGCAATCCCCAGCCATATGAAGTTTAACAGGGGCAAGTGCCAGATTCTGCAACCAGGGCAAACCTGGTTGTGTATATAGACTGAAGAATGAGATGCTGGAGAGCAGAGCTGTGGAAAGGGACCTGGGAGTCCTGGCCCATGGCAGGTTGAACATGAGTCAGCAGTGCCCTGGCAGCCAGGAGGACCAACCCTGTCCTGGGGGGTATCAGGGACAGCATCACCAGCCAGGCAAGGGAGGGGATTGTCCTGCTCTGCTCTGAGCTGGGGCGGCCTCACCTCGAGTGCTGGGGGCAGCTTTGGGTGCCATAATATAAAAAACCCAAGAAGTTATTAGAGAGGGTCCAAAGGCGGGCAAAAAAGATGGTGAAGGGCCTTGAGGAGAAGCTGCATGAGGGGTGACTGAGGTCACTTGTTCTGTTCAGCCTGGAACTGAAGAAGAGGAAAAAGAAGAGGAGACTGAGGAGACACTGAGGGGAGATTGAGGGGAGACTGAGAGGAGACTGAGGGGAGACTGAGGAAACATCATGAGACTGAGTTGGGGGAGATTTAGGGTAGATATCAGGAGAAGGCTCTTCAACCAGAGGGTGGTTGGGCATTAGAAGAAGCTCCCCTGAGAAGTGGTTACAGCACCAAGCCTGGCAGAGTCCAAGAAATGTTTGGACAATGCTTTCAGGGGTGTGGTATGACTCTTGGGGCGTCCTGTGCAGGGCCAGGAGTTGGA
The DNA here is from genome assembly GCA_013397845.1 of Melanocharis versteri. Taxonomy (NCBI): domain Eukaryota; kingdom Metazoa; phylum Chordata; class Aves; order Passeriformes; family Melanocharitidae; genus Melanocharis; species Melanocharis versteri. The sequence goes on from VZTG01006526.1 coordinate 40,268, forward strand.
CTCAGTGATCCTGATGAGTCCATTCCAACTCAACATATTCTACGATTCTGCTCTAAATTCTATATATAGATTCACACAGCCCAGACCCTGCTGGACTCATTATGAGACAAGCATGCAAAATGAAGTGCAGTTAGAATGACTACTTGCAAAATTTAAGATTGCATGCTTGTTATCTTCCATACTTGGTTCATAGTGTGAAGAATAAATCTCTTAAGAGCTCAGTTTTCCATTGGGATAGTCTTTGGCTGTAATTTCCGTCTTTGGGCAGGATAATTCAGCTTTATATGAACATATTTGCTTTGCTGTCTAAAGTTGGTAAGAATCAAATCACTGTATAGTTTTAAACAAATACCAAGTGATCTATGAACAAAGGAAACTTGAAGCAAACAAATAAACATTCTTCATCCATCCATTTTCGTTGGACCCTTTTATAAATGTTTATGCTATTTCTAGTTTGGACTTAGGCCATATGAAATGTAACATTTGCTGTTGGTCTAAAGCCCTGGTTAACTTGTCCTGTTGACTTTGTAAGTGAATTGGATAACTTAACCTTCATAAATAAGAATGAATAAAGATATCACTCAAAAAAGGATAGGGTGGAGAGCACTTTGGGGAGTGATATGAACAAGAGGAAACAAGGAGACCTATTTAAAGTCACTGCTTGTCTCCTTTTGCTGAAGAAATATGTTAGGTTACAAATAGAAACACTAGAATTAAAATTATCTGTTTTCCTTCCTGAGTGGAGAGAAGGGTTTCTTGACATGTTTTACATGAGATTTGTTTTTCTCAAATTGTTCAGATTATTCCTGCATTCTAATAAGTAAACAGGAGGGGTTTTTGTTTGTTTGTTTGTTTTCTGTTTGTTTTTTTTTTTTTGAGTACTGCAATCACCCTGATCATGAACTCCTGGACTGGATTAACTCAGGGGTTTGCAGTATCCATCATCTTGTAAATACTGTTTTACCTATCTGCCAAAGCAGGAGGAAGAAGTCAACTGCACTCCAACAGACATTGGGTCACACCAGCACCAGGCACTGAGTGCTGGCTTTAATCACACATATGCAGTACCATGCAAAAATATGTGGCATTTTTCATTTTCTTTGATCAACTTCCTCAGCTCTGCATGCCAGATGGAAGGAGAGGGAACAATTTAAAGGACTCCTGTTACTGTCCTCTCAGAGAAAATTTTCTAAAAGACATTACTAGATTATCCTTTCCCTCACTTTTTTTTTTGTCCCTGTTCATTGTAATTACAGTTCATCACAATCAGATTAGTGTTTTACAGTTTCAATGGGCTGCTCAGCCACTTATATACATGACCACTTTCAGCACTAAGACATTTATTCACGAAGCAGCTTCTAGTACATTTTCCAATTACCGGTCCAGTGCCATGCGGTAGTCTGTGCTTATGGGATATAGGTGCCATTCAATACGAATGACCTACTGCAAAATCTTTTGTAGAAAAATATACAAAAGAGAGTAAGGATGGTGTTGGGTAGGCAGTGTTTTAATTTGGTAGTATTAAGTTTTTTCTATTTGATAAAATGTTGAAAAGAAAGAATTTCTTAGAGATTACTGTTAAAAACCATTATATTTTGAAATTTAGTATTCAGTGTTTAAATAGGTTCTCTCATATTAAAAAAAAAAGGAAACCAATATGATTTTTGCTGTCTAATACTCAGCTCTTCAAATCTGGTCCTAGTTAAATATGTTCTTATGAAATGATAATTTTATTTTTCTTAAACTACACAGAGGTTATACCATTCTTTACTATTTCTGTCTCTTTTTCAAAAGCAAAAGCACACCTACTGATAGAATAGCAGATCCAGTCCTGGGCTTGTTTGTAGCTGGATATAGATGCAAAAAGTACCAGCATTTGGTGTTATTTTGAAAGAAACTTAACTCCAGGAAAGTGCCATCTAATCTTTCTATTTACATGAGCCAGATGAGAGGCATCACATCTCGTCTAACACTGTAGCTAAAGTTAGACACAGCTTATATCAATCAGACCCATAACTTCATGGTAAATGTTAAAACGGTTAAGTATTTATAGAAAAAGATGGGCTGAAAACTGAAGTCAGCATATATTAGAAAAACAGTAATAGCAAAAAGCTTTGTTGTTGTCAACCAGAAAGCTTAACCACATATTTGATCTAACAAAAACAGATGTTCAGGCACTACTGAAGGAAGTGGGGCACCTTTGATCTGCTGGCTTCTGCTGCTCACTTACAAAGGACAGTTGATTCCATTAATGAGGCTTTTCTAGTTTATTGGGTTCACCGATTTTATGCACCCAGAGCAGAAGGGAAATTGCACTACTCTCTAAGAAACCACTTTGATATCTTGTAAATACAGAGCTACAAAGCACTCATGTCACTAACAGCCTTAAGTGCGATACCTTTGCAAACAGCTGCTATGATTTCTTGATGATATTTAAAGAGTGTGAATGGTGAGGACAGAGGTAATGCCCTGTTAGATGAGCTGATCTTTGCTTCTCCGTAAGGAATGAACTCAGGTGGGAGAAGAAAGAAATAATTCTTCAGAATGAGTCAGAATTATTCGTAATCATTTTTGCAGAAAACTAAAGTGAATGTAATTTCTGGCATACTAGGAAATACCTACTCAAATCAGAACAGATGGCTGAATAAACTAATGATGTCTTATTTGCATAAGTCAAGGGGGTCCCATTTACTCCTATTAATTACACTTATCAGTATAGTCTATCACATGTAGTTAGCTCACCTAGTCACAGGATTTAATGAGACCTATAAGACCACACACAGTGTCTCAAATTCATGACAGTCCTGACATACATACAAAATACTTTTTGAAGACAGTCTGCCGATTTTAAAGTTCAGAATTTTAAAGAGACTTGCAGAGCCTCAAAGGTCATTGTCTCAGGAGTGCTATTTAATGTAGCAGCTGCTAAAAACTGTGAACAGTCATGCCAAAGACAGATAAAGCAAGATTCATCCGCATTGCTGTTTGTTTAGTTTACTAGCTGTTGCTAAAATAGATGGGTTATTTAGATTCTTGGTTTTATTGCTGTTTCGCAAGGTTTTACAGAAAGTAATAAGTTAAATAGTGAGCTCCTTTCATTTTCCTCTAGTGAATGTCAATGCTGGGTGAATTTTGCTTGTGTCTTGTGTTCTTGTGCATGTCATTTTGAGCTTTGCTCTTGAATTTCTCCTTTCACTCTTAATTAACAAAACTGCCTAATAGGTATGTCTCAGCACAGGGTGGTTTTTGATTTTTTTTTTTAACCTATGGTGGTATTCCAATCTATTACAAATTATTTAACGCTACAGTAATATTTAAAACATGCTTTGAGTTAAAATTAAAGTACAAGGGGCAAACATACAGAAAATTACAACTCAGAAAACAGACCCTGATTCTCCTGGAAGTCTATTTTGTTGCCACGTAGTGGAATTATATTTTGACTGTAAAATTTGATTTTGAACCCTGCTGTATTTTTTTAATGCATCTTTAAGTTCTCATACCCAGTGAAGCGTGTATTCATTCATTTGCATGCAAGAAATTCAGTGGTAAACCCATCAGCTCACCCTGAGTTTGTGGGGAAAAAGACAGAAACCCCACCTTCATGCTTGCCTGCTTGTAGGCCAAGAGATCAGAATTTCATTAGTCTGGCCCCACAGGGGGAAGAATAAGGTAAGGCTGAGGCATAGCTGCTGCCAGCTGAGCATGTCTGTGACGGGCTGTAAAGATTCAGCAGTTTTATTCTCTTCTTAAAAGGAGTTATTCTGCCTAGAAAGCTGCAGTTCCAGCCACTGCCACCACTGCTCATCCTCACCTTGAGCAAAGAGAAGGATGGTTTCTAAAGCTGCATGGAGTTTCACTGCTATTTCTAGCAACCTGGTGAGTTTAAAGGGACTTCAAAGGAGCAGAGTATTAAGCATTGTTAAAAGTGCTCAAGTGTGAGTGAGAATAAAGCTTGAATCCTTTTACCATTATGCACACAAAAATGCATCTGAATTAATTTGTGTAACAGACAGTAACTAAAGCACAGAGCTATAGACAAGCCTTCAAAACTTCCTCTACCCTCATGTGAGAAGATGAGCTCTCTGGAGCCGTGGCTGTACTCATATCCTGCACACCTACACTGGGAGCAGACTGAGCCAGGGGAATTTTTATGGGATGATGTCACTACATATGCATATTGCAGGGAAAGCATTAAGAAAGGAGGTCCTGCTGAACAGCATGGAATTTGCGAGGAACACTCTTCTGGAAAGCGTGGGCTTACATTAGCTTTAATAGGTCAAAACTACTGAATGTGCAGATTTTTCTCCTCTGTCTTTCCTTGGACAATTGCATTTCAGAGTTGGAAGTGTTATTTCTGTGTACATATGTAGAGTACTGGAATGGCAGCAGAACTACACATTGGGCTTCCAACATGAAAGGACTTTCTGTATTGATTCTGGACGAGAGATAAGGAAGACTTGGACATGCATTGTGGGCCTCTTCTAGTGTTATTATCACTTTTCTATTGAATATTTGTTGTAACTCCTTTAAAATTAACAATGCTTTCTTTGACAAGAAAACCAGTTCAGCCACAGTATGGTGCATAGCGTGCTTTAGATGGAGTCAGTGGGAAAAGGAAAAATATTTTGGAGTAGGACTTCACTGCAATATTCAACACAACATATTGGATCATATGATGTTCCCAACCTCAGTTAAGCTGTGAATTATATTTAAAATTCCTTAATGGTGAAGAAAATTAAAATATGATTGAAATTGGTGTCTTGCTAATGAAAAGGCAAAGTTTATTCCCTGCTTACCCCAGTTCACCAGTTCCAAGTACTAATTATCATGTACCCATAAAATAAGTACTTTTATGTAATGTATTGGGCTTTTTAGTACAATGATTTCATCTAGTAAACAAATTAAACATCAAGGGAGGGGGCAAGTGTGATTTTTTTTTTTTTCATTATAAGTTAGTTCTGGTATACTGATTTATTTGTGTTAGTCGTAAGTACAAGAAGTGTTTCCAGGATGATGACACAAATTCCTCTGAGACTAGTTTCTTGGACAGATGTTTCATGAGATGTTTCATTTTTGAAAAAGGCAAATGTCTCAGATAAGATTCAGTCTCAGTGCAGGAATTTTATTTCCATTTCCTCTTTTTTAATGAGTTACCAGCCTTCTGTTGTTCTAGCTTTCTTCAAAAAGCTATGCTGGGGCACCTTTCTGCTAAAAGCACCATGTTTTTGCCACATTCCAGGAGGAGTCAGATGTCTGATGGCAATTAAAAACCTGAAGTCAAATCCAGGTTTATGGGATTACCCATAAGAATGATGATGCCCCTACTTGCTTTCTGCTTCAAGACCAAGTGTCTGTTTTGGTCTCGCCTTTAATTTCATTATATGCCAGCATTCACACAAATAGGAAGAAACAGAACAAATCCATGTGGAGACTTTAGTTACATTGCTAAATGTACAGGAGAAGGAGTTTCCACTCCCCAGCTCTCATGGCGATTTAGAAACATGCAAATAATTGAAACAGAAGATAAAAGGCCTGCACTTTCCAGGTATAAAATGCAGCCTGCTTTTCAAGAACAACAATAAATGAATTTTGGTCCCATGGAACTACTCCTGTTTTCTATAAATTCCTCTTCTACTTCTGAATAATATTTTATCATTTCTCATACTTTCTAGTAAGTCTTAATGGTAAAACAGGCAGGAGTGTAATCTAACCTTATCTGCTTTGAGAATACAGGAAAATATCAATGGAAGTTCTGGTGTACTCCTACGTGTAGCCAAATACCTGTGCTGCTCCTCATTTTCACTCATGTCCTTTTAATTTAATGAATTATGACCAGCAAAATAAATAACAGCAAAATAATAAAAAAGTATAAAATGTACAGAACAGTAGATTTTAGTAATATTTTAAATAATACACCATTTTTGTAATAAAGGTAATTGCATGTATTTCTAGCACTAAGAAACTGTACTATAGTCATCTGAGTGGGATATTTTTTCGCTATACCTTTTGTGGTACTGGACTTAACATTTTTACTGAACTGTCTTTAAAATATAAAGAAATCATAGTTTCTAATGTTTTTAATTAAACAATTTCTTTAAATACTCTTACTTATTAAGGATAAATTTTCCTGGTGGAAAATTCTGATCTCTTTCTTGCAACTCATTATACTGTATGTAAGCTTTCTGCCATTCAGAAAAATATGTCAGGTTTGCTCATTGCTGTGAACTCTCTGTCCTAAAGCAAAATTTCATCTACAGCACTGTCACTCTATGGAGAGATGTATAAGTCAGAGTGTGCCCAGCACCTGTTCGAGGCATTGCATGAACATATGGTGTTGTCTATCCTTGTCACAAACAATCTTCTGCTTCATATTGTGAACTGGCCCCTGGCAGAAAACCGAATGGTGGGAATTAAATGGTTTGATGCACTGAAGACAAAGGAAGAACCAGAGTAAATAATCTCAAGGTGGACAGAGAAGAGTTAAATCCCTGTGAGGATTTCCCCAGGTGGTAAATACTGAAACCTCGTGTTTGAAATTACATCTTGCTGTGGTAGCTCCGAAGAAATGGAACCAGATGTGCTCATCGTTACCCATCAGGCCACCATGGCAAGCTAATTTTGCCAAATAGCCCAAATATACACAAAGCTGTAATGACCTTTAATTCCTAACAGCTTCAGTAGATCTTATTAAAAGCAGTGGTGGGCTCAGGGATCAGAAACTACTGGTTTCAGCTTTCAAATGGACTGTGTGAGGATGCTAACCCCAATGACATTACAATATAAGATGTTTTATGAGCAAAAGAAGTATTACAAATAGTACTAATTAAAACATGGAAGAAGAAGATGAACTCGTGAAAGAAGTAAGACAAGTTTTGTAGCAATCATTTTTGCTTTCTGCAGTCTGAGGAAAAAAAATAAAGAAAGGAGATTGTCATTATTTCTGTTCTTAAACACATAGATCGGATGGATGATAGAACAATATAGGAATTCAGACAGTGGGATAGAGGGAAAGGAATTAGGTTTTATGGTCACCCATAAATGTTGCAATGGCAGTAAAGTGTAAGTGTACATGTTAGAAGCATTTCCACTTAGGCTTGCTAAATCATTTCTACTTCTCATGGTAGTTAGAAAGATTGAGAAATGTGGACTATCTTTTTATTGGTCTTTGAAATCTCATCAAAATACCTATCTTCAATACACTGATATTCTGTTGGACTACATTCTTTCCTCAGTGAAGTTATTGTTGCTTTCACATCAGCAAAATTCCCTACTCCTAGTAAATCAGAAACTATTTAAATTTTCTGTAATGAGAAAGTATTCCAATTTGAGATAATCTAATTTTATTGCTTCACATCCAATAGCCTATTACAAGATACTTAAGAAAATTCCCAAGTTAAGTACATTAGCGATATCTACTATTTGATCAACAAATTGAGATGTTTCACTTCTAACCTAATATCCCATTTTTTCCACTTTCACTGAGTGTCCATTGTTTTAACTGTTCTGCATATTCAGTTGAAGAAAAAATCTCCAGAGGATTATAACATAAATATACACCAGTCAGCTTCAGTAAGGTTAACATACCATGGAACATAACTGTGCATATACTTCACTGCACCACGACATTTCTAGGGGGTACAGAAGGAGGTTTCTTTTGAAATCATGCAAATTGAACATATGCAATATTTTACTATGTCAGGTTGCAGGCCAAACCCTTAAAGCCTATAGATGACAACACATGCCCAAAAGAAATGGAACAGATTTTATCAAGTACTTTCAAAGGACAGACTCAAACTGAAAAGTGGCTTCGAGTTATCTTAAAAGCTGCCATGGCTGGGAAATAAGCCAAGGAATCTGTGTTTCTATAATACTTGTGCTGATGCCAGTGATAAATATTTGTGCAGTCATTTTCTCTCCTGCTTGAAGTATCTGAGTGCTTGCTTGAGGGTCCTAACAGACCACAGATAATTTCATCTTCTAGTGAACAAAAGACTCAAAATCAAATTATAGAGGTTACTACTAGAGTATGAAAATTCAGAAAATAGATATCTGAACTCATAAATTAAAACGAAACATATAGAATTCTCAAATGTTGTGCAAGTTACTGTGTGAGATTTTATGGGATTTATAACGAAGAAGGTTAGAGCTGCTGATCATAGTATTCTTTTTGGCCTCAGAAAAGGACCTGTGGCTATTCCATATGATCTGAGACAGAAAAAGATGAACTCACAGTCAACTAGCAAAGAGCTCTCAGGGAATTCTGGATTGACCCTGAAATTAGATTTAAAGGTGGGGAACAATCTTACTAGAGAACCTTAAAAATTCTGACTACAAGATTATTTTTGCCTAAGAATTCTTCCTATCTCATTCACTTTATTGTACAAATCCAAGAGATTAATCAACAAGCAAGAATAATATATATATATACACATATATATATTTATATATTTATATATTTATATATTTATATATTTATATATTTATATATTTATATATGTACGCATGTATGCACTGTATGTACTAATATCTACTAGATTGAAAAAATCAAATGGAAACATCATCTTCCTTTTCTTTGTTGATACAACTATGAAAAAATCCCACTCTAATTCTGGCTAAAAGATTGAATGTCAGGATTTTATCAATACTGTAAGCCTCATTAGGTTCTCAGGCTTCTAAAATGCGTGGTGCACAGAAGAATATGGTCAGCACTTCGGTATTAGAAGTTGGAGTTGTAAATATGTCCATTCAGCAAATTCTTGCAGCAGAAAAACCAACAAATTTATCAACATAAATGTGTGATTGCAATTCTGTTTGTCTTGGTTCTGCAAAATGAGATATTTTTAGGCAGCACCTTCTCATGTTATGAAAAAGACAAGAGTTTTTCTTCTTCAGATCTGTTACATGAAATTCTTTCACTGAGTCATCAATTAAAAGAAGGAAACAAAATCAGTGTTCTGCTTGACTTCAGCAACTGTCCTCAGAATCATTATCCAAGGTTTCTCAGCTTTATGAAGCCTACCAAACTTTCAGTTTAATCTGTTTTATAGCAAGATCACTTAAATTTATATCTCCCCCAAATTATTAAGCACTCTTAACAAAGTAATTGATAGTAAAGAAAACCCTCTCTTAATCAGGTTGCTCAGTAAAGTTGCTTTCATTTGCATTAAGAAACTTTATGCTTTTGGTCTCTTATATGGGGTTCAACAAAAACCAGGAATATTCGAACTACTGATCAGAGGAAATGTCATGGCAGGTGAATCTCACATGCTTGAAGGTTTAATTTACCATCTTTAAATGCGTAAAGGATGAAGAGAAGTAGGCATGGTAAGAGCTAGTACATCAAGGCAAACACAACACACAAAGAAGCTGTGTGCCTGACTGAGGGAAAAATAGAAATGTCTTGACAAGCAGGAGATATGGAGAGAAAATATAAGATTGAGGTCAGGCTTCTTTTGCACCAGCCTTCTGGGAACACTTCACTGTCATGTCTCTGTCCCCTCAACTCTGAATACTGACTGCAAGGATGTGCAAATGATACTGCAAAGCACAAAAAGATGTTACACAAGAATCTTGGATGGAAGTGAGCTGCTTACTTAGCCTTTCATAATCATGCTTTCTTTTATGTATTTCTATTACAGTATAATCCAAAAGCTACAGTCATGGATGGGTCCTATTCTATTTTCACGTAAGAGAATATGAGAAATTAAAGATGCATCTGAAGTTAAATCACAAGAGACGTGGGGGTGAAGTAGGATGAAGTAAAAAAAAATCTTACCTTGTAACATTTTTGCACATCTGGTCACAACTTTTAAATATATTACATTGAAAATTGCTTCTCAGGTCTTACTACCCACTTGTGCTATTCATGTATTTTTTTCTGCTCCCCAACTAACTCACTGACTGGCTAGCTGTTATCAATTTCTTTTGTTCATTCTTTTTTTTATATGTTTAATTTACCACTTGGAAGTAGAATCTGCCTAAACATTTCTCTCCTATTATTTTTATTAGCTGTCTCTGTATAAGATTAACACAGATATGTGCACTCTCACACAAACACATCCACAACTCCAAAAATAAACTATACTACTAATTGACCTTCTCGCAGTCTGGAAATACTGATATCAATGAGCAAACTCCAGTACAGGGAGATACTTCCTGAACTGGGATCATTTGGCTCATTTTTTGTTTTCCCACATTCCTGCAACCTGGTGAACATGGCAGTGCAGGAGGAAGCTCAGCGGATTGATAAGCTCTCTGCCTGTGCTGGTCTGAGGGGCTGTTGCATTTTTTGGGGTACATAATATATCCTTATATGGATTCTAAATTTACCTCCTCCTAATGAGCACTGACAGTGATTGTTTAACAGATTATAATCTCTTCAAAACAGGAGTTTCTTGATCTTAATTTCTTTCAGAGTGCTAATGATGCTGCAACATTTAGTGAATAACAGTATTGATCAATCAGGCAATCAATGTGCTGTGATGTTTCTCTCTCTTTCATCCGCCTCAAAAAATTTAAGTGTGTGGCTACATAAAATCAAATGCAAGTTTAGTCAGTTTTTGAAAATTCACTTCAAACTCTTAATAGGACGTACATTGCAAGGAAAGCTGTTCTGCCAGCACTAGTTCTATCTTCAGCGAGAAAAAGCTGAAGGAACTAGTCTTTGGAAATGGTTTAAATTCTTATAAAAGAAATTCTATCATGCATAATTAGCAAATATAAGACATTTGTTGCCACAGAGATAGTACACAGCTTCTTAGAGATGTTGGTGTTTTTCTGGTTTGTGTTCTTTTTTTTTTCCTCCCTTTGTTGCCAAAGAATTATTTAATGAGTTCCTAACGTAGCCTACAATATAAATAGGGTCCCTCCTGTATCTGCTCCAATAGTGGCATTCCCTTAGAGTAATAAATATTCTCTATATGGCAATTAGGTTTAGGCATGATTGTAAATGCAAAGTTCACAAGGTTGCCATTAATATTATCTCACATCCTCATTTCCTGTTGTCTTCATAGCTTAACATGTTTACTCTTAAATTAGAACATAATTAGTAAATAATATAGCTCATTTTTACTGAAAATAGCAGCTTGGTGAAATGTTTCTTATCATCTGGGGCTGACCTTCCCACAGACTGCATATCCTGGAACAGAGCATTGTAATAAGAGAAATCAGTTCTTTTGGATCTAGGCCAAAGACTATTTTGATTTCTCTGCCTGCCCCCCTCCTTTCCAGCTCTTCTCCCTACTCTCCCCAGTAACACTCACATATGTGAGTTGGAGTTAAGAAGTTGCAGTTGGTAAACAAAATAAAGACAAAACTGCTAAGAAGTTAATGAAAACATCAGTAAGTCATAGCATCTGGATCTCATCATCCACCTCTGACGTAAGGAAGATGTCCAGATGTTAGCAGAACTGTAGCAGTTGAAATATTTTGTGAGCAAGACTCCTTCCAAACAATCAGATGCAAAGCAGTTCAGCGCTTTCAGCAGTTTTTAGGAATGTTTCAAATATATAGTGGTCTTTTAGATGTGCAAAATGCCTGCTCAGTGCTGAAAGAACGTACAGTCTGGGGAGCCGGGTCTGGGGATTGCGAGCCTCTGCTTTTGGTAAGTGCACATGAATGTTCAAAGAGCAGGAGAGGATGAGGCCTCCTGCCTGTCTGTCATTAGGATAGACTCCTAGCAGAGACACAATGCTGCTTATCTTTTGGTATCCAGTGTTTAAGACTAGAGTTTAACAATATCCACAATGATAAATTACAAAACTGGGCCTGGAGAGAGCAGACCATAATTTTCATCTTTCTCACTCATTTTTAATCCCCATTTGACAACGTGTATGGCATACAAGCCTTATATGCTGAAAAGTATAAATGATGAGGCTGGTTTCCTAACAGGTGGTTGCCAGGTGTATTGCATTTTTCCTTCCCCTCCTGTCCAAGCTGCCTGATGGAACAGTGATATTTTTCTCATTTGGGTGCTCATTCTCCATTTGCAGAACGACACGATTGCTCAGTTCCTTGCGGACATGATTTGTGGATGGCTCTGGGTGTGCTCCCTCCCTCCTTGACCCACGCTAATAAAGAATCAGTTTGGAGTCCCTAGAAAACAGTGAAGTTATTTCTAAAAATTCCTAGTTGCTGAAGTGTCCGGGGACTGGATTCTTCTTCTGCACATCCCTAAAATCTCAGGCAGGACAGGACATGGGCTTGCTGGCTGATTGCCGCAGTCCTAGAATTGGCTACAATGACTGTGGAAAAAAACAGAACACTGAAAAAAGGGTGTATTTCCATAATCCTCTCCAGCTGTTGAAATTTGAACGTATGAGGATTTTTTAGCAACCACTTTTACAATATGCTTAGTATGCTGTGTTCTTCTTATTGTAAACTTGGACTAAACAGTGCCATTGTTGTAGTCTGATTACAGAAATGATGGTGGAGCTCCATGAGATAAATGTTTAAAATTTCACTAATGGAGGAAAGTGGGAAAATCATATATAAAACTTTCCAATTGTCCAGTCTCCCAGAAATGCAATTTAGCTCTGTTTTATGAAAATATCAGTTACAAATAGACAAGGTGACAGAGTATGCACACGTTCTCTTCCCTTTGAGAGCTCCAATCTCTTTTGGCATTAGACTTCAAATTAAAGGCGTGAGAGGGCTGGAAACAAGACATTCCAGTAGCTGAAAATAAACATCAGTTTCACACTACAGGCACCTACAACCTTTGTGGCACTTCTCTACATTTTCATATAGAAAGTAAGAAATTAAGAAACAGAATATAAAATAAGAACCCAATGATGCATTTCATTCCAAATGCCATTTTGAGTGAGTATTTTGACTGAATGACTTTGCCTTAAATGAATTGCACTCATTCCATGATAAAAACACCAATGCTAAAAAAGGCATACAATATTCTATATATCTCATTGGAATTTAGGATGGCCATATTTTCAAAAATTTGACAAGCTTGTGCTATTTATGAAATGTATTATTTCTGATTGCATTTGATATCTGGATTTGAAAGATGTGAAGATTAATAAACCACAAGAATGAAACTGATGTTTTCTCAAAAAACATGCTTACACTATAAGCTTGTTTAGTAATTATGTGGACAACAGCAAAGCTCATGAGCACTCTCAAAGGGAGGAAACTGTCTGTGATAATGATATTTAACCATTCAACCAAAATAAATTATTTATATGTTTTGCACTGGATATGCTACACTTTATTATAGATACAGCTCCTTTAGTTGTCAGACAACTGTTGTTTACTGTTTTCCTGTTTCTTTTCCATAAATTACAGTCTATTTATGAATATGTATCAAATCAATAGCTGATCATGCTCTACATCATGGTAGGTGTCTATGTCTAATGTTTATAAAATAGCCTGAGTAAAGCACCAAACCTGTAGGAGATTGTCTCCATATTGGGGGTCAGTAATTTCCTAAAAATGCTGATAGAGACAAACAGTGATATATCTGCAGCTATATATCAAGTGGTCTTGGGTTCTGCAACATATCCATTTTCTAAGACCTTATTTCACCTACACACACTGTAAATCTTTCTCCAATCTCAGAACAAAGCAAACACTTCAAGAAGTAATTTCTCTTCAGCATGAGCATAAATTTTGGGGACAGTTGAAATGTAGTGTAAAATTCTTCACCTTAACTTGGGGCTTAAAACAATTTCAAAGGATAAAAATTCCTTTCTTTCCTTCCTTTACTTGCTATAGATAGCTATAGACATGCTTTGAAGTATAAGCCATACCTGGGAATAGTTTAAGAATTATTAGGTATATATATACCCACAGACTTCACAATCTGTACATGGCTATGCTTTAAGGCATCAGAGGTAAGAGGAAAGTGAGAGAGAAAACAGCAATTATAAATCCACTGGAAATATAGGGATGTTGATAATGGAGAGCAAATTAGGCATCAACAAGAACAGAGTATGTAGCAGATGCACACAGTGTTTCTAGACAAGTCCTGCAAATGGATAATGGCCAGTAGAAAGAAAACTTAAATAATGGTATAATTCTAGCTAATTATCAGAAGTTAAAGGATAAAAGGTCTACCCAAAGGGTCCTGCAGAGAAATTTTTCATAAGGAGACTCAAAAATAACCCAGCTTGGACTAAAACCGTGAAAACTAGATGAAAGTTGACTGATAGTCTTCTACAAGGAATCTGAATGGAAAATAATTGTTTGATGGGATTACTTTTTCTCCAACCCCAGAGCTCCCACTCTGGCTACATCTTTAGCAATAACTTACAAGGACATATAGAATCTTTCCAGATGATTCAGGTACTAGCAAAGTAAGCATAATGAGAAGTGGTCTGAAACGGATCTTGTAAATTGAGTAATTTTGCATTACTTTGGCAATTAACAGACAACAAAACCAAGAAAAGCAGTGGTGGCAAAAGCCCATTTAAGTAGGCTAGGAGGTACAATATAAATTTATTTCTGAGCTAGATATAAAATGGAAAAGTTTTAGTGAACTCTAAATTAGCAAAAAATGAACAATTGAATATCAGAAATGGTAAGTAGGTAAATAAACAGTATAATTTTAAATAGAATAGCTGAGACTTTATTTTTAAAATACCAAATAAGAAATGTTTTACCTCAGATTTGCAATGACTAAGCTACTGCAGCAAAACTGTCATTAATTCACCAACCTCAGACTACCTACACATTCTTTTTTTTTGGTCTATAATACCAGAAGTTCACAAGACAATGTAACTTTGGCACCATAAAAAACCTCCTTAATTTAAAAGAGAGGTACAATAGTAGTCAGTTGTACTCGGTGTCTGATCATGCATTCAATGTTGGTGAAAATGAAAAAAACCAGAATCTTTAGTCATGTTGCATGGTGCATATAATGGCTCTCAGTACAATGCAGATAAAGGCTACGTTGGGTTATGTAAATTCAGACAACAGTGAAGGCACTAGGAGAAATCTCTCTACAATGTTTTGAAGGTGTGTGCATTTGAGAGCTGAGAATGATGCTTCCTGTTCTGTGAAAGCTCATTCTGTGCTGCTGCCCTCCTTGTGCATGAAATCCTGGTCTCTCTGGGAGGTCTGTCTACTGAAGGAGCCAGAATGTTCCTCCCATCCCGGCTGAGGATGTGGTCTGTCATTAATAAGGGGAATTAACCGGGAACTCCAAAGGAAATATATCTATTTCTTGTGAATGCAGTAACAGGGAAAGTTACAATTTTCCTATTGCCTCTTTGAGGCCTCTGTCAACTTAAGTCTTATTCTCTCATTTGTCCTTATTTTCTGCTGTTCACTCCATTACCCCAAATTGTTTCTCACCTCTACTGGGCATTTTAGATGTCACAGAAATTGAAAATGTTTCATGATTTACCTAGTGAATAATTTTCCACATTTTAGGATAACCAGCTGTGACTATAAACACGTGTCTAGATTTTCTTTGTCTATGTAAACCGAGAAGGAGGAAAAAAGACAGAGTGGAAAACCATGATCTGTGCTGCTATGATGTGACTATGCAGAGCTGCAGCTCCCTGCTCCTCAGGATAGGCATTTTATAAATATATACCATGTTTATATGCTATGCCAAATTTATATAACAGTAACAATATACCATAATATGGGATAATAATATGTCATATTTCTATGAGTGTGCTCCACCCCAGCTGGCTGAACCACAGGCTGTTCTGCCACGTGATAAGACGGCACAGGCAGTAACTCAGGCCTGGTGTTAGGGTCTGAAAGCAGCATGAGGATGCTGCTCCACAGTGCCCAGTGTAGGAGAGCACACAGAGGTGACCTCAGAGGGCAGTCCGAATTCATTTGCTTTCCTTTACTACACCCATTTAAAATCAAAGTGTTTTCAGCTACAGTCATTTAATTCCATACAATTTTAACAGCACCTCAAATATTTTACATACCTTTTGTATAGGACTATTACTCTCTTTCCTTCATGTCAGTAAGACTACATGATCATAGAATCCTAGAATGATAGAGTAGTTTAGTTGGAGGGGACCTGAAAGATCATCTAGTTCCAAACCCCTGCCGTGAGCAGGGACACCTTCCACTAGACCAGGTTGCTCAAAGCTCCATCCAGCCCTGTCTCAAACACCTCCAGGAATGGGGAGTCCACAGCCTCTCCGGGCAACCTGTGCCAGCGCCTCGCTACCCTTATAGTACAGAATTTCTTCCTAGTATCTACTGTAAACCTACTGTCTTTCAGCTTAAGTCCATTACCCCTTGTCCTTTCACTACATGCCCTTGTGAAAAGTTCCTCTCCAGCTTTCTCATAAGCCTCTTTTAGATACTGGAAGGCTGCTACAAGGTCTTCCCAAAGTCTTCTCTTCTCCAGCCATTCTTATCTAATGGAAAAAACATTTTCTGTGATATATTCCCTACTTAGGAAGTAGACAGTACTCCCTGTTTGATGGTTGTATCAAATTATATTTCATGAAGTGCTATTTCTGTGTGCAGGCTAGAAGGATTTTTTGAAGGCAAAGCATTTACTTTGTCTTGAATATGCCATGAAGAATGCATATTTCAGATTTTCTTCTTTCTTTTGCACATAATGTGTTTTTTTAAAGGCGTGTCCTGATAACACAAATTGCTGATCTAAGAGGATTTTTTCTTACAGTGTCATGACCCTTCTCGACCGTTTTCAGGTAGTCAGCAGTTTAAACTGCTGATATACCCGAGAACAAACAGAACAGCAACACAACTTGCTGTTTTGTTTCTCTTCCTGAATCTCTGTTAATCATAAAGTAGTTTCTGGAATACACCCTGGTATCTACTCCAACTACATAATGTACTCCTTACTAGGGGTTTAGCCTGATGATTATTAGAGTTTCTGACTGACAGCAGCCCAAATATACTAGTGGACTGGCAAGTCTACATCACCAGCACAGCCTGGAAAATGGAACTGACACTGTTTTTAAGGGTCCTCTAACATCTAAGCCTTGTATTGATAAAAACTGTGATGGCTCATAACCAGCTGCCAAGTAGAATAAAAACATGCCGACCCTTATCAGTGCAGCTAAGGGGGCTAAAGGGTTCACGTTCATTCCCCATTTCTAGGAATGTGACAGAGTCTCCAGAAGTATAATTAGCAGCTCTTTAGCCTCCAAATATTTGATAATCATATGCAAGGTTAAATATATACATGTATCAAGGTCTTTTTGTATCCTGATAAAATCTGCATACTTTTGTATGTAGGTCATATTCTGAAGGTATAAATTACATATTATTAAATGCTTTCCTATGTCAGCTGAGGAGAGGAAAACAATTTTATAGAAGACGGTTGGTAGCAGCTGTCGTACGTGGACACTGGCCAGAGGTACTTGGAGTCTGTTGATGCAAATGCCATTCTGAACTTAATGATAAATTAAAAAGCTTACTTCAAAGCATTCACATAAACATCTCCAGCAGGTAGAATGGCAATGAATGTCAAGGTAAACAAGTGTCCAGCTGACCAGACAACACGCAGATTAAACAAAGGCAGACTTGGCCCCACTGGCTTCCCTTTTATAGATTTGGGTAACATCCATGCCTTTTCAGCCAGAATTTCTTTCCTCTCAGTGAATCTTCCAGTGGAGTTTCAGCAATGTCCTGAACATCAAGGACCTGTGTTGTAACTGCTGCTCCATGCCCTGCAGTGGTTAAGGCTACCAAAGAAGCCCAATTTCATAACACACTTCTGAGAGATGAAGTGGACTGTCTGCCCAGTTCTCTTTGCTGTGGAGAGAGGTTAATGTCTAGTGCTTTTATGACACTGCCATATTTGTGATCACCTACAGAGCACTAAAGTAAATGTGATGCCCCCATCTGCAGTGACCATGAGCTTTTACTGTAAAACACTGTAAAGCTGAGTTCCTCTGCCTAGGAAACTCACTTTCCTTTGCCATCTATGGGAACAGGCACAGAATTAATCCAGTCACTAACACAAGTGGGCAGAACAAGGTTTTTATGAGTAGATCTAATTAAGAGCAGATTTTTGCCCACGTGTTTCTTTATAGGCAATGGCCACTCACAGTCTGATTACCCAATGTAATCCGTTTTGGAATCAGTACTCAACCAAATGTCTGTAATGCGCTTAGCTACTCTTACTTCTCCAAAACATAAATGCAGGAGAGTGATGTAAAAGTTCAGTTTACATTAGTAAGCCATAAAGTCTGCCTCTTGGTCATCTCATCCTTGATCTTATCATTATTCACATTTCTCCTCCCTCCTTCCCTCCCCCTGGAATAAACCACCCCCACTGTAAGTATACAAACAAACCAAAATGATCCCTCTGGCAGTCACACCCATTGTGCATTTCTGCTGCCTTTTTTGAAACCTCTAAATGCTGCAAAATAAAAGTAACAACCCCAGCAGGGTGAATGACAAGCATTCATCTAACAGACAATAATAGAAGAGAAAAATGAAGTGAGTTAAATTATCTTCTTCTCCAGCCCTCTATTATGGTCTGCCTCGAGTTTTGAGTATTTGCAAGTCAAAATAAAAATGTGGACTGAAACTATAGAGATGGCTGGTAATTTATATCTCAGAAGCCTGGCTCTGGCATACCTGACACTCACTTGGAGCTCACAGCACTGAAATCCTTGCCAGAGGAAATACCAGTAATTGCTCAGTGCACAGCCCAGATATTCCAACTGACACACTCCTTGGCTACAAAACGCTCCGTAACGCAACTCACTGAAGCACAGCACAGCAGTAAAGCACAAGATCTGACCTAACAGCAAAATAAAATGCTTCAGCACACTTTAGTCTGAGGAGTTTGTGCCATAACACTGGACCAAAATTCACTGCTGCTTTTCTTTTAACCGAAGTTTGTCTCATCTAGTTAGAGGAGCACACAGAGTTCCACCCTGGGCACAGCACAGATGTAACATGACACACAAACAAAAGGCTGGAGAGGCTACATCGATACTTATGCAAATGATACCACTAATTACTATTACAGATTTTGATCCCTTATGAATTGTAAAATATATTTATGCAATGTCCTTCTCACCTGCCAGTCGTCTGTCTCTCGTGTTTTTCCAGATAACATCCAAGGCTCTGGCAGTGGAGTCCCTGATATGATCACTAAATGATCTCCTCAGAGGGGCTTTCACCGGGTGATGCATAATGCAGATCGATCACACATCCAGGTCAAACGGCTGTAGCTTAGCCCCAGGAAAAAGGGCATTCTCTGCCCGGGGATCTGTTTGTATTTCTCTTTGCCAGGCAGGCAGGTTGTTACTTTATATAATTTGTCATCAGCCTTGTGGAGCTTTTCCTTGAAGAGTCAGGCATTGCAGTTCTCACTGCGGATGCAGGAAAGCTCAGACTGCAGCCAGCCTACTGGAAAGCTGCCAAAATCTTACATCTGGAACAGTTTACAAATGAGCTAACGATACAGTCATTTAGATTTGGGGCTTTATTTGTG
Organism: Melanocharis versteri; assembly: GCA_013397845.1. Classification (NCBI taxonomy): domain Eukaryota; kingdom Metazoa; phylum Chordata; class Aves; order Passeriformes; family Melanocharitidae; genus Melanocharis; species Melanocharis versteri. The sequence continues at coordinate 59,676 of VZTG01006526.1, forward strand.
GATATCTATAGGATTCAAGCTTCCTGTTTAATCAAATAACTTACCAGGCAAATACTTGCATGCTCATTTATTAGGATAATATTTCCCTGCTTAGCTGATATTTCAGGTAATCTTTCATGTTTAGGCATGAAAAAGCTAAGAAATAGAAGAGAGATAAAGTAATTTTAGGTATCTAGAGATCAGGTATTTTATTTTGTTACCATATATTTTTTGCATTTTACCCTAGCTAAGGCACAGAATAGGGCCTGATTCTGAGTTCACTATATTTAGTACTTCATGACAATGCACTAATGAAAGGATGGAAATAAAAAAAATGGGACGAAAAGGGGAGATAATAAAAAAGGAGAGGTAACTAAGCCTCCACATTTTTGCTCTGTGGAAAGATAAGTTCCCATATGAAAAATATTTACGAATGTAACTGAGATTAATAGTCACAGTAAATGAAGCCATTTGACCTTGCTTATTTTGACCTTTTAAATTGATTACTGTGTCCTGCGGCTTCCCTGAGGGAGAAAGGGAGAAGTAAAAGGGTACTTGAGACTCTCTTTCCCTTTTTAATGTTATGTATGGTAATGTGTGAAGAGATGAGAGATGCCAGTTTAAAAACCTAATCCCCTTTGTTATATGAGAAAGCAAAAACGGTCAAATAAAGTTGTCTTCGTGTTCATTCTAGGGGTAGTCCTTTTTTTTTTTTACAGAAACTACAGCTATTAATATTAGATACCATTATTTTCTTTAGAAGTATTACCATTAAAATTGATTGATTAACTTCTCACAAGGTTGGCATAGAGAGACCAAATTACAGAATTGTGAGTTTTAACCTGTGGATTTTCACTCCCTCTGAATTCCTTCCTAGAACAAAACAGTTTTTCTTTTCATAACATTAAATAATTTATTTCTCACTTTCTTATTTGTTGTAATTTTTTTTCTGGTGTCTTCTCAGTTCCCTTCATTTTCACTAGTCCTCCACTAGCATTTCCTTTAAGACAAACTGTTACCTTATTCTGACCATGAAAATAAATTTATGGGATTTGCAATAGTGTAACTGAGGGAATAACTGGCCCACCACCTATTTAATGTAGATCATAATTTCTTCCCATCTAGGCCTTACTCTTTTATCTTTATAGAGCATCTGCAAACACTAATGTACTGTATGTCTTTGAACAAAACAGCAGCGAGTGATCTCTATAGTTTGCAGTTGCTTTCCTCATTACATCCCTCCTTCTTTCTGAGGCCGGATGGAGAAAGAAGCAGCCAACTCTCTAGAGAAATTCAATATGATAACATATTCTAGCGTGGTTGTGGTGGTTTGGTGTCTTTTTCTTTTTTTTTGGTTTGTTTGTTTGTCTGGTTTTTTTTTTTTTCTCTTTTCTTTTTCTTCCCCCCTGGTGTTTTGTTTTTTTCTTAACTATTATTCTTGCAAAACTTCCTGGTAGAGCAAGTGACAATGCTTGCACAGGCAAATACTGACATAGGCTTACATAGGCAAATGCTGACATGATGATCAGAGAACAATGTATCTGTTTTGAAACACGTACGCTCTGTTCAGATGAGATCTGCTGTTGTTTCCATTAGTGAACAGCTCAGAAGAGCATTATTCATTTTTAAATGAAGAAGCAGTAAGCAATAACTTAATCAGGAGCTGAATTTCTCTATTTTAGAAGGCAACAAGGGTGAAGACAGTCTCAACAGGGTTTTAACTACCACTGGCTGTGTCTACCAACAACATAGCCCAGAAAGAATGGATTTATACAGCAAAATAAACGGTAGCAAAGTTTTGGCACATCTCAAGGTAGAGTTACTTTGAACTATGTCTACCTGCATCTAGTGAACTGAATGAATCCTTGGGGTTTCATGAACATGTTGGAAATCACTGGCACACTACCAGGGTGCATCTTTTGGCTTAGTTTCATTTGAAAACCATCCAATTCACATATTCCAAGATTGATTGGAGATATGAACTAAAGAGTGGTGTTGGGGGAACCTTTTCAAAAGCATGTGCCTAGTCCAGGCCACAATGTCAATAAAAACGTGCAGACCATTATTCATATTAGAAGCTAAAACACCTTTTAAGAATTTAAAAATAAACCGAGCAACATATACATATTTCTGATAAGGGTTTGATTCTTTGAGAGTTAATGTGGGTTATATTACATATGTAGACATGTCATGGCTCAAAATATTTAGAACAGTTCTTACAACCAGTTCAACAAAATGGTCTGGAAAATGGCAAAGAGCAAAGGAGGAATAAACTGTAATGAAGCAGAGAAATACTGCTAAAAGTGTTTGTCTGATGCTACAACACAAATAAATAATAATCTAAGTAAGATTGTGTAAAGAATTAAATGTCAGAAAATTTTTAATGGGCCATGGGCAGGAAAATAATTAGATAGAGATAGGCTAGAAATATGGATAGAAAATAAAGGGCATTAATTTTAGAAAAGTGTAGACTGAGAGCTATAATAGAGAATACAGTTAAAAGCAAATACATATGATCCTCAAAGGAACTCTGAGGTTCATGACATCCAATACAGCCACAAAATAAGATAAGAATTTGCCATGCAATATGAAAACCTGTGATTTTTAATGATTTTTTTAATCGTGGTAAAAGACAGTATCAGAGCAGAGCTATGCTGCAATCTCCATCCTTGCATTATTTAAATAACGCCCCTTGTGGAACAATACACTCAGTTTTGGTCTGCACCTCTCAATACCCACATGGTGCTGAAAAGGCATCCACGAGCCCAGTGTGTAGGTAGCCGGTGGAAGCAGGGCCAGGGTGACAGTGACAAGGAGTTCTGTGCTGGAAAACACCCGTGTGTTCGGGGGAAAGCTGCTGAGCTGCCACCACCACTGCACCATTATTCAATACTCTTGTGAGCCCTACTCTGCGTCTCAGGCAAGCTCCTCCCGCATTCCCAGTTGCTACTGCCCAAATGATGTCTGCTTATGTGGAGGTTTTTTTCCATTTCAGCTCAGGCTTGTTCCCTCTCCCCTTGAAGGTGTAGCTGTTTTCACAGACACATCTACCTGAATCACAGACCTGCAGTTACTTGCAGATTGTTTTTGTGGAGGAACTTCCTCCATTTCTCTGGCAATCTCATGCTTACAGCCTGAACTGGGAGAGGAGGCCCTTGGTACCATGAGCACATGGTACAGACCTCACCTGGTGAACCTTTGATGCTGATCAACATGAGTGTACTAGATTAATTCATTGCTAAACCAAACAGCTAAACAGGAGCACTGTGAATGACATTAAGGACAAAAGGTTTTAACGTCGAGATTTATGGGTTGGCAAAGAATATATTTTTAAAGAAAATGGCAAAATGTTTTGCTGCTCTATTTGACAACATACTGGAAAATCTACTGAAAACAAATACCTTTCTATAACTGGGAAAACACACCCTTCCATGTCTTACATCTACAATTCTGTGTATGTCTTTGTACACAGATGTTACAGCAAAATACATGCAAAAATAAGCAAAGTCCTAAATGACCCACAAGTGTCTAGCTAAAATTTATGATGCAGCTCTATCTTTTGGCTTCACAGTGTCTGGAAATTTAAGAATGACCACCATCAGACACAGGTTTTTGTATCTGAATGATTTTGTATTTGAATAATTTTGCTGGTGACCACAGTCATAGTGCAGTCAATACTCCCGCTGTCTTCCAGAATGATTTCATTTTATTCAGTGTTTTCTGTTTAATGGCTGAGATGAAAAAAACCCAAACAAGTAAATTCTTAGAAACTGGATGGGTCAACAAAGATGTGTGCTGAATCAAAAATAATATGAGGGGTATCTGAAGAAGAGGGCTCTGTTGCTGACAAGAGGGGAATGCAGCAGCTGGTGTTTGCAGAGTGAGGTGAGAGTACACCCTCAGGAGAGAGACAGCTGCCTAATCTATGCATGAGGAGCAGCATGCATGCCCAGGAACAGTCTTTGCGTAATTCCAGAAGCAAATATGTAGAGGGACGAGACCCTGCCTTCCCTGCCCTGCCAGCCCTCCCACCAATTGAGACCAGCTCCACCCCTGCCTCTCCCAGGGCAGTGTCCTTGCTGTCCCCCAGGCCTGGCTTGCCTTGGGACTGCAACAACTGACTTCTCCCTGTTCTTTTTTCGGAAATATTTTTAGAAACCTCTTGTTAACATAAGCAAAGCTGTGCCTCTCCAATCTTCCTGTCAAGGCTGAACTACTTGTAAAGTGCTGCTCATCGTTCTTAAACACGTAATTCTCAAACCAGCCAAGGGCAGGAGGCAGAGGAGAATTCTCTATAACCTTACCCTTGCTCAGCACTTCCAGCTGAAGGACCTACGCTTGCCAAACCTATATGTTTTCTGTCCTTTAGTGGTTCCATCGATGCTGCGGTCTGCAAAGGTGATACCAAAGAGCCTTTTTGCTCTTTGAGACAAAGAGCAGACAGAATGCACTGCATACTAGGATGGACAGGAATGGTGATATCATTTTTAGTTCTGGCAACTAAGTCCAGCTCTCAGGAAATAAACTAACAGTTGTGCAAGCCTCGTGCTCTTCAAACTTGCTTAAAATACATCGACTGCCCCTCTGACTCTCCATGAATGTGCAAATTCTTATGTATATCTCTGGCTCATCTGTGTGATTCTGGCCACTTAGGTCTGGAAGGATGTATGGATCCAAAATACGCACAGGCAGTCAGAGATACATAATTTTTTAAATGTAATGCCAGTTTGAGCTTTGCTCTGACTTCTCTACAGACTGCAACAAATTGTGTGGCAAATCCAGAGCATCTTTGCTGAGTGGTCTATGCAGCCTGCCTGATCTGATGCATGCATTTCCCCTTGTTAGAGAAGCAAAAAAAAAAGCAACACCATAATTCTCCAAATGTATCACAAAACAAAAGAATGATTCAGAATCAGAATTTTATATCTAATTTAAAAAGGCTGCTGGGCACATGGCATGTGTCATTGTTTCATGTCTCAGCAGATGTTTCCAAATGCTTTCTAGGAGACAGGCTAGGAAAGAAGCACTTTGAATTTTCAATTTTACATGTGCTGCTTTCCAAAAGAAAATCTGGTACTCCAGTATCTGCAGTATCTGGGAAATCTGATATGCATCAGGTCAATAAGCAGCCACCAATCAGAGCAGACTGGAAATATTTAGAGAAATTCCTATGGAAAGACAGGGAAATAAAATGTATTCCATTGAAACATAAAAGTTTCAATAGAAGCTTGACAAATCTCAAAAAAATCTTGATATGACAAAGCCACATTCATTTGGATTTGTTTTAAAAAAAAATCTCTGTTTTTCAATCAGGTAAGGTAAAAATATTCAGAAGTTTCATTTAGCATATAGGCATCCTTTTGTAACTACAAATATTGGGCAATTTGTCAGCCCATGGACTCAACCCTATGTGTCCCACCATGTTTTGCATTCAGAGTGCCCATTTGACTCTTGTCAACACCCTGGTGTTAACCTTTTAACAGCCTAGGGGCTAAATGAGTGCGGTCTGGAGAAGAGATAGTAGACCATGAGAGAGTAGACCAACAGAGAAAGTTTCCTGAGTTTCCTCCATGATGTCAAGAGTGCACTGCCAGGCATCTCTGCACTCTCTTCCTGTGGTAGGAAAGGCGTGAAGAAGCCACAAGGACAATCACTTTCTCTCCATGTGACTGTAATTGCCTCTGTACACACTGCTTTTGCAAGATGTGCATGCTTTTTACCCTCATGCCATGGTCCAGACCTGTATTTTTGATCAACAAGGTGTATAATTTTAAGAAAGAAAATGCACAAAATCCACGCACCTCAGCAGCAGTATGTGATGCAAACTACAGCTGATGTTGCTTTCATTAACTTTTCAATGTCTAAACCTTGAAGCCTTCTTCTGGTGGAACACTGAGAAGCTCTTGTCAAAATATCTACCTTAATTAGCTTTTGTTGTGAGTTAAATACATACTAATGGGTTTATATAAAGTGAGTGGAGTAGGCTTCTAATATACATCCATGAGTCTCAAATTAAACGTGATCTCAAATAAGTATTGCCAATCTTCATGGTGTGATTATGGCCCTGCTTTGTAAACAGCCCCGCAGCTTAATTAGAATTCGGTGCACTTCAAAGTGTAAGCTTATCTGGCTGTTTCTGAACTGCTGTCTCACTATCACTGTGTGCTCCAAGAATAATAAATAAACCAACACAGGAACGCAGAAAGCATTCCTAATCACAGCCATAAATACAAAATAATAAGTAACTGAATAACATGAAAGAAGATGTGCTTCCAGTTTCATTTGCACATCATTCCATTTTAACCTGTTTTTAATGTAACTGGTTATAAACTATTCTTACGTTATTAAAAAACCCGCAAGTTTTGCCCCTGCAGCCAAATGTTTTCTGAAATACTGCATATTGAAGAAAAAAAGAGACATTAATGCGGGTCCCATAGTTTAAAATTCAAATGAGGAAGGAAGTGTTAAAGCTTCATTCTGTTTAGCCATATGTGAGGCACCTGCTTAGGGAACTTTATGGGAGTATTAATCTACGGGAGTGTCCAAATACTTCCAAATATCTAAACTTAAGCCACAGAACTTTCTTGGTTTTAAAATAGTTGATGGCAATAAGCTGTGAACTGAGATTAGTTTTGACCATTAGCCATGTGTTATGCTTCACAGCAAAAGAGTATTAAACAGCATTGTTTCTCCTTCCTTCAGTGACCTGACGGGCAAATTGCCTATACATTGCTTTTTGTTAGCTGAGTAATACATTACAACTTGACTGGTCCCATCACTGGAATTAGGGCAGGATGAATAAAATTTCATAGAATAAAAGGCATGGCAGAAGGTACTACTTTCTTTTCAGCGAAAATGCAAATTAGGCTCTGTGTGAAATTGCAATAATAGAAAAGTGCAGAACCCACAAAAAAATCCCCAAACCCCAAAGCAAAACAAACAGCCCAACACTTCCCAAAAAACTCCAAACTCCCTATTGTTGCTGTCTATTCAAAATCTTCTCTACAATCTTCTTTCTTAACAGGAAATTTTCTTTCCCTCTCTTCTGTTTTTTCTCTTTTCCACTCTCTCTGTCCCTCATGGTCACACTCAGATGGTAAGTTCCTTCAACTACATGTCTTCCTCTTCAGACATCTCTCATACAAAATGGCACAATAAGATATCAAAGAAATAAAGCCTTTGAGCTTGTCTGCAGTGAACAACATGAACAGTGATTGCGAATAGAGCAAATTTGATTCAATACGTTTAATATACGTTTAATATAATCTACTGGTTCAAAGAACTTGCCTGTGTACAGAGCAGGGAGCAGAATGGGAGCATGGGGAGTGTTCTGCAAGCTGGACTCGTCAAAGTCAGAGGGTGAGCAGGGAGATAATTCAGAGTAGAGGTCATTCTGAACAGAGAGATCAAAGAGCAGCAAGAAATTTTAAATCAAAGAGAAAGTCCCAGTACTTGCAGGGAAAGATGGAAGATGCTTATTCCTGAGAAGATTTAGTGAGATTTAGGGGTCTCATGTAAGTCATCTTCAATTATCAATGCCCTGTGTAATGTGTGTTTTATTAAGTGATGCAAAGAGGCAGAGCTGTCTTCCTCCCTTCTCATCCCTGCTGCTGCCACTGCAGCACTGTGAAACACAATCTCTACAGAAGGTTTTTTACCATGAAGACAAGCAGGATGTAATAACCATCCTGAATTACTGGTTTGTGGCCTCATTGGTAGAGAAAAAACCATAAAGCTGGAATTTTCACAGGGAGCAATGACAGAAAGCAGGATCCAAGCTGAATCTTAACTTCTCATTAGGTGTTGGACCAAACCTTCAATAGATTTCAAGATTTCACTAATTAAGGCACTGCTGGACAGTTTGTGAATGGCAACTTCTCCTTGTGTCATTTTTGTGCAAATATTAATTTACATAGTAAAATTGGGGATTTAGTTTTAGAGCTGCTTAACTTCCTAAGACTCTGGGTTTCTGTTTCAGGTATCCGCCATGCTTTAACTCTTTGTCCTGGAGTTGTTAGTGGCATAACTTCTTTGAGGTGCTTTATTTGTGTGTTCATATTAAAACCAGGTTTGTTTTTTTTTTGGGAAATGAATGAAAGGATATGTAATTTTCCTGATATTGAGAAATTCTAGCAAGTTATCCCTAAATACTTGATAGTGATTTGGTGAGGCAATTTGCTCTTTTGTAGGCATATTCAATTTCTATCTTTCTGGAAGTTCATTTGTTGTAGCCATTGGCAAGCCTCCAAGAAATTCTATTTCACAGCAGTTCTGCAACCTTGGATATTAGTGACCAAAAGCTCAGAAGATATTTTCTCTCCTGGGTTATGTACAGCCTGGGAAGTATTTGCAAACGCAGCTCCAGACTGCTGCCAGCCCTGCAAGATGAATGAGGGAACCTGTCTCTCCTGGGCTTTTACTTGCCACACCTTCACTTCACAGAAGGGTGGAAAAGGGTTGGTCCTTCATGAAATCTTAATACAGAATGAGAAAAGTTGTGCTAGAGTCAAGAGGGAGATGGGTATACACTGCTTTGTGGAGAGACAAGAACACAGGGAAATAGGCAAGGGGAGGAGAGTGCAAGTGTATCTGTCACCTACTATAATTTTAATTGCATGCTTCCATTTGGGAATCAAAATTCAGCCACTACATAGCTAGTGAGGACTTTCCTTGAGTTCTGCTCTGGTAGAACGAAATAAACATAATTTCAAACAATTGGCTTCACTGCACTGAACAGATTTTTTTTCCAGGACATTGTCTGCAATTAGATTACTTTTTCAAAAACAAAAGAATCAAAAAGCAAACCCCATGATTTTTCCAAGTATTGCATGCAATTATGAAGGATGTTTTTCTTCTGGGGTTTGTTATTTGAACTGAAATCCTGCTGATTACAAGTTCTAAAGGCTAATCTTTAAAAGATAAAGAATCGAATATTTTGCTTTACCTTTTTTAAGTTTAATGTATCACAGATACAAGTTGAAGCTTTAAGGGGACTGTGTCAAATATAATTATCTGGAAGATTAAAGCAATCACCATTTCAACTGAAACATACATTCTGTTTTCCCTAATAAAGTCTTTGTGAATAATGAATGTACACAGCATACCTTAAAAACTTACAAAAGAAATCTAAAACTCTAGCTAAAGTTATTATTAGATGTTAATGTTTCATATTTACTCCATGAAGTTAGCAACAACATTAAATGAGGTTTTAACAAGACACTCTGGTTTGCTATTCTAGGAATTGGATTTCTCCATATCTTTACTTAATTTATTTCACAGCTAATCATCCAAAATTTCTTCTGCATGAAATTTGCTGTTCCTGCCGGCATTTGATTTCAGCTATGACATATCTGCCCTCTGGAGTCCCACTGCAGTGTACGGAAAATCTTCACTTAAAGTTCGGGTTATGACACTTGTATTGAAGGCTGGCTCTGGAAAAGTTGTGAGCTTGGACTAGATGGTTTGGGGAAAAGGAGGCTGGCAGGATAGAGCAGTATTTAGCCCAACCTTTGTGTCCTAAGACTAGTTACTAGCTGGAAATTTCCCCTAAACTATTTTAGTAGGTCATTTTATTAGAATATGTTTAGCAAACTGTACACATCATAGTCTCAAAAACAAGGCAAAAATGTGAACCTTGTGTTTGTAGGGATGACGGCCTGATCTGTATTTTGCTAGAGCTCTATATCTGATAAAATATTTTTCTATTGTCAAGTAATTTTGAAAATAGACATATATGTTGGCATCCCCATATAAATGGGGTCTGTAATTAAAATTATCTCCTCTGCTCTTCTTTAGTCGGAACATACTTTTGCCATTTCTTTTTACAAAGATATCTGGATGATGAGGTGGGTTACATAGGAGAACCTAAAATTCTATTTACCTTCTGTAAACTGAAAGTTTTTAGAGACATCATTACAATAGTGAATTTATGCAGTTCTTAAATAAAATAAGACATGAGTCTTGTACTCAGGTTCAATGCAAGATATTAATGGCTCTGAAAGAATCCAAATTAGGCCTTGAGAAAAAAGTGAATATCTAAAATAGCAGCTGAAACATACATGGAAAAACTACTTACAAATCTTGATGTGCACCGGAATCAAGTAAGCACAAGTGTTTCTTTAAGTGCTTCATAGCAGAAGAGGGGGGGGAAGCAATGAAAGAGCTGGTGACATACAGGAGAAGTTACTTCATATTTATGAGTAGATGATGTAGAAATTCATTGGAAAAATGTGATGTTTGGAAGACGGGAATAAAACACTCCCAAAGAAGTTGAGGAAGAAAACAAACAAGAAAACAAGGCTTACACTTGAGACTCATAGGTTAAACTATTATTTTAAAGGCATATTTATAGGTATTGCAGTATGGTAAAATAAGGTATTGCAGTAATGGTAAAAGGATAATATCAAATGTTTGACTGAGAAGCGTGGTAAAATATATGTAATTTCTTCTTTATTATTTCTGAAGTTTTCATAATAATATTTTTTGTGCATCTATATTATAAAAAATGACTATTATTTACTTTCTCAATATTTCCATAAAGAACAACCAGACATACCCCGTTTGGCACAAATGAATCACTACTAAGATGCAGCATGTAGTTTTAGCCTCTCCAGTACCACGAAGACAGGAACAAGTTTTGAAGGAATTCAGATAACAGCAACAAAAATAATTGGGAGGCAAGAGAGTTTGATTTATAAGAAAAGATGAAAACCTCTTCTGCTTAGCCAAATGACAGTTAATAATGCAAGGGAAGAGTAATGATAAGAGCCTACAAGTATTTAAAGCATGAGCACATCAAGGAAAGTGTGGACATGTTTTAAGGTGGTACGAGGTTTCAAAACACTGACTTGGTATTGGGGACAGTATTTTGTTTGCGTATGTTTTTCCTCCAGACTAAGGCTAATTAATCTGTGGAGCTTATGTAAGCACAAAATAAAATATGTGTGTACAAAATCAAGGAAAACACCCTGTGCAAGGGTAAAACAGAATGATGCATATGTCAGCTGTGGTGCAAGTCCTCGATATAGTAGATATTTAAATATAGTTAGCAAGATCAAAATTGAAAAAGAAAGATTTAATATGACAGATGAGCAAGACTATAATATTAGAGAAAGTATATATCAGTACCGTAGTACATAACTTCTTTAGAAAGAACCTCTCCTGAAAGTAGTTTTGCTTTGCTCAGAAAGTTTTGTAGTTCCTTGATAACCTGTTACCCCTTCCCTGTGAAAAAGGACCTGCCATTCAGAAATAAAATTTGTCATATCAAAGCTTCACTCATAACTGAAAGTTTAATTGAAACATCATTGGATGCTTTTTTCATGGTTTACATAAGCTCAGTCCTATTTGCTGATATTGGCAACTTTCTGAAGGCATATAGAATAAATATGTCTTTGGGAAACATTTTTAAGATATACAGGAGATATTTTTGCAATGTCATTGCTGCTCTATAACACTTTATGCATAAGGAATCAAAATAAGGAGAAACATTAAAATCTTTAGAAGATACAATGAAAGGATGGCATGTTTAGAGGTCAAAATTTAGATATTACTAAATTTTTTCGATCCAAACCTACTACCTTTTAGTCAAGTACTAGAAGAGATTATGTATGGGGGGTTAAATATTTCTTTACATTCAATGAAAACTTCCTCAATAAATTATAGGAGAAAATGTACTCTTGTACAACAAGCAAGTATACCCTTCTACTCTTGGTGTACTTTTCTTAAAAGACTGATTCTGGACTGTTTGAAATTTGAGGTGAGCAGCTGTCAGTGTACTGATAAAAAATTTGAGCTTGGATAACTGCCTATAAAAGTCAGGAATAAAAAAGAAATATATTTCAAAAGATCAGGACTTAAATCTAAACTGCATATGAAAAGGCATAAGAAAAAGCAAAGGGGCAATTAAAACCCAGGTTTTAATGTAAGTCCATCAAGATGAAACAAACTTTGAAAAGCTCTGTCCTTATCAAGTCCTGACAGCTCTGAATTTCAATTAATAGGATTAGATTCAGTTACTAATTAACCTCATTTCAACCTAATTAACCTAGTTATTTGATGCTGAAAACCTCCTCCTCTATGTAAGAATTCTTAAGATTTCAGCATCTGGGCAACCAAATTACTAAAAAATAAATTCTAGCAGCTAGGATTAAGAATAATGTATCATTTAAAATACACTTTCAAGAAAGCTCTTAAATACATCCTTGACAGATACTGAAAATTATTTTAGATCAAAGATACATTAGATTTTGGATTTTGGCCTTCAAAGTTTAAAAACCTTTTATTAGTCTTCATCTAGAGGAATGATGCCATTTTTAAAGCTTACCATGACTTGGAGATGAGACGACGGATGAAAAAGTGTTCTCTAATTTCAACGGAAGCCCTTCATATGTACCTTACCCATCTGTGCCCATGCACTTTGTGCAGCATTTTCAGGAAAGTACTACTGATCATCAACCAAAAAAAGATCAGTAAATAGGTGCCATAGCTACCTGTGAAGTATTAAACACGTATAGCTCACCAAAATCCACTGCATATTTTGATCCTCAGTAGATATGATTTTTCTCTCTTTGGGGCAACACAAAGTAGATGTAAATATATCCAAAAGAAGTCTTTTCTGTTTGACCAAGGAAGTCTAGATTGTATCAGTTTTTTTAAAATATTGTAGTTTCTTCTATAAGTGCCTTGCTCACTTATCAGGTCTAACTTCATGCTAGTTGCGAAACTTCATAATCTGTTGAAGGTTAGCTGTTTCCATACCCTTTTATGGAAAAATGGACTTTTTCACATTGTTGTGCATGGTTTGTAAAGACATGAATGAATCCATGGAACTCAGAAAAGGTCATGCAAACCTTTGCAATTACTATATTTATTTTATCAATGACAACCCCATGAAAAGAGCTCTCAGAAAAATACGGGGAGACCAGCTGTTAACTCCTAACATCTACCAAGCAAGGAAGCTCAAAAGAGGCTGGGTAAGTGTGGGGCTGAAGCTCAAATCAAAGAACTAAACTGTGCATTGAATAGCAAGCACATGCTGACTTTAGGTCCACTCTGTTCCTCCTTGCCTGAGAACCAATGTGCTGGATTCCTGATGGGCAAAAAATGCTGACTTATTCTGAAGCAGTGTCTAGTGTCACTGTAAACACACACTGCTTTTACAGCTCCCAGCAGAGCACTCTCTGCACCAAGGTTACATAATCTTTGTACGCCTGAAAGGAAATAAAAGATATTAATGATGGGGACCTCTGTTGGGAATGGTAGCCCTTAGCAAGACGAGGAAGGACTAGAGCATGGTAATGTATCAACAGTCATGATAAAGACATGGTTTGATTGTGAATATGTGATATAGTTTTGGAAATGCTAGAGGATTGACAGAAAAATCAGTTCAGGTGGAACAGATTAGGGGACCAATGCAATGGACACTGGACAGGTTGAGGAGTCACAAAAGGCAGTGGAACAGAGGCAAAGTCGCATAAACCAGGAGTCCAGATGAGGATGTCTGTGCAGCTCATATACGCCAGCACAGCAAACACAAGGGCAGAAGGGGAGATGTTTAGTCTGCAAAAGACAGTCTGTAACAGTCTCAAATTTCTGAAGGGTCTCCATAGTTTCTATAAAATAACAGAGACTGTTGTAGTGTCATCTGAATGGCTGTATAGCTGCATAGTCCTAATTCTTGGTCAGTCAGAATTGCATATTTTAGTACTTAAATACATTTTCTATGCCAAAATCTCTATGCCTCTCTAAATATTGTGTAGCTTTTTTAAGGCATTTATTTCCCATGACACCAGCAGCAGAAGGCTGCCACAAGAAATATTTCATTCTTCAAAATCTTTTTGCCTGTGTCCCTTACTGCACCAAACTGTCCTCTCATTTGGTACTGGGGCAACTGTTTGCACGGCTCGCTGAAAGTCAGCTCATTAAAACAACATAGGGTAAAAAACAGACCTAATATGAATAATTTCAACAATCCAGTTTACAGCAAATGGTTGAATTCCTGAACTTAGAAGGCAGTGAAATAGAGTTGGGGATGCAACACTGTGACTCATGTCAAAACAAAGCTCTCTTTCAGGCAGTTAAAACTTTTGATTTATTTGTGTTAAGGTGAATCACAGTCTGGCCCACTGAATACATGAAGAGGGATATATATTTTGCAAACATAGCAGATTCATGCATAATGAAAACCAGGAATTATTGATTGAACTGTAATCCAGACTATAAATTCCATTTTAAAATTGACAGCATGCATTTGAGCACAAATCCACATTGAGATACGTAGCTAAACAATTAGAATGACTTTTAGGGATTCACATGCCTATCTCAACGTTTCAGGTAGGTATACTTCCTAGAGGTGACTGAACATTCTACAGCTGACTGCTGTAACACCAAGAGATGAAAAATGAAGTATAGACACAGTAAGAATGTGGTGAAAAGTATTGAACTCCCCTTGAAGATCTGCATGTTGCCCAATTGCTAAGTTATTCCATATGAAATATGAGATAGTTAAGCGTGCTCATCTGGTTGCATGTTGAATGAGCGCTCTAAAAGAACCATGAAAAAATGCATACAGGAAAAATAGACAAGGGAGACAAGACATACACTTTATGAGAATCAGTAGACTCTATTGGCTGCTGTATGTGCTAACAGAGGAATGTGCCTGTGAGCCTTTGTAGGCGCTACTGAATGAGGACGTTTCATTCCAAGCTCTGGTTCAGACTCTAAGTATGCTTTCTGGTCAGCTCTTGCTGGGCAGAGAGTTTATGACAAATAGCCCCAGGGGAACTAGATTTCTTTCCTAGTAGTTAGGAAAAGGCTTGAAGGAATGGAAACTTATCAAAGAGAAACTATGAATGAAATGAATTGTTGGATAGGTGTCAAGAAAACTTTAGCAGAAGATGGTAGAGACAAACTTAGTTTGACAGTTTATCATAGACTGAGTCATTGCTTTCTGATGATTGTGCTAGTGAATATGAAAATGCTCTGAAAAATGAGCTGGAAAGACTCCCCTATTCAAGTGACGCAACATGACCTACAGTAAGATCCTAAGCTATTCAAGATGACTGGAGTTAAGCCAGAAGGATATATCACAAAAGTAAGGAAAGTGATTCAAGAAAAAGAATGCCAGGTTTGTTATTTTTGTTTCTATATAAGCTAACGAAAAAGATTATTATTAAAAAATACCTGACACACTATGCAAAACTGGTTGGTTCAGTTAAAAACTTTGGCAACCCTAGAAGAATTAACTGTCCCTTAGAATGAAGACATGTGTTCACAGTCAGAGGTCTGGCAAGCTAGTTGGGGTCAGCTCTGGAACCGGAGGCCTGAAACAACACAGGCCTTCCTTGGGAAAACCCATCAGGAGATGTTTGGGGTAAGGCAGTGAAGACAGAATGGCTTAGAGAGGAGCATAGAGCTGAAGGGCCTGTGGACTGGAGTCCAGCTCAATCCTGATTGTTGAAAGCGGGAACTAAGTCCCTATTTTTTATGAAGTTCTTCTGGGTGTTAAATTCAAAAAGTCCCAAAATGTCCAGAATAAATTAGAAGGGTGCATAGGAAATGTAACCAAGTCTCAATAAAAATGAATCAGTGACCTACAAGGTTTAGCACATTCCTTCATGAATTAATACTGCTCTCAACATGAAGCATTGCAGCCTAAGCTACAGAGTAGTTTGTGTCCTTTCAGGGTTAGATGTGAATGGATTTATTGATTTTGGACTGCAAGTTAGGCACTGTGTTTCTCTCAACAAACCCAGAGTAGGCAAAGGAGGAAAGAAAAAATATTGTATTGCACTTTCAAAATCAGTTAAGGATAATCAGATATTACAGAAATGATGACAGCTTAATCATAATGGTATACCTATTTTCTGACATCGCTGAAGAGCAGAAATATGCTTCTTAGATTTTCTTACCATAACCTATTTGGATGCTCTTCAGGAATAAACCTTAATTTAAATTTTGGCAGCTTTTAAATTTCAGTTTGGTGATAAGTGCTCCTCTGAAATTATTTTATCCCTCAGTTACAGTTAAATAGGGTCAGCTGACGTTCTCTATGTTAACATAGGGATATTTCTAATGTCTGGGTATATGAATTAGCTTTTTCTTGATCAAGGTAACTTGCTCCAAAATTTTTACTATTTATAGCATAAATCAGAGAAAACAGCACACTTTTCTAATTACTTTAAGGACCGTTCTATGAATGGGTGAGTGTCTAATTGCTGCAGGCTCAGGAAAGTAATATGCTTTTGAGTTCACTTGACAGTCACTTGACTGAATCAGTGAAATCTGCTGCTTCTTATCAGTGGGATCTGCTGTTCAAAGGTCCATTAGAAATAAAAGCAAATTCCGTCCTGACTCCTTCTGTGTGAGGACACTGGTAAGGCAATGCTTACTCAGTGCTGATAGGGTCAGGATGTTAAAAGGGGGCTGGTTTTCTACCAAATTATTGTGGGGCTCTGTACCTGAGCTTCTTTATTCTCTGTCACACACATGTAAGGCTTTCTCAAGTTTCATCAATTTGTTGTTAGGTTGCTGATCGAGTGATCATTCATGCAGATAACAATTTGCATGCAGGCTATAATTATGGCTACAGGGACTTCCACTTACCCCTACTAATAACTCAGCATGGTTTGGGAGTGATAGATGAGTAGCAAGTGCTAAGCACGGCTCAGCATGACTCTGCCCATTCCACAGGTTTGTCTCAGAGGAGGGTGAGTGTTGGAGCAGCAATCTCTAGTACAAAAAGCTGCTCTACAGTGAGCATAATCTGGGACAGCTGCTGATGCCTGCCAGCACACTGTCAGCCACACCTTTCTCTACAGTTATGCCAGGGATTACCTTGCCCTGCCATTCAGGGAAGAGGCTGAAATTCATTTGTCCCCCACTTTCCAGGTACTTGTAACAGAGCAGCAGTACAGCTAATTTTCTGGCTCACTGTTCTTTTTTTTCCCTCCTGAACTAGTAACTGTTGCATGATAGGTAAACAGTTAAAAGGCGAAAGTGCAGTCAACAGATCCAGTTGTCTGTAAACAAAAAGAAATTAATTTCCCAAATCTCCTTTGCAGTAAAAGTTCAAGCATAAAAACCTTGAAGATGGTTTGTCAGAAGGAGGGAAAGTAGAGAGAAGAGGTCGGTGAAAGCAGTGCTTCAAATTCTTATACTAGAATCTCACTGAGATGTATTTTCTATGTATTACAAGAGGCTAAAGATCTTTCCACCGAGAGGGGGATTTGCTCATAAATTCCTATTTGAGTCCTCTAAGCAAGGACTAAACCTGGAGAAGTCTGCGGTAGGCAAAGGATGTCAGAATGAATTAATCTCTTCAACTGTTTTGACCAAGACCTCTCAATGACAGTAAGTGTGAATCTCCTACCACTGCTGGTTTCAAACACTTCTGGGCCCTTCTTATCTTCCAAGCATTTGTGAGCGTTTTCTAGAAAACTACCAGATTACGTGGGCCAAAGCTAGAGCAGGAAGCACGATAACTAAAGAACCGGCATAACTCTATGCCAGTACTTGAGTCCTCATCTTGTTTAATTTACTTTTTCAGATGCTGCTGTGTGACTGCGTTCTTGAAACAGAAGATGTTTAAACCTTGGTGACTGCTGGATGTGTGCACTCCAAGTTCCTTTGTTATGTATCCCATACCTTCTCCTGACAATACGTGTGAAACAAACCTTTGTGACCCACAGCTCCTTTAAGAGAAAAATCCCAGTTTTGGAAGTACTTTGGTTGTGCTACTTTGTTTCTGTCATAATTATATTTCTAAATCTATCTCCTGGATTTCTAAATAGAGGGGCAAAGAGTACTTGTAAGCCAATTGTGTAGCACTATATAGGAAACAACCAGAAGGGAATACAGGAGCCAATTATTTTCTGGTTGTCTGCACGGTGTGCATTTGGCCAATACTTAATTCAGATTGTAAGCAGTGCTGCTTGTGAATGGTTCATGACAGATGGAGGATTTTGTTGCTGGAGTGTGTCTAAACTTTCTTCTATTTGCTAAAAACAGCTAGAAGTCTACAATAACAAAACATTTACTTCTCTGTTATCTTTGACAATTACAATTCTTGCTCTCACTTCAATCTATTAAAATAATTGCCCATACTGCAGCATGCGGCAAAGATACTTTGTCTTTTTTTTTTTTTTTTTTTTTTTTT
>VZTG01006526.1:77832-176595 GCA_013397845.1 Melanocharis versteri
CAGCTGCTTTACTTTTGAGGATTTATTTTGCTTTGTTTAAGGAAAACAGGTAAGGAAGCTTAAATAACATATCTCAGGAAATGAAATGATCACTGTATCTTTAGGTGAATTAGAATGCTCTTAAGAAAATAAAGGAGAGGTTTAAGTTAGAGTCATGGGAACTGGTGTACAAAGCACCAAAAAGCATGAAACTCCAACACAGATGCATCAAAGATTTTCCAGATGTGGAATTTTTTCTATGGATCTGTAGAGTTAGCTTAACTTACTTAAGTTATAATGATTATTTTGAGGGATAAAAAAAAGCATGGCTCATTTCTTATCTCAGTCTTGAAATATAAATAAATGCAATTTACTTTGCTGAAGATTTTTATCTAGGTTTGCTTTATGAAAAGACGTCTGTTTCTTATTCCTCTTAGTTTGTCTAATGTGGCGTACATTGCCTCTCTGGAAATGCCTTTGAAATGTACTGCAAAAGTTAATATATGTAGCAACTTAGATTAGAGACTTTCTTGGTTAGTTTTCCAATGTCTATTTCCTCATTAAAGGCAAAATGATGCCAAGTTTTGATTACAACTGTAATATATATATATATCTTTACACTTTTTAGTATGCTCTTTGGTTATGTCTGTGTTTTTATATTCTTTTGAGATATGCTCATATTTTTTCTCTTTGCTATTTATTAAGCTGAACAATTGCATTGACTTCCTTTATTCTGATCATTGATTAGTTTTCTGCAAATTTTAAGATCCCTCTAGCTTTTGATAGAAAGTTTCCTAACAGGTAGATGTCTTTTGCTGTTAATGTATAAGTTATATAGGAGTCTTAATTTGATGACAGATAATTGGTACTGTTTCCTGGTACAAAACCATGCCTCTTACAAAAGAAAAGAAACACCTATGCAATAAAAGTATATTCAGTGTACATATTAGGACTGAATATTCAGTACACTTTTACTACAAAATACCGTTTTTGACCCATTAAAATCGATCTCAATATTTAGAGGATGTATTGCATTTCGAATTTGGCATTCTAGGCAAGTTTTGATTTGGTATATAGAGGGTTGTGATTTGGGTAAGTGCTGCAAAAGTCATTGGTAAGAACTTTTATTAATTTTATTGAAGAAAGCATTAATTAATTGCTCTGTTACTAGTTTGTCTAGACTTTTTCTAAAGCTGTGTAAAACTTTAGCATCTGCAATCTAATGAGGTGAAGAGTTCCCTGGCTCAGTTCAAGATTGCCTCCCCATTTGTTTTGAATCTGCCACCTCTATTTGATGTCATCTCGTTCTTTTACAGGAAGAGACAAGCAATTGCACATAAAAGTCAAATGTTTATCAACACAGAGTGATCAAACTCTGTGATGGACAGGTATTGTACTGGGAGACCAAAAAAAGATGAGGTGCAAAAACTAACTGTTGAAAGGAAAGGCAGGTATTACATCTGTGACTGAAAAAGCCAGTACCACTTCCAAGGTAGAAGAAACTCCTACTGTAACTAGTTTGCCAGGAATAGTGTCTTCTACATCATCCATTGTGATTGTTTGATCCTGCAACAGCTCATTGAATGGCTGCTAAAAGACATTTTTCCTACAAATGCTAGGCTGGATCCATGGTTCAAAATACAGGGCCAGACTTAAGTCCTAAGGGCAGTATGTATAAAAGGCACTAGTCTGAGATCTTCTTCTAAAAGGGGGAAAGAAATTTTAGGAAAACTATATCGTTTTCCTTTTCCAGTCTCAAATTCACTGACAATGATGAATTTATACCTGATAAAATTGATTAACCTGATACACATGCTAAAGTTGTACCAGTTCACGTATATCAGTTGCGAATGTGCAGCAGAGCCTTGCTGAAGGCACGCTTGTGCTGACACAGAAAGTGTTATTCCACTCCAAGAGTTAGTGTGAGCTATACCACCAAAACAACGCCTTGGCAATCTCCGAGCATTGTGGAGTTTCATTCCTGTTTTGAGAGCCTCCCGTGGTAACTACATGAGAAAAATCTTTCTAGTGTATGGATAGGCTTTTCTGTAAACAGTATTCTATGTTAACCAATTGATAGATAAATTCTTGACAAAAGTCTCAGTCTTTCTTTTTCTTCCTTGCAATATGAAAACACATTACAGGATGACACTGTAAATGAGACACCTGCCTAGAGGATGTTGTGGTTTATTTAACTCATTTCCTTGCCTTTTAACAGATATTTCAACTGCTCTTCTCTAATTTCAAGCCTGTATCTTGATATGTATCAAAATCCATGGTTACTTTCCTCTTTGCCTTTCAATTCTGCTCATAGGCAGCTACTGAGATATGATATACCTGGCTAAAACTCTGAAATTGATTACCAAATATCTCCTCTTCTTTTAGGCCAACGTACAGCAGCAGGTGCAATTCAGTCCAGAATAGACTGGGATTTAAATTAATGACCCACCAATTGAATTAAAGAGAATTTTCACACAGAGAAACTTTCAGAGAAATTATTTGAGGTTGGGATTTAGCAAATTTCTACTTCCAAGCTTAGTCAAAACACATGTGGCTAAAGTGATTACCTGCAGGAATAACTCCTTGCAGATTTATAGTTTAGAGATCATTTGGCAGTCTATCAATAAACTTTTTTTTCCAGTTATTTCTTTATTTATAATACTTATAAACTAATACTTATAAACTAAGCAACCATTTCAAGTAATTATCTGATTCTTTCCTAGGATGTCATGAAGGGGAAATTCACTAATAGTCAAAATTAACACAGAGGAAGACTGACAAAGGTAATAAAGCATGAGGCAAGTGACTGACTTTGCATATAAGAATTGTACACTGGTGCATTTTAAAGACCATGGGCATCTACCACATCTTAGAGAATCAGCTTTTGATTCGATTGCCATTTCCTGATATGCGCAAAAGCAATCTAATTTTACAAGAATATTTTCAGAGAAGATTTGAGAAAATGGTTAAACTTGATGACTAGATACCACAAGCTATTTAAAATCTTCAGGATAATGAAAAACACTTTTTGTCAGTGTAGTTGGTATCTTTCAGTTTATAGACAATAAAAGGTCTGGTTGCTCAGGCTGAACACACTATAGGCAGAAGCCACAATTCTCTCAAATATCACTTGCTGTAGCGGAAGACATTCAGAGCACAGATCAACTTTTCCAACAAGGAACAAGAAAAACCCAGTCTGAGCCACTTGTGACACTGCAGTTACATTCAGACCTATCATTGTCCTGCCAAGGATGGTTCTGCATCAGGAAGATGCATTTCCTCCAGGTGTGCCTAATCCAAAGTGTGCTTTTGGGTGTCTCTCACCTGAGTTTTCAGCATGTCCTTAGAGAAATGTATATAATCACGTCTCCTCATCAAAGACCTCTCTCTTTTCCCAAAGAATTTTTGAATAGCAACTTTTTATTCTAGTAAAGTGAGCATGTAAGCACCTCAAGCGTATAAGCAACAAAAAGCAAGCTCATGTTCCAGTGATTTGGGACTGAAACCGTTTCTTACCCTTCTGTTTTAACAGATGCAAAAAGAGAAGTTATCTTGTCACACTTTTTTAAGTACTCTGAGCTCTTCATATTAAACAGGGTTTAAAATTGTTCAGGTTTTTTTTTGGTTCTTCTTCAACAACTCTGAAACGACTTAGCAGTTCAAGTCCTATTTTCAAATATGAACACAGGAGCATAATGTATTACAGATGCTTTGAATGTTATCTAGGAACCCAAAGAAGTAAAGAAGAGCATTCTAAATTTTTCAGAAGTTACTCAGTATCAGCATAATTCTGTAACATGTGCAGACTTAACTGCCCAGAAGTAACTTCTACGGGGAATTGGTGCAAAATTAGCAGGTGTCACAGAGAGCTTGTTTTTCATCTTCAGGTACCTAAATAACTATTAAAATATAGTCAAAGTTAATTTTAGAATTTGGCTGTAGGCACCTCAGCTTTTCAAAAGCTGCCTCTATTTCTGGACACTAAAAAAGAAAGACCATCACCTGAATTCCAAATCAACAGTCCCATCATTACTTTGGAAATCATGACCTAATGACTGCATGTCAGTATCAATTAGGACCAAGTGAATTAGTTTATGTTTCATTTGAATCAACACATGTCTTTGCCATGAACTCAGTCTGAAGAAAATTAGCCTAGAAATAACTTGATTAATTGGTTATCACCATTCTCTGTTACTCTTGTTATAGCCAAAAAGGGAAGAAAGAACAACTTGATCATGTTTGATTTGATTTAAAAGCTATTTTTGGTCAGGGACTACCTCTTTTAGAATGTTTCTGATGTCCAATTCAAAAAGAGACTACAATGTGGCCTGGGTAATACAAATGCTACTGAGTCACTCTGTAACTGATTCCTAACTTTATACTGAGAAGCCACTTGATTACAATTAATTATATGACACTAGCCGGAATATACTGAGTACCAGTTTACAGTCTGTTTGGTGGTGTTCTAAAATCTGAACACATTATAATTACTTATAATGTAATACAATATTGAATTGGCTGAAAGTAACAAATTCTTGGGTCTCCTGCTGTATTTTCTGTTTTGACAACTAAGAGCACAATTTCCACAATATTTTTGTTCGTAAGTTGGGATTTTACAGTCTGTGAGGGTGGATAAATAAATGATAAAACTGGCTGGAGAGCAGCTCTATGGAAAAGGCCCTGGGGTGTTGGCAGACAGTGAGCTGCGCATGAGCCAGCAGCGTGCCCTGGCAGTAAAAGGAACTGGCAGCAGCCTGGGATGGATCAATAAAAGCACAGCCTGTAGATAGAGGGAAGGGATTATCCCTCTCCACACAGTGCTTGTGAGACCGTGTCTGCAACAGTGACTCCAGTTTCAGGATCCTCCCAATGCCAGAAACACTTTGATAAAAGGGAACAATTGCAGGGCACGGCCACCAAGCAGGTCAGGGTCTGGATCCCCTGGCCTGCGAGCTGAGGCTGCAGGACTCGTTCAGCCTGCAGAGATGGCTTTTGGGGTCCTACTAGCAGCTCTTCAGGATTTCACAGGAGGGCAACAAGCAGATGGAGCTGGGATCTTCATACTGTGCATGTGAGGATGACAACAGAAGAGACAAGAGGCATAAGCTGAAACCAGAAAGGACCAGGTTGGACATCAGGAAAAGTGTCTCCTCCGTGGAGACAGGACAGCAGAGGAGCACATAGCCTACCGAGGTTGCACAGGCTCTGTTCTTGGAAGTTTTGGAGATTGGTCTGGACAAAGACTTGAGCAACCTTGTCTGAACTCAGGGCTGGTCTGCTAGAACAGAAAGTTGGAGAAAGAACCTCCAAAGGTCTCCTTGAAGAGAGTTATTCTTTGTATAACTGTATTTCACTAACAGGTGATGAAGTCTGCTTTGAGATACGTTCTTACAATTTATCAGTCTGTGATGAAATATTATTAATATCAAATATCTTTACAATAATTCAATGCTAATGATTGGGGTTTTTTATTAATCACATAATTTCTGTGATAAAATCAACTTGCCTTAAATAGGAAAGCACATGTTGCCTTAAAAACACATTGTATTGAAAGATTTAGCATGATGGCTGGCAGCAGTAATCACTCAGCTGGTATTATATAAAGTTTTATTCCTATTAGGGAACTATCTTGATTTGAATAAGGTAATTTTGTTACTTAAGAGAAGACATTAAACCAACAGAAAAATCAAAATTTCATTGCTCGCCATAGAAGTATAAGGCACTTAGGCACAGCATGTCTTCACTAAAATGAAAAATGACATTTGAATATTTATCAAAGAAATATTTAAAGTTGTTTCCACAATTAACAAAATCATCAAAGAGTCTAGAAAGATATTATAGCGAAAAAACCCTAAAGTGTGTGATAAAGTATATGTATGTATAATACAATGTAAAAATAATGGCCTATCCTTGTTATTAGCCTGAAATAATTCAGTTAAGTTTCTTTATCTAAGCATTTAAAAATGCGAATAAATGAGATTATATCAAAGATATGCACAAAATTAAATGCCTTTGAAGTTAACAACAGCATATTTTAAGAAGCTTTTCCAAAAAATGTAAAAGCAGGTCCATATTGATGGCCCACACTAAAGCAGGTGGAGAGAGAAAACAGAAGCTGGCTAAGGAATTTTATGCACAACAGGTTCTGCTAGTTCCCAGATACTGCAGATGTACTTAATTATTATAAAATTTTTTAATGGAAATTGTTTTAGCCTTCCACAAAACACCTGTTTTCCTGTCCAGGTTGGTACTTGAGCTTTTGTGTCATTCTCCAGTGGTACACAGCTTTCTTACAACTGGCTCACCTGAGAGCACATTCACACTACCTGGCCCTACCCTTCACTCTTTAAGACTAACAAAAGTAATATACTAGAGGCAACCATGAGGAGTTTTAGGCATCATTTAGCATGGTTTAAAGGGGACTTTCATAGGAAAGCTGCCTAGAACCTACTGTTTCCTCCAAAACTTAAAGAAAATGGCGACAGCGCCTTTGGCTTCACACAGTGCTGTGTGGATTTTAAAGTTTATAAGCTTATGTCCACATGCATACAGTGAATATGGTGTGACTTTAAAAAGTGAAGTAATTTATATGGAAGAACAACTACACTAGTGTGTGGTTAATAAGCCACTAAAAATCAAATACCAAAAATCCTGACATCAGCTGTTTTACTGCATTTAGAAAAAAATAAAGAAAAGTAAACAACTAAAAATTATTAGGAATCCTAGCATGAAAGGTCAGCTTTCAGTACCTATTGGCATAATCATTTTTTCTAGTAATGAAATAAATAGCAGTGGAATAAAAATATATCTATTAGCATCTATTAGTGTTTGGCAGCCATCCATGCATTTTCTGGCAGAGCTTCTATAACTGTTTTTCAGGATGACAGATTGAAGTATTAGCGCTCACCTGACATTGTTATTTAGAAAGCAAACACCAAATTTTTTAACTGCTGCAACACGGACAATAAAAGAAGGATTACCTAACTAGTAACTGGTACTTCATACTAAGGTCTCACAAAAACTCTAGTAAGACCGTTCTACTAAAATCAGATAAACCAGTTGCTAAATGGAACAATTAGTAATTCCTTTTTCCCCAGTTTATTCTACAATATTGGCTAGAGTTATTGTAAGGCAGCCAGAAAACTGTAACTGTGCCAATTACCTTGTGTTTCTCTCCAGTTTATGTGGAAATTGATATCCTGTAGCCAAATTGAATTTTTTAATGTTTGTGCTAGGTTCAAACAACTTATATATGGATGAGCCCTTAATGACTTTATGAAAACAGAGCATCTAGTAAATACTGCTCATAGAAAGAATTGATTTCTCTGGATCTAGAATATATTTGTATAATCTAGTGAAGATTGTATTTTTTCCCTTTTGATTAGAGCTGCAGTTTAATTAAATGAAATAAAAAGACCTCTACCTAATGTGCCAAGCAGTTGGTCTTTTATGTGCCTTGTTATACCATGGTGAACCTGTCACTACTGGGTTTTCCAGGTCCTCCTGCTGTGAGTTCTCACAGACAGCCCGACCCACCCTGTCATCACTCCATCACCTCCTGTTCTGCAGCTCATCTCACCTTGGGGCTAAGCACCAAGTGTCCTCTGCTGCCTGACACTGACAATTAGAGCCCGTGAGAGGAAAAGCCCTGCCATTGAGGTCTCTCTAATCATCTCTGTATTTGTCTTCCTTCTGAATCAAAAGACAACCAGGAAGATTAACACCAAAGGAAAATAGAACCTGTACTTTATTAAATAGTGTCTTTACCAGAAATCTATATTAGATTCAAGAAAAAAAAGAAAAAAAAAAGGCTTGTTCACTGCTAGGCCCACAGTGTAATACTAACACTGGGGAGCTTTCAAACACTGTACACTGGCCAGAGATCCACTGAGGCTGCTTTTTTTTACTGCGCTTCATATTTTATCCTCTTGTTGGCTTGCTGATCATCAAAACACTGATGAGAAATGGGCTATCAAATCTCTTCTCCTACATATCAAGGTCTGACACTTTTATTTGTGCTGAAGTAGATCTCTCTAACCTACTAGTTAGAAAGAATACTGAGATTTACCCAAAGAGGTTGTGCAGTTTTTCCACAGTATATTTTCAAAGCACTAGGGAATATTTCGGTAGAATAATGAAAACTCAAAAGCATGTTCAATTGCTAGTCTCACTTAAAAGAAATCTTTTTACTTTTAGAGCAGCAACTATTCTAATGTATGCTCAACAAAAAATTACCACTGGACAGTTGTTTTATGCGCATGAAATTTTATTTATTATAATGCTGAACATTATGGACCAATGGTGTTAATATTTATTTAAAAGTTGTTTAGGGCTAGACTAAACCTTCTGCCCTGTTTATTGACAGCACATAGCTCCATCACCTCAAGAGAAATAAGCTGTGCTAGTCTGTGACCAGATGTGGATATTTGCTCTATGTCTCCCACTGGCTCTGTTGTAGCAATGTTTCTAAGTCACAAACAGAGTTCACTATTCCCTACAAATATTTGAGGACAAACTGGGAAAGCATGAAGCAGGTACACAAAATGACTTAGGCAATAATTCTAATATTGGCTTAAAGTCATTTCACCTTTGGTTTGGGAACATTGCTCCAGAAACAGAACTTAGCCCTGAATTAGGAAGCTCACAGTGGATTCATTGTACTGAATATTGGTGTCTGTGTCAGGAGGTATCTTGAGTCTACAGTTAGTGGAGAGTTAACCAATACCATTCATGCAGTCTCGTATGTGATTTACATCAGTAAAAGAGATGCTGATACAAAGCTGTGTGAACCAAAGGTTCAGATGCTGATTATTTTTAGACTATAAATGGAGTCAACACTACAACCCCTGACAGACACCTCCATTATTGACAGGTGTGATAAAATCTCCATCCTTCAAATTTCTTCATAGTTTTTGGACAGAATTTGATAATATAAATCACAGCAGTCAGCAAGGTAAGTAAAAGCATGCAAATACATTATTTACTCAAAATAAAAACAGATTAATCTGAAAAAAACAGTGTTTTGAATCTGGTTTCTGGCTTGCATTCTAAATTTAGGTGCCAGCATTACTAGTCCTGAGTCATCTCTTGGCTTGAGCCACCATTTTCTCTGACTGTGCATACTGCTTGGTCTTAACTTCTACCTCAAAATGTTATTTTGAAAGATTTATTTTTTCAACATTGCCAGAAATGTCAACAATATTGAGACTTCTTAAAAACGCATTACTCAGAAATAGCTGATGCCACAGTGCATCATTTGCAATGCCCTAATTCACACAAGTGGAAGCAATTGTGTCCGTGTCTAGGCATGACCAATGTTCTGCTCAATATACTGATCGTTTATAAATTTTCACCAAAGGCACTTTGCAATTGCATGTTTTACTGCACTTTCCACTATTTAAAAAAAAGAAAAAAAATTGTTACACAACTCTTGAGTTATTAATTGACAAAGGCAGCAATGTTTTCAGATGTTTGGCTTTGCTCCAAATCTAAAAATGGTATGTGAGTCTTTTGGTTTATTAATAAGTACTCCATCTTATGGAGTTTGCATTTGATGTCAAAATTTACTGCATGTTGGAAAATATATAAAATTGAAAAAATACTTAATTTAAAGGATTAAAAAATGCTGTAAACATAATTAGTAATGTGTGAACTTCTAAGCTGCTTGGGGTGCTTAGTCCATTTCAGGATCTAAATGTCTGGTTGCCTATAGGAAAAGCATTTGGAAATATCAGGGTATCTGGAGTCTACAGAATAGAAAGTGTTGTTAAAACAGGGTTTTATATCTGTATATAAAATTTCTAAACCAGAAACATTGGAATAAAAGCCTTTCTATTTTCTTGTATTTCTTTTTCCAATCCCATATGGAACCAAATAGTAGTAAGCAGAAAAGAGGGACTTACAAGGGAATATTATTTTAAATTCTCAAAATGAGAAAAGATGTTTCACTAGAAATTTTGAAATGACAATTTCAATCCAATTGTAATACAATGCTATTCAGTCTCTTTACCTGTGATGTTATTAGCTTTGCCGGTAATAAAATAAACAACTACTTCTTTATTTTCTGTAATATTTTGTGATATATTTTAGTTTGCTTGTGATAATATAAACTAGAAAGCTTTAGATTGTTGGTATTTCAAAATAAATATCAACATTAGTATTTCTTTTGTTCTCTTACAGCAGACAAGCAAATATGTTATATTCTTTTTTGAATATAACGTATTCATTTTTCTTTCACACCTTATGCATGTGTTTGTCATTCATGACTATAGGTAATATCATTCTGGTGAAGTGAGAGCAGCAATGATCAAACACCAGCAAGTTACATTGCAAAGTGTGGGATCTGAATGTTTGAATCAAGATCCAATTTCACTTAACTGAAATAGCACTTACTGCCCCTAGAAGCAAGTGACTAGGCCTGATTTTAATAATGATCTCGCTCGTGCATGCTTAATATTGCAAAATAACCCATCATAACCGCAGGAACTCCTGAGCTGTAGAGTCAAACGAAAGCCAAAACTGATTAAAAGGCAACCACATATTCATTCTCAGTCTAGCTTGTGCTCATGTGCATGGAAATGTCAACAAACTGATTTCATGTGGCATGAAGTTCCACTTAATATTTGTAATGTTAAATATAATACTGTCCACAGAAAAATATGGCACAGAACTCTGACCAGAAAGAAGGAAAAGAGAGAGAGACTCATATGCATATGTACAGGTTATAAAGTTTATGTCAAAAATACATTCATTTTATATTACTAACACTGACATGATAGGTAGTTTTGACACCAAAGTAGTAAGCATAGATCTTTGAGTTTTATTTGAAATTAGCTGCAAATGATAAGGCCAGTTGTGATCAGTTTGCGTGTTTTGACATAATTTAGAAGATGTGGCCAAATATGAACTACCTCCGAAAAAGAAACACCAAATAATGCTGCCTGTGGAATCTATAAAGAAAAGTCTTATTAAATATGGGTCACAGCTTGGGAATTATTTCTGAACTTCAACAGCTAAATTAGCAGCATCCTGAGCAGAAAGCTCCATAGCTTTTACAGTACCAACTGTTACTGTGGGTTTTCTCTCAAACATTTTTTTTAACCTATTCCTCTCCTTTAATAAGCAAAAGAAAAGAAACATTCTGAACCAGTGTAAAGCAAGAAAACATCACCGATAAGAATCAGACATAAATCTGAATGCCAGGTGGCATTTGGATATTTTGAGGTATTTTTCAAGCTATATTCAAAGTACAGTAGCAAACTATCATTAAAAATGGATGACAAGCAACCAAAAATGATTCTTGAGAGCTATAGTGCTGAGTGGAGTGTTCCCTTGTGTTTATCACAAGAATACACCAATCTGACAGTGTCTAGCAGGAAACCAGTAATAGATTTCACATACCAACACCAAAGCACATATAGTGTTCAGAGGACACACATAACAGAAAAGAATATAAAAACAATCTTTCAATATTCCAGAAGTACTTAGCCAAAACAAATGTTATTATCTCCAGTGAAATACTCCAGGTAAATGAAATTTCTTGCCATATTTAAAGACAGACAGTTAAGTTTACACCAAGTCAAAAGTCAAATTCCAGTGACTTCAGAAAACCATTGGCACCCACGTTTGTTAATTGAGACATCTAATAAATCATAATAGATGTCAACACCAAATAACAAGTTAGCAAGTACAGGAATACTGACATGTAAGGAGCAGCTGCAATTCAACTTTGTAGGACAAACTTCCTTATTAATATGATACAGAAAACCGGTCTGCTTTTTAGAAAGAGAAATTATCCTATTCAGGAAACAACAAATAGCCTTTACACAGACATTGGTCAGATCTGTAATCCTATACGTTTGAAAGCCCACAGTTGAAGCCTGTCTGTTATCGCTTAGTTAAGTAACAGGGCATTCCCAAAACAAATACAACAAGGAAATGAGAAAACGAGCAAATATTTACTCACCAGCCTTCTCCTTCTCTGAAATAACTGGCATAGCCTGAAAGCAAAAAAGATACCACTATTAAAAAATATTGGGGAGTATTTAGGGGATACCGGTAATATTAGGGAAACATTATGAAATTGTGAGGTAAATTTTGTGAGTGTCTAGAAGGTCTGGAGAAAACTGAGGTCTCACCGTGTTAAGAACTCTGGAGAGAAACATAGAGTTCCCATTTGAGTGTCTTATAGTCTATTGTGAAACTAATTACCATTAGAAAGAACTAGGAGAGAAGGGAGGAGATGGAGTTAATAAGATATTCCTATGATTACATTTTGAAATAATCATCCTGGAACACATGATCACAAAATTCCACTGGGATATTACTTAATCATTTTGAGATAGGAAGACAAAATCCTTGTGGCTGAAGATTAGACTGAAATGCCAAATCTTTCTTCTGCAGCTCAAGTATGTGTTGTTCTATAATATACCAGTTTCTTACTTTTTATATAAAATTTCAGAGACAAGGAATAGAATTGTTTTCATATTGGCTGTAATAGTTTCTGGACTTGGAAAATTGCATGACATTTCTTTTTTTTGCAATGGATGTAAAATTTTTTAATATTATGCTTTTCTTTCAGACTAATATAGAAGAGCTTTCTCTGAGTGTATTTTCCCTAAAAAAAAAAAAAAAAAAGAAGAGGTTCTAGATTGAATGAAAAGTGACATTTATATGTCGAATACATAAAAAGAATTTTAAAATGTGCTTATAGTATAAAGGCAAGAAAGGCTGGATGAGAAATCAGATTGGGTATGCAATGTATGCAGAACTGCCACATGGGTTAAGGTATCAATCTTACATCCTTTTCACTTATGTTAGTCTAGCCTTAATTCTGCAGATTTTCTTGCTGCAGATTCAAAGAAAGAGAAAAGGGGGAGAGACGGACAGAAATAACAAACCAATCAGCTTCAGACTAGCTATAGAATGTCTCAAAACAGACTTTAAAAATTTAATTTCATTTGATTTGTCCTACAATATACAATAGTGTTTCAGAGCATTTCCTGGATAAAGTTTCAACAAAATTTCAACTAGAACATGTCTTAGATGATATACGTTAATATTTGTCTTTTGTGATTCTTTCTGTTTCACCTGTACTCTGACTGGCTAAACGTGTGTTGTTTGATTTTGCATTCAAAAATATTGTACAATTGGACTAATATTATTCAAACCAACAATAGCGTCTTGCTGGAAAAACATTTAAATTCCTTGCATTTTACAAATGAGTATTTGTTCAGAAGAAGTACCAGTCATGCAACAAAGTCCTTAACTTCCATAGACTGAGGAAAATTAACACGCCAGAGAAACGAATCACGGAGTGAATCAAGGTCTCATTTTCAAAGAAAGAAAAAGTTATCACGTATGAATTTTTATTAAAAGTTGATACAATTTTGAAAATGAGTATGTATTTTTCTTCTCTTTCCCAGACTTAAGTGGTTATACTGGCTAATATAAGTAAGAAAATAAGAAAGAAAACTCAGATTCACTCTTTACATTAGTCCAAGAAGGAAATTTGTAAAGACAGAACTTTGTAAAGAGGAGAAAGTGAGAAACAAGCAAACAAACAGGAAAAAAACCCCTTAATGATACAAGAAAGAACGAGGGAACATTGGTGTGAATCAAATGGGAGGGTCAGAACAAAAGAAGGAAAGATGGGCGCAGGTTAATATCACACTTTAATGTCGAATTTTGTTAGCTAGAAAAGGTATGATGGCTTCCTCTAAGAAAAGCTTAGAGAACAGCATTGAGATGGGTGAAGATGTTGCAACCAAGAGTGTCTGCACTGAAATCATAAGCTGTGTAATGGAAAAGAGATAACCATTTGATGGGGACAGCCTCGAGAAGGTCTAAAATGCAAAGCCAAGATGAACAGCTCAGGGGAAGCAGTTACAGGACACAATGGGGATGTGATAATGACAAGCAGAGAAGATCATTTTCTGGTGGCTTTATGACAGACTTAAAGGGACTTTGATCATGTTTATAACTGTGCTGCGAGTCACTGGCAGTGCCTTTAGCCTGAATGAACTCTCCTAAAAAGCTGTCATCATCATTCACATCAACACGTGGATTTTTGTTCATACTGGCATATCAGATTTAGATACTCTTAATAATGCCATTGGTCAAATCAATTTATTTCCTGGAAATATACAGTATTTCTAATTGATGATCATTAAAACATGTTGATTTACATTGAAATATATATAGTAGTGAATTTTTTAGATGGCAGTCTTAAAGGTTGCTAGGGTTTAGTGGGTTTAACACTGGTAAAAAACTGTGGCAGGAATTATATAAAATCATCAAGCCTCAGGGCAGATGTGGGAGTCACAAAATTCCTACTTCTGTTAAGAAGGATGAAGAAGCACTTTAAGTTCCAGAAAATTGAAAGGTAGAATGAGGTAGAGTGCTTTCAAATATCTGTTTTCTAAACAGAGTGCAGTGCTTCTGAATTAAGATGTAAAATAAGCTAAAAGTTCCATCAGAACATTCTACCGCTTCTCAAATGCTGAAAGAAAGAAGCCTAAGTGGACATAGCGTCTCTTGAAAATTTAAAATAAAGTAAAGCATAAGCAAATCTTCTTGAACAAGATCTCAGACAGTCCTCCTATTGTTTAGTTTTTTGTTAATACAGCTACACATGCTGCTTACATGCTGCCCAGTGGGAAAACATGATTGTTACTTATGAGAAATGCTCTCATCTTCAGCACAGTTTTGAATTCACTGGAGACCTTCCAATGAGTTCCATATGTTCTAAATGAATTGCATTCCCAGGAAGTGATTTAACATTTCTGGCAATGGAGCAATTAAACCGGATTTTCCTGCTTGACCAGATGGGTTCACTGTAACTTCACATTATTTCTCGCTCTCCTCAAAGAAATGAAGAACTGGACTAACAATTTCTGCATGATCAGATCACATGTGTTTTAGAAAAAAGCAGACAAATACCCTTCAAAGATTTCAACAAACATCTCCCACAGTCAGGCTCCCCTCTATATTTCTAATAGTTTGTGCTTTTAGCAGCACCAAGAAAGAAAAGGAAATATAAAAGGAGAGAAAAAGAGGAAAAATCCAGACCACTGCAGAAATATATTCAGCTTTTTTTTTTTTTTTCAAATTAGAGGACAGGATTTTTGAATTATGAAAATCTCATTTGAAATGTTATCTCAAAATTTTTTGTGTGCATCCTTGCTGTATCGCAACTGTATCACTGAAAATATATTGTGTGTGCAAATATGACTGTGAAGTGTATGCAAAACACTATAGAATTGTAGAATTATAGAATAGTTTGGGCTAGCAGGGACATTTAGAGGTCACCCCTCTGCAATGAGCAGGGATATATTCAACCAGATCAGGTTGCTCAGAACACAGTCCAACCTGACCTTGAATGTTTCCAGCGATGGGCCATCTACCACCTCTCTGGGCACCCTGCTCCAGTGTTTCACCATCCTCTTTCTAAAAAAATTCTTCCTCACATCTAGTCTAAATCAATCCTCTTTTCAGTTCAATACCATTGCCCTGGTATTGTGCCCTCATCTTCCTTATAAGCCCCTTTTAGGTACTTGGCCCCAATGAGGCCTCTTCTCTTCTCTTCTCTTCTCTTCTCTTCTCTTCTCTTCTCTTCTCTTCTCTTCTCTTCTCTTCTCTTCTCTTCTCTTCTCTTCTCTTCTCTTCTCTTCTCTTCTCTTCTCTTCTCTTCTCTTCTCTTCCTCTTCTCTTCTCTTCTCATCCCAGCCTTTCCTCAACCTTTCCTCACAGGAGAGGTTCTCCAGCCCTCTGACCATCCTCATGGCCCTTGTCTGGACTCCAGCACGTCCATGTGCTTCTTGTGCTGGGGACCACAGAGCTGGACACAGTGCTCCAGGTGGGGTCTCACCAGAGCAGAGGGGAAGAATGCCCTTCTTCGCCCTGCTGCCCACACTGTTTTGGATGCAGCCCAGGATATGGTTGGCTCCTGTCCAGCCTCTCGCCTGCCAGCACCCCCAAGTCCTTTTTGGCAGGACTGCTTTTGATCTGTCCATTCCCCAGCCTGTGTTCATACCGGGGCTTGCCCGAAGTGCCGGACCTTGCTCTTGGTCTTTTGGACCTCATGAGGTTCCCATGCACCCAGTCATCAAGCTTGCCCAGGTCCCTCTGGATGGGATCCTGTCCCTCAGGTGTGTCAACAGCACCACTCAGCTTGGTGTTGTCTGCAACCTTGCTGAGGGTGCACTCAATTCTACTGTCTGTGTTGTTGACAAAGACGTTAAACAATACTGGTCCCAGTATGGACCCCTAAGGGACACGACTTATCACTGACATCCATGGGGACATTGACCACCACCCTCTGGATGCAACCATCCAACTAATTCCTTACCCTCCAAATGGTCCAACCATCAAATCCACCTATCTCCAAGGTAGAGAGAAGGATGTTGGGGGACACACAAGGCAAAGGCTTTACTGAAGTCCAGAAAAATGACAACTGTAGCCCTCTCCTTTTCCACTGATGTAGTCATTCTATTGTAGAAGTCAGCTAGGTTGGTCAGGCAGTATTTGCCCTTGGTGAAGCTGTGCTGGAAATTGTGAACATACATTGGACATTTTTCTTTAAAATTGCTGTTACCTTGAACATGTAGGTATTATTACCTACTAATGCTGGGTTAAATTGCCACTTCCTGTGAATTTTATTAGATGTTTGGTGGAAAAGGTGTCTTCTAGCAAGAAAAAAATGGTGAAAATTCTGGTAAATCAAAACTTAAAAAAAAAATTTTGCATGAATTAAAAGTCTTGTTTGATCAAAGTAAAATTTTTTTCTGAGCTTTGAAGAATATTTTAGCACGAAAGAATATTAAATATGAAAAAGAAAAGCCCACAATTTCAAAGAGAAACAATTCAGTTTTGCCATGAGCAAAACCATGAGTTTTGCCATGAGTTCTTCACTATGAAATAAGGAAAGAATCCCTCCTCGCGCTCCAAATTAGATTCCTTCCATTATAGTGTCAACATTCACATATTTCATCTCTGATCTTGGATAAAAAATTAGAGCCATAGCTTTCCCGATTAGAAGCAGTGTAGCCAATAAATGTGTGCAGTGTCTTCTTGGTGGTGAAAGCAAGAGGCATCATCTGCAAAGAAGACAGATCATGTCCAGGAGCAGTGGTGAGGGTATGCTGAGCTGCAAGACTGCTGTTGTAAAAAGTTGAGGCACACCTAGTCTGACCTGAACACTCTCCCTTAACGGTAGGCAATGCTACATTATTTGTACACTGACTCCAAACCTGCAGAGAAAGCCACTATGAATAAAATTAAACTAGTTTTGTTTCGGTTCCTTGCACTCACGTGACGGAAACAGCTCTATCATGAATGACTGGCTTGCAAAGGGCTGCACTAGATGGCAAATATTTGTATAAACTGGCAAGTTATTGCAGAGGAGCATGCATCATACTATTTCTGAAATAACTATCCAGTTATATCTATTTATTGTTGTAGTATCTCATAAACGCATTGGAATGTCTCTATATTTTAAGATTTAAAAAAATATATAGCACCTCTATTCAAAAGTTAATAAATCCACATTTTTTTTTTATTACAGGAGATGAAGTGCATTTGGCATAATGTGGATCACATTTTTATTACTGCCATCCAACTGACAATGGATATTCTACTAAGTCCTTCCATTGTAAATGTCTGTCAGCTATTCAGCTTTTTTCAGATATTTGAATAGAAATGCTGGCAAATTTCCTTGCTAGTGATTCAATACATCTTGATTTTTAAGCATTTCTCTATAATTTTACATGAGGAGATAATATCTTTTCTGTCCAGGGTGAAGGGAAAACTCCAGGGCAAAGATTAAAATCTGAGGACTTGACCAGAAAGAGAAAATCCAGCCTTCACAGGTGACACACAATTGATGACCTCAAGGTGTTATAAACCCACTACCCTATTTTTGGAATTGCTTTTGTGTTATTCACTTCTTATTCCTTCAATTAAAAATCATGGTCTAAATTCTCACCTTAGTGGATGCTTCTGTTCTGAAAAACAGAGATAGTAAAAATTGTGGTTTTCACCGAAATTATTTGCTTCAAGACCAAATCCATTTCCTATTCTATAAAATGAGAAGCTTTATATTGCAATAGAAGCAGAAAAGACATCAACCTACAAAGACTGCAAACTTAGAAAATAATGTTATATTTATGTTTTAGAGAGGATCTTTGATTTTAAAATCAGAAACAACTATGTAGATTGAAATATATCTCTGTTGTCTTCTTTCTACTCAACTGATCGAAACAAAAATCTAAAATTCTCTAAATATGCATGATGTACTGAACTTCTAACATGAAAGAAAGGAGGTGATATCAGCATAATATACAGTTACCAAGGAAGGATAATGAACCAAATGACAGAGAACTCTATTCCAGTAAACAAGAAGAAGTTTGTACCTGAAAACTGAGGTCAAAAATGCTCAGACAGAAAACAAATTTTAAGCATTATTTAGTTTATCGTTAAACAGTGTTTGTTCTGTATAATCTAGAGTCCTTAAATAGACTTTTTATTTTATTTTATTTAGAAGGTATGCTCTAATTTTTTAATTTGGATAAGGAGTAATTAAAAATTAACTGGGCTGTTTCACAAAAGAAAAAAATCCATGATCATTCAGATGGTTTAGAATTGGGAAATACTGCAGTCCATAAGCAGAATTTTCCTCAGTAGTATCCCCATTCACCAAAATCCTGCATAAGTATCTCTACTTGTAAATTCTGATCTTTTGAAACCAAAGCCTTTCATACTAATGAATCAGATTAAGAGAGTAAACATGTAGAAAACCCTTTCAAAAATTCTAATTAATTTAAAGTGCCATAATAATTTAGTATTTGCACTGAACAGAAATCGTAGGACTTATATAGAAAAAAAACCAAGAATGATTAATTTATCATTCAGACTTATTTACAAAACATTATTTTATTAAACTTGCAGTTTTTAAAACTAAGTTTTCAATTCCCCACAATTTTTTTTTTCATCTGGATGAGGAAAGAAAAAGAAAATGTCAACCATCAGGACAGACTTGCTTTAGAAGGGGAATTTAGCAAGGTCTTTCTTCTTTGTGGTCTTTAATTTTACTGAAGAGAAGAGTGGAAGGCAATTAAAATCCACCCAACAATAAAGCTGCATCAATTATCTCATTTTTGAAAAGAAATTTATGTCACATTCAGATGTGTCTGGCTAAGGTTATGACAACACTATGAATTTAATTCTAGTGGAAGTACAAAGCTGTATGCTTGTCTGCATGTGTTCTCCTCCAGTCTGTTGCATGCCTCTCCACACTTACTTTGTTTTCTGACTAGATATTTCTGTTTTCTTGAGCCTCTTTATGCCACTCAGGTCATGCACAGAGACCTCTTCTAGTTAGTGCTGGAGGGTTGGCAGTTCTCCTTCCATGAGGCAATTGCCAAGAGCCTTCATTTGGGGTGGTCTGATAATTTCCTCTGTCTTCGTCATTCAGCTGGCAGAGCGTGACTCTTGTTGGAATGGAAGTACAAAACAAAGACACAGGATAACTGTCTTGTGCTCTGTCTAGTGTTATAGACTTTCCACAGATCAGGGTAAGCTCCCAATGCTCTGAAATCTGTCAGAACCACATGAAACTGGTTCATATGACAGATAAGACAAAGGCCTGTCTGCAGCTTGTCCAGACCATTAAGTAGAGTTTGGCCACAATAAAAATTAATTTCTTTCTCTACAGGAATAATGAAGTCTTCACAGCAGCATCTGCAGGTTCCTAAACACCCTTAGAGCTACTGTCACACATTTTGCAAGAAATAATTTTTTTCTAATTAGCAATTGCTAGACCTCAGGTTATTTATATATAAGGACTCAACTTGAAATAAAAAAAAAAGGTTTAAATAAACTTATGTTTGATATTTCCCAGGAGTTCATGAAATAAGGAATTTGATTTCCGCTTAAACTGCCCTCTACTTTCTGGGATGCACATATAGTACCTGAAAATGGGGTCAGTTAAATTTTAATTCAGTGTTAAGGAACATTTATATAGCTTTTGGTAATAACAAAAATCTGTGCTTCCTTCCATTCCCCCAAACATATGTATCTCTTCCCTAAAGAAAACATAACTTGAATGTTAACACCAAAGCTGAGATGTGACACACTACATCTAGAACTGGAGCAGCCCCAAGAGTGCTCATGCTTTTCATCAATCACCAGTTGTTCTATTAGGATTCATTTACACAGAGAGCTTTTTCCCAAGCTCACAAGTAATTTTTTTGGCTAATATTTATCTTATAAAACCTTTTACAATAACAAACATATCAATAAACCCTGCAACACTGGCAAAACTCAGCTATTTGGGAACCAGAAGGCATGTAGCTCTATAAGGCAACATTAAAAGATAATTAGAGTTTCATGTTTCGCATTAGTTTCAACATCATGTAATGTCTACAAATGTGATTTTGCCTTAAAGCCCTAGAGTCTGAGGGATGCTTCTATGTGGCTGACAGCAATCCCAGGTGATTTCAGTTTTTACTCATCTCCTTATATATAAAACTTACAACCTTAGAACATGTTTCATGAAAGCAAAATTTTATAGTATTATGTGATGATAGAAACTAAAATCTAAAAACTTGGGCACAATGAGTCCAAGTTACAGATCAACTGTGAGCACCTACTTGCAGAATAAAATGGAATTTAAACCCAACAAAATTCTAGCATTCCTGTCTTTCCTTAGCCACCTCAAAGAAAACAAAGGAATGATTTGCCCTTCATCCTGAGAAAAGCAAGTCACTCTTACTAATTTTGAAGGGTGCAGATATGAAAACGAGGAAGCTCACCTCACGGCTGCAAGTGCCAGAATCTATCATAACACCAATGCTGCATCTTCATGAGCTAATTGAAAGAAGCTTAGCTATGGAAATCATCAGCTGTGTAAGCGAGCAATCTGATTCTAGTGATCTTTCTGATACTCAGCCCAAATCCAGTGCTTAATGGCTATCTACATTTTTGTATTCCACTAATGTTTTTCTCCTGGATTCAGATATCACTGAGGTTAGCAGCCATAACTCTGCAATAGTTTCAGGAATATTATGTATGAAGGATCGGTATTTATGCTGGTCAAAGAGACCTCACTGTGTTCAGCTTTATGCTCTGCAAAAGAAAATCAGTTGTAGAGCATTGCAGCAACTGGCACCTACTGGGAGAGCAACAACTATTGAGATTTACAAAGATTGATCCTGTGTGAGTTTGTGCTCTTGAATCTCTGCAGATAATCCCAGCTGCAGAGCCTCTTCCCATTTTTAGCTACAGCAGGCTATAACAACTGTTTGGAGTTCTCTAACTAAATAAAAAAGCAAACCCCAAGAAGCTAGTTTTTAAAACACACTGTGTGTGTTTTGGAATGAATATTGATGCTTACAGTCTCATGGGTATTCAGTCACTGTGATATTACTTTTGTTAGACCAGCTGGGAAAGGATCTAAAGCAGATCCTCCAGGAGGCTCTTGATCTTGAGCTTTAGTCCAGGCATAAAAGAATAAATTACTACAAAAGTTACATTTCTTCTATGATAATGAAACATTTACTTCCTTCAGAGCCTCACAGCTCTTTTCTCAGACAGCTGCACAGTCACTAAAAAGTGATGCTAATCATGAGATGATGGAGACAGAAGAGGAGGAGCATGCCAGACAGAAACAGTGATGGGTTTGGGAGCATCAAGGGGGTGTTTGATTATGGAAAAAAAGTACACCTAACTTTGCAAGGTAGCAGGGCTGAGCATGAGAGAGTAAATGTTAAACTAATGCATTTCAGTAAATTATCACCAACCCTGATAAATGTGATAATTATCATATTTCTTTTTGGTTTAACAAAAGATAGAGAAACATAGATTAACATAAACCACCCTATTTTCTTTTACGGTGAGAAGACAAATGACAAGCACTAGAAGCACACAAGATGACAGTGGTTTTATCTTGGGTAGGAGGTGGAGGTAAAAAGGAGGGGAATAAAAATTAAAATCTGCTACCTGGACCTCATTTGCTTATCTGTCCACATTCTTGGAATCTCAGCTTTTTCATGCTTCAACATGCACATGTAACAAGCATGAACTTAAAAATAACCAAACACCAATACTGTGACCTTACTAAGTCAGTTTATCTTTGGGTCATTCAAGAGAAAAAGAGATGAAATGAAACGAGTTCTTTTGCTTTCTGCGTACCTAGTCTGTTAACCTTTAAACATTTGTCAAGGTTGTGGGTGACAGAGTCAGTAAATCAAAACCACAGGTTTTGGGTGAAAAGTAGAAAATTGGCATTTTAGTTCATTCAAGAATTTCTGTTTCTTTCAATATAGTTAAGTTCCAAAAAAATTGAAAACATATTGCTTGTATGAAAACAACCCAAAGACAGAAAAAAAGAAACAACATCTTGTAACAAGTAAAAGTGAGAATTTTCTTTTTCTGAAAAGAAATGAGAGCTTTGTCCGCAAAAAGGGCCTATGGAAAGGATGCAAAGTCATTTTTTTAAACCATATATAAAAATAAAAGCTCTAAAAATACCCCAAGCCCTTGAAAAACATCTTTGGAAAACAAAAAATTCATCAGTACAGCTGTTGTATGCTAAAATGCTTGTAACCTAATCCACTTTCTCTTTTTTTTGAGAAAAGAAATCCAATTATAGCCATTTCTATTTTAGTATCTAAACTCTGGTCAAATTGAGTATCGAATTTCCTCTGCTCAAAACCCCCAAAA
Organism: Melanocharis versteri; assembly: GCA_013397845.1. Lineage (NCBI taxonomy): Eukaryota > Metazoa > Chordata > Aves > Passeriformes > Melanocharitidae > Melanocharis > Melanocharis versteri. The sequence goes on from VZTG01006526.1 coordinate 100,531, forward strand.
CCTGGTTCTTCTGGTACAGTTAATAAATCAGAGAAATATATGTTTCATCTGCCACATAATTTCCTCAGCTGGAGGTACTACTGGTAGGATCACTACTCCAGGTCTGTGAGATGATCAACTCCTATTACTTGTCTCCAGGTCTTTTAACACCTTGTTTATCTGAGTAATGCCTGAACTAACATTTCCTAGTACATACCTACGTGGAGAGACACCAGCACAGACAACACACGCATTACATGTCTTCCATCTGAGCAGTAATTCCATTTTATTCTCAGGCAATATCTGCCAAGTTGGGATCTCTGATGCCATAAAAACACAGAAACCAAGAGAAATACATCTGTGAAATTTTGCTCATGCTGCTGACACATTTTAAAATCCTGGGAGGAAGGAGGGGTGTTTTGCCAATGACTGCAGGGGATTTTGGGTTCCATTCAACACCCTAATAATAGCTATATGTGCTGCAGGTTAAAGTTAGGATGAGCTTACGGCATGGGTGAGACGGCAGACTAATTATTCCTTTTCTTAGAGCAAGACTACTGGGGACAGTCATGGTCTGCTACTAAAACATTAATAGTAGTCAGACAACCTTTTTTGCCACTTAGAAATCTTACCAACATCTAATCTTTCTCATCTGTAAAATGTAAATAATAATGCTTTACCATTAAAAGGAATGTTTGGGGGCTTTCAAGTGCCTAAAAAACCAATTCTGCAAATATTCTGGATGTCATGATAGACTTTTCTATGCCTCATGCATTAAAGTGTAGGATTTTGCAAGATTAACACATAAAAAAGTTAATTAATCTTATTTTTGAACATGGACACTATTTTTCTTACAGTTACTAAGCTTTTCTACTCTACATGATCTAGCATACTTTGTATTTCTGTAGCTTGCATTCTGATATCAAAATGTTTTCCAGCAAGAAGTTCCATATTTTAGTTCAGTTGTTTATAAGATTTTGATTGTTAGAATCAGTGAGAGTTAGAGTAGACACAGCTCCATACATCACAAAAATGATACTGCAATTTTTATCTTATTTAACAGGTATAATAATGTTGTATTCAAAGAACCAACCCTAGCTGGTGAAGGATATGCTTTGTCTGAAAAATCCTTATTTTATAAACTCTTTTTATGGTGCACTTTAAATTTGGAGATGATTCAATACTGCCATTCATTTATCTAACATAAATTCCGAACATTTTTGTTTTCTATAAATGATACATTTCTAATACAGTGGGAAAAAAAATTGTTACTGATACAGAGCACAATACAGAGTTGTAGTAGGAACTTTGCCAATTACTTCGGGAAGTGAAGCCTCAAACTGAGGCAACCTGGCTCATAATCTTCCTTTCTGTGTTGTGTCCATTTCCTTTTCAAAGACACGGTTCAGTGTATGGATAAGCATAAAAGGTAATAAAAATCTACTCTTAAAACACAGGAGTTCAATCAAAACTTTTACTAATTGCTACATTTACTATGAAGAGAGCCCTTTTAAACTCCTTCCTTTTCCAGAAGTTCTAAAATTGTTCTTCTTTCAGGATTGCTTTATTTATTTTGTTCTGAATTTTATTTTTGGTTTCTAAGCAAAGAAGTATCTCATCAATGTCTATGTTCCCACGCTATTCCCATGAAAATATCACTCAGGCTTGCAGACAGATGCACTGCAGATCCTGAGAGTACTAAGAGGGTCCAATTCTGTGAAGTGCTGAGCATTTCCTGTATTTCCCCAGGATCATGCCTTACTAGTATAATTTCTTCCTGAATTGTTCCAACTTCCCCAAACTTTGTGTGGCATATTACAAAAATGTAGTTCACAGTTTCTAAGCTTTAAAAACGTTCCAGAGGGAAACAGCACACAAGAGTCCAAGTACACTTTTGGCTTTCATACCAATAACAGTTCCCTGAGGAGAGTTTGAATTATTCTGTATTTTAGTTAAGAGGGACTATTACAAGTATGAAGCATTTTCTGCAAATACGCTTTTGACTCAATCTTGTGTTCACACTCAACTCTTCAAGAACTGATTTTCACAAGCATTTAAAAATATTCCTGACCACTACAATAGTGCAAAAAACTCTAAAAAGCCACAAGTTCCATTTCATCACATGAAAAGAAGATGTGCTTTTTAAAAAGCAGTTAATCTGCTGACTGGCAGCTTAGATTTATGACAAAATAGCTGTATTTCATATAAAAGCAATTTTGTGAAAAGATTTATATGAGTTAAATAAATACAAAATTTTGTATCCACCCATCTTAATCCCTAGTTTTGCATGTAAATTTAAATTACAGGCTGGCTGCAGGAAGGGTAGAAATCTCTTTTAAAAAAACCTATTTTTTTCTTGTGTCTTGGCAGCAAAGTAAGCAGAAATATGGCTTAGTGAAAATAAAGCAGCCAACCAACAAACAAAACAACAACACTGTACCAATTCTTGTATGGGTGCCTGTTTTTCATTGGAAAGAATAGGAGAATGCAACACCCTTGACCACCCATGTACTTAAGACCTTCAAACTCAGTGTTTGCGACCTGAACTCAGTTCAGGAGGGAATGGGCTGTGTATGCAACAAGTTGAGAAACTTAATGTGTCTCTCAAAACAGCAGTATAGAATGAAAGTTTTATTTATATTTACCTGTTTTTTAAGTGATGTGGCGATAGCCATGATAAGCTAACCTACAGATAAATTAGATCAAGATTTTTCAGACTGCCTTCCTAATGCCTATTTGTCCATTGTTTTGTGTTTCTAGTCTAGTCAAAATTTGCACCACTTTGATCACTTTTCATAGTCAAATCCTACTCCCTGACATCTGGGCTTAACATGATTTAGAAAAGAGAGAAGCATCCAGATGTGAGGACCCAACTGGCTAGAGACTATTTAGAGAAACTGAATGTATCCTAACCTGTGAGACTAAAGGAAATCTACCCAGCCATGCTGAAGGAGGTGGCTGATACGATTGCAGGGCCACTTACATCAGAGGAAAATCATGACATCTATGGGGTGCTCCTGATGGCTGGGAAAGACTTACACCTATATTCAAAGGAGGCAAAGAAGCAATGACTCTAAGCTTGTAAGCCCATCTCAGACCAGAGAAAGATCATGGAGCAGACCTTGGAATCCATTACCAAAGACATGAGTCACAGGAAGGCAATTGGGAGCAATCAACATCAATTTACTAAGAACAAATCATCCTTGACCAACCTGATTTGTCTTTCAAGATGTAACCACTGGCTACGTGAACAAGAAGAGAACAGATAACATAATATACCTTAACTTTCATAAGATTTTCTACAGTGTCTCCCAAAGCAGTCTCATTTGAAAGCTGGAAGTATGAGCTGGAAGAACAGACAGTGAAATAGGTTGAAAACTGTCTGGACTAACATAATTCAAAATTGCCAAGCCATTAAAACAGACATCTTTAGCTAAGGTATCTAGTTCAAAACCAGTTTATCTCTTAGAGTTTTTAGAATGAGGTGGAACTAATTTTTTTGAGTTCCTAATGGAATCTGGATGCCCCTTTTAGGTGCAAGACAAAATGCCTGAAAAGATAATGCCAAACACTGCTGAACACAGAAGAGCAGTTCTGCACTCAGTCTGAAGAAAAGATAAAATTCTATGAAAACCAGAATCAGTGAGATTTCAGGAGGTTCCCCAAAAAGCAAAGGATTGGGAACTTTTGGAAGCTGATATAGCTCCTGCTATGTGCACTGATTCCTACAAGGTGCAAGAATTTCTTGTGAAGACATCAAAGAAATGCATAAATTCAAGCCTGAAATCCAAGCAGGAAAAAGATGTTGGCTTAAAGTATACCCTTACAGTTGCTGCAGATGTGATGAATTGTCATGAAGTATTTTCCACGGACATCAAGAAAACAAATAATGATAGCAGAAGGAGATGGTGTTGCCATAAGTAGCAATAAGAAATTTCCATGGGTTTCCAAGTGGTCTGAGGAAACTCAATTTATGTTTGTGAGAATGTGAGAATGTAAATGACAGCATTTACAAGGGTACGTACCTTCAAAGCTACATTTGAACAGGACTAAACAATCCAAACTTTCAGCTTAATACACACCACAAAAAATACCATATATTTCAGCACTCGCTTTCCTGATCAGTATGAGTGTTGTGAAACCTGAATATTCCTAACAGAGCAATCCTGAAATACTGGCACTAGAAGCAGCTAGTTCTGGAGAAAACCATAAGTTGTTCGTATATATATACAAACAACCCTGGCATACAAATAAATACACTGCAGCAAGTTTCCTGATACTTTTTTCCTACTATGATGAAAATTCTATACTTAAGTTATTAGGAAGTTGAGACTAAGGAAAATACGTCACAAAAGATTGATTTACTATTTCATTACTAGAGGGGCACTTCAGGATAGCCTCTATCTTCAATAACTCTGTTCTCTCATATGAAGCTATAGAAAAGCTGCTGCAGCTACAGATTTTTGGCTCCCATTAAAAATCAAAATGTTCTGAAAGCAGTTAGATACTGTTCAGACCATCACTGATTAAATGATGAAAATTATTACTTCCTGATATTCCTATTTCTTTTGCAAGTTAACATACTCATGTATTGTAAAATTTAAAGGATTTCAATTATGTAGTTAGCTTTTCTCCTAGGTTTTTTTCTTTTCTTTCTTTCCTTCTCACAAAAATTGCATGGAACAAAGTAGAAGAGAGGAGCTAGTCTGACCTCTATGTCCTATAGGCAGTTATCTACCATGCATTTCAAAGAAGTGGTCTTCAGGAGACTAAAATATTCAGGAGAGATTCAGGTTGAAGGTCAAAAGTATTTGGCAGCAAATTAATTTAGTAAATTAATTTAAATAAGTCAGATAGAAAAAAGAAAGAAAATTTTGTGTAAGATATAATAGTGAAGGGAAAGAAAAATAAACCAGTATTTCAGCTAGTTGTGTCTGGTGGGTCCTCTTGTAGATTTGTTTAATAATGAGATTGGATTCTAAACAGAAGAGAAGAGAGTCTTCATACCATCCCTGGGCTTCTCTGGTCTGTGTCTTATTTTTATTCGTGATGAATGCTTCAGACAAAAGAATAGCCAGCCTTTTGTCCTTTGAAAACCCCTGACTAGCCAGGGATAATCATTCTGTTCCAATGCCTAGAGGTGATGAAATAAAGCGTGAGCTTTTATTTTAGTTATTATTTTCCTGAAAAACTAAAGCAAGGAAGTTGCTGACATACTGATTCACCAACAAATCTTCATCTTTTCATAACCTAAGAAAGAAATTACTGTAGATGGAAACTGCTGGAACAAAAGAGACTTCTGAAACCATGTCACATCTTTCCGTAGACACGGAAAGATGGATCCAATCTTGTTTCCTACGAAGTAACCTAATTTGTTTTAAAGACTTGAGACGATTCCAATCTGCAAATTTCTCTTGTAAATGGTGTAAAAATTAATTGTTCTTTTGCCATTCAAGTAACACAAGGTTGAACTTTTAATTGCATTCTGTAGCAAATGCATCAATCTTTTTACGCCTTTGCTGGCAAGACTTAAAAGCTAGCCACTCTTAGATATCTTTTCCACATTCCTACATACAGTTATCAAACCACTTGCTATACTTTGGGCTGATTCCCAAGTGCTTGCCAGGAATGAAAGATATGATATACTACAAAAGCATTTACTTCTGAAGTGACAAAATTGACCTCAACTCCATCTGTGAGTATTTATTTAATTTGAATTACCTGTGGATAAATGAACTTTTCCAGGAGTAATCGCTGATCATGATCCCATGTAAAACCCTGAACACAGGTCTACCACAGTAATTTTGTTAATTAAACTTAAGACAAATCAGTGGGAAGCCTTCCTTGACTTTGGCAAGCACTGAATCATTTCCTAGACCACTGAAGACTATCTTCTCTGATTTTTTCTGACTTCAAATGCTAAAGAAATTGATGTTTCTTTGGTCAATTCAATCTCACTTTCATCAGACGCTTTATTTGCCCTGTCAGTTTTACAAGCTGCTGCCGAAATAAAGTTTGAGAACCAGCTTTGGTGCCTGGGAACCAACTGAATGTACCCCTTCAAAGAAGGGTCATGACATGCCTGTGTCATGTTGTACCTCATGTGGGAAGGAAGCAAACTGTTGAGCTGCCTTATGCTTAGAAACCTTCCGTCACCTAAGCCACAAATCCAACAAGACAAAGTCCATTTCCTATGCCAGCTTTAGAAAGGAGTCATAAAACAATTAATTAGCCTTTATAGTGCTTCATTAGAGGAGCCAGGCTAAAATCAATCTTGAACCTCTTTTTAAAAGGCCTAGTAACACAATACAGCTTCTGATACCAAACCTACCCAAAAGGAGGCTGTAGCAAGGTGGGGATCAGCCTCTTCTCCCAAATAACAAGCATTGGGATGGGAGGAAATGGCCTCAAGTTGCACCAAGGGAGGTTTAGATTAAATATTGGGAAAAAAAATTCTGCACTGAAAGTGTATTCAAGCATTGGGACTGGGCTCTCAAGGAAGTGGTGGAGTTACCACTCCTGTAGGTGTTCAAAAAACATATAGATGTAGTGTTTGGGAGCATGGTTTAGTGGGGGAACTTGCAGTTTTAGGTTCATGGTTGAATCTTAGATGATCAGCCTTAATGATTCTATTTTTCTATTTGAAAGTAATTTTCTCAAAAATAATGTAAGATCCTATTACATTGGAATTATTTTCTATGTGTTATACAAACTTTGGTGTGAACAACTTTCCCATTACCTATAAACGAAATTACCAAAAATCTTTCAAAATTACCTTAATCCCAAATAAAATAGGCAGTGGAGCAGGAATCCTACAATGAAATGACTTTCTCATTTGGATGAATTCCTCCAGCAGATGAGGAACACAGCTCTCTACCACAGTGGGATCAGTATGGTTCTAATGAACAGCTGATGGGGCCTAGACTTGGGAGAGTCACAGGCAGAGCTGGTAAAATTTTCCTCGAGTACTGTCTTTTAGTGGAAAGACAGCTGCATTTTTTTGGAAAATCCTATTTAGCTGAGAGAGAGTCAATTCCGGAGTATCTAGAAACTGACAGAGCAGATATGTTTGTTGAAGAGGTGGAAATGAAATGCTCGGTAAACACCAGAGCTCCCAGTGCTGGACATTATAGCTGACCTGAACCAATGCTGGCGAGAGTGGGAACTTCATACATGCACATACACAACCCATGGGACAAAAACATTGTAACAGCCTAATTATTACTTTGATTCTAGCTACTAGAATTCACTGCAAACAGTAAGGAGAGATTTAATAGTTCATACAGCCTCTGCGGGAACTTCAGATAAACACACAGACCTCAACGGGATTTAAGAAAGAATTTCCCATGCATTTTATGGAAGTTGCATATTCCATGTAGATTCACACAGGAAAATGATTTACCGGTGGGAAGAACTGAGTCAATTCCTCATTTTGAAATGTGATATTGATAGTGTTTTTTGAGGTAAAATTTGCTGATAGTACTGTAAGATCACCAGACAGCAGGAAATGCAAATTTGTGCCCTTTTTTTCAAGTAAATCTAAAAGACTATCTGCTAGAAGATGACAATGATGTGTGGAAGAAAATAAAGTTATAATTTATTCACATAGATTAACGATAAAATCCACTCTTTAATAGCTAGGAGATAGAATCTTTAAAAAGTCCTTCGAACTAGGAAAAATTATGTGCAGACTTTTTTCTTTTTTATAAATTCCTCAATCCATCCTGTATCAATCAAAATAGTCTTGCATTTAAACTTTCTACTTAATTCTTCATATAAACTTTCCCATCATAGTTACATATTGCGTGTGTTTCTCAAATGATACTTTTACATATATTTATGCCATTTCCATAACGTTAAAAATAAATTTTTCATTCAATTTGCTGTCTAAAACTGTTTTGATTTTCATTTGTAGCGATAGCCAACACCCACCAATTTCAGATGGAAATTATCAATCATCATATTTCACCTAACACAGCCCAAATCAGTACCTTTATTACTATTCTTTTATTCCCTGCTTCTGATCTTAACTCTGACAAAGCCTGTGACCATGCTTATTTGTTTCTTTCTCACAGTATGCCTTCTTTCCTGGATCAAAAACATACTCACAGATGCCTCGTTCACTGGCTCATCCTGTCAAATACAGTCAATCACTGCATCCAGCAATTATTTCCCCAAAGACTTGTGTCCCTTCCTGTGTCAAATGCTGTCCCTAGCCCACTGTTATTTGAAGACAAGATAATGAGAGAGTGTTTCTAAAAATGTTTTACTCATTAATAATTCTGTAATTTTTTTTGTCTGCCTCCTAGTGTGAACTCCCTTACCTTGGTCTTTGGACTGAAATCTTCTTGAAATAGGACTGTTACTGAAATTAAACACCACGCTTACATCAATTGAAAAAATCAGAATAATGGTGCTATTGGTAGCCTGCTAGTATTTTTGCTTTAGTTCTCATCAAGATCAGACATGATTACACTTCACAAAGCTATTTTAAGTAGTGACAACATTATTTGTATTACTGAAGCACTCAAAAGCCACACACTTGGACCACAACCTCATTGTGCAAGATCCTGTACAAACAGGGCCGAAGAATTACCCATACACCAGAAAGAATGCAACCAACATAAAGCAAAAATCCTCATGCAGACTGATGTGGGAGTACAAGGAAAATAGTCGTTTGTGTCATATAAATAACGTTCTAAGTATTCTGGGAACACTGGGATCTTGACTGATATCAAACACTTTCAGAAAACCCAGCAAAAGGATACAGTACTGAAAGCACTTGGAGCAGTCAGTGAGACAGCTTTGCTGATGTGTGTGGGGATGATCCTTATGAGGAAAAGTGTGAAGGACTGCAGCCTCCTGTGTTTTGGCTTATCTAACAACTGTGAATCTTACCCTATAAGTATCTTTCTGAAGCATCTAGGCTCTCATAATCCTGAACATTACAAAATATAGAATATTTTTGATCTAGATTATTTTGGTGTTTTTTCTTCATGAACTGTTTAATCTTTTGATTTTTAGTGAAACATGAACTGTTTTTACCCTTCCCTTTTCCCCATTTCCACTTTCCTTTTAAAGAGGATCATCCATTTCCCAAATGTTCAGCCCCTTCAGCACACTGCTGCTCCAGGGGTCAATATGCCCTTATGCCTCTTTTCTCTTTTTCTGCTTTCATATACAAAAGGATTATGAGAAACTCTGACAATTCTGGAGCTTTTGAAGAATTCTCAAAACTTTTTGATGCGATTTATGTTATTCATTGGACTATACTGAAATGCCTTTATCTTACAGGAATGAGATATTTTCTAAAGTTTTATCACTGTCATAAAGATTATATTTGTAAAAATGTGTGAACTGTCTAAATATATAGTGCAGCTCATAAAAATATGCATTAAAGATTTTACTATATAATGAATGGCCCCTTTGCTGCATTAACCAATACTCATTAGTAGCTACTATCGGGTATCTTGTTACAGACCACAAGACTGAAGCATGTTTTTTGTCAGTGCATGCTTACATGCTTAATTTGTTGCAAGATTAGAGCGTGAAATGCCAGTTGCTTCTCTACAGTATTTCACAGGATAATGCAGCAATGTAACATACGCGGTGTAATGCAGTTATTGAAGGTAATACTAATAGTCAAAGGAGACTTAACAGGAAAAGGGCATTTCTTGACCATGTTATCACTGTGACTTAACAAAAAATAATTTAAAACTTAAACTGTTTATGTATGTGCTTACATTAATATCAATCAATGACAAAACACAGTACCAAAAGCATACAAGGTATGTCAGCTGGAAGGAATCTTTTGCCTTTTGTTGTGATTAACCGCACCTACACCATTTGCAAGAGATTAAGGAAGTTTACGGAAGGTGTTATGGAAGGGTGGTAGTCCAAAAAAGCATTCTCACAGGCAGACACCAGTGAAACGCTGCCTTGGAATTCATGTATGCAGCTTCCACTCCACCCTACCGGTAGCCTGGGCAGGAGCAGCGGGAGATCTGACCGGGCTCACGTTCTGCAGGGCCCTGCAGCAGAACCACTGATGACCCCAAGTGATTAAGGGTCAACAAACTTTAGCCTGAAGCAACTGTTCTATGAACTTTGGCACATTCTGAGTTGGCTCCTGCTGGTTTGTTGCCTTTGGCCCTTATCTTGCCGTTTAGCAAGGATTGTGAAATTCTGCATAAAGTTACAAGACATATCGGTTCTGTCTCTGTGACTCAAGGTCTTGCTCTTCAAATGTTCTTGGTCTTCAAAATTCCTTTGGCAAATAATCTCATCTATCAGCTAAACATTTTCCAATAGGTGTGTCAAAGGACCCATCAGAAAAAAAAGAAAAAAGGAAAAAAAAATTATAAATATATAAAAAAAGCTATAAATACCTCGTGGGACAGGGAAACATTATCAGAGATTCTCTGTGGTAGCACTTTGGAAAAACTACCTGCATTCTATGTACACACAAATTGCAGCCCATAACTAAAGAAACTATATTTTGAATTCAGTACTGTCTGTTGTGTTCAGATGGATGAAGGCAACAACTACTTCAGAAAAGTGCAAATGTCTTTGGGACATGAAAAGAAAAAGAAGAAAAGAGCAACATACCTTTGGAAGTACTTATAAGCCTAACCCCACTGACTCCCAAATGTTTATGTTGTTTACAGAAGAGAAATTTTAACATAAAGTCAACTAGACTTCTGAAAATTTTGTTATACTTTCAAGGCAGAACTGAGGCCCTTGGAAGAAATTATAGATTCTTCCTTATTAAAAGTGCAATGAAGAAAACATATAAATCCCCAGCCTCCTTTATTTCTTGGCAATATTTTACAATATTTAACAATCACATGTCTACTTGAAGTGCAGATTGGCTTCTAGGTAGGTAGGTTCTCTGAATTAGAAAAAAAAAAATCTTTGATGTCTATCTTCCTTAATATAGAATCCATATGCTCTGATTTCCCCCCGTAATTTCTGTGATTCTAAGACATTATCCACAGGATGTGCTAAACAATGTGAGAAACCTGCTAAAGATTTTTTTCTTTCCTAAGAATACAGAGGTTTTAAAATACCCTAAAATCCCTAAGCATGTTGAAACATCACTCAGTGCTGGCAACAGCAAAACTAGATCTTTCTTGAATTGCTTTTGTATTGGCAAAGCAGCAAAAGAAGAATTAGAAAAATTGCATGTGACTGTGTAACAAACCTCTACAATGAGACAACACAGTTCTGTTTTAATGGATTGAAAGCTCGATATGAAATTGGCTCTATGACTTTCTGTCACGTTTTTTGCTATCTGCCTTAAAAATATCACCCCATGGATTCTCCACTCAGATGATGAATTGTTGAATTTAATAGCAGCAAATTCAGAATTTTAAATATTAAATATTTTAAATTTAAAATATTGCTATCTGAAAGTTCCATCAGGCTTCCAAGGACACCTATCTCGGTCAATCTTTTGAGGTGTTTTGAAACTCATCATATTTCAAAGAAAAAGTATATTTAATCCCACATAATCTTGCTTTACTCATTGATACTTGTAAACTGTGTTCACACTCCGAGGGCTATAGCACTATAGTTAAAATATGCTGGACTAAGAGTGATGGCTTTCTAAAGAAAGTGCATTCTGAAGGATCACAGACTACTGAGTGATTAATTCCATCATCCACTCCTCTCCCCTTTATTAAATTAAAGCCTACTTTGTTTTCACATTGCAGTCTTCAGACTCAGGGGCCTATAATTCCTCACCAGATGCCTCTCAGGTGCAGGTTTTTGGTCAGCTATCAAACTACTGTGGGAGAATAATCTTCCCAGTCCAGTGCCATTCACCTACAGACAAACTTATCTGCTCAGAGTGGGAATCCAAAACTTTGTAATAACTTTGTAAGGTCAAAGGATCTCCTATCTTTCCATCTCAAGCAGTACTCCATGTGCCTTTCTGTATTCTTCATGGCAATACTTTACTATTATTTTCAATGTAATGTGTGCAGTATCATTTAAAATACAATAATCATATTTCACTATTGGGTTGTAGGATATGGGGAATATCAAGTACCATTATAGGTTGTTTGGTTTTCACTTCTCTTTTAAAACAGGGATAGTACAAAAATATCATATAGACAGTTCAGTAAGAGAAGGCAGATGGAACAAAATTTCAGAGCACAGGCTATGTTTTAGGGAATAAAAACAAACAAACTAAAACCTTTGCTAATCTCTATGTAACATAGAAAGGTTCTTCAGTTAGTTTGAAGAAAATAAAAAGTGGCAACACACTGGAATGTACAGTTTCTATTTATAGAAATCCCCGCTAACTAGAAACCCATGCCATTCAATTAACAATTTACAACACCTTCATTGTATAGTGCAGTGCAGAAAGTGGAAGGTTGTTTCATTTCTGTATTTCCAGACGCGTGTCATTTCCAACCCCATATTTAATAGTGTGTAACTGCCTGAAGGGGAGAGATCAGAATGTGTGGCATGTCTCACTGAGAGGAATTTTGTGCATTAAAAAACCCCAAACCACACTCTTTCAACTATTAAACAGAGAGCTAACCAAATTCCTTGCTTCCACCCTGGCTTTGAAGTCCAAAAAAAAAAAAAAAGAAGAAGAAAAAAAAAGGAAAAAAAAGAAAAAAAAAGACAAGAATGACAAGAAAAGGAAAAGGGAAAGCAAGCAAGCAAGAAGTGAGACATGGAAGAGAGCGAGAGACAGAGAGACAGAAAGTGCGAGAGACAGGAAGAAGGAGAGCTCAGGAGGAAGAAAATTCCTTACGAGAGAGGTATATGTAAAGGACAAAAAGAAATGGTTTTCCATGATGTCACTCACAGCATGTCTGTGTCTGGAAAAGTACTTGAAAATGCAGACATGGATTTATTCCATTTCAGCAATACAAAATATTCATGCCACGTTTTCAAACCATGTTCCACAAGTAAGAATACTGTGTACAAGGCATAAAAGGAGATAATTATTTATTCGCTGCCAACAAACTGATTTGACCAAGATGATACTGTAGGAATTGTCATTTCCTCTTTGCTTTTCTGAATCCATTTTTTCCCCCAATTTCCTCCTGGTTTACAATCTGTTTCCTCCTCCCACCCCACTTCTTGCTTTTTTCTTCTTTCATCTCTCACTCCCTTAAAGGAGTGATGCAAGGTTTTTCCTTCTCTCTTTATGTGCATGCTTCTACTTTCCTGTGCTCTCCATCTACTGGCAGAAAGATTAAACTGTTGTCACTGTTTTTCTAACTAAAATTCCCTCTTCATTCCCTCGTTCTGTGCTCTTTTATTTGCCTTGGACTCAAGCCTGAAATTCTTTCTTAGATAAAACACAGGAAATTCTCACCAAAAGACATATTTACATATTACATTGTTTCTTTCCATTTTAATACAGCTTTTCTTTCTTGAGATTTTGCATATTCTCTCTTCAGCTAAATACACATTATTCCCCTCCTCCTCTCCTCCCCCCAAATCACACTTAAAATAACCACAACTGCAAGCAGAGACATGAATTTACGGAGTGTGAAATCAACACCAGCAAGACTGACAGAATAAACAATTATTAGTGATGTACTTGTCCCCCGGGGGCACTGGTTTTCAGTCCATGTCCAGGAAAACATCAGACACCTATCCTTGCACTGAGTGCCAATATTCTACCTTGTTCAATCCACAGGTAGACTTGTTGTCCAGCTGTTTGTTAGAAGAGAAGAAATACAAATGCTTATAGAAATGAGCAAGACTGTGGCTGCACAACCATTCTAGTGATCTTATTGGGACTGGTCTGGTGAAAGACAGCCATGGAATATGTGGGAGGCAAAGTGTACTTTGGAGCAGTGTGGGTACGATTTGGTGCAAGTAACTATAGTTACTTTAGGCAAGATGCAGAGCTAGAGTAAAAGTCAGAAAGGTGGAAAATGTAAAGAAAATAGAAGGAATACAGGAGAAAATGAAAAAAAAGAAGAAAGACAATAAAGAAAGAAGAAACAAAAAAAGAAAAAAGAAAAAAAGAGAAATAAGAAGAAACAGGAAAAAAGACACTTTAGTGATTCAGGAGCATAGTTAAGTTAAAGCAAATAATAATTTTAAAATAATTCTGATCCTTCCTGTGTTTATATACACAATTATGCCAAAAGGGATTTAAATTTCATAACATCTCAACATGGGCCAAAGTCCCATCAAACACCAAACTTTTGGATATGAATAATAGAAGATTACTTAAAAACAGTTTTACAGTAACACTACTTTATAATAAATAGAACAATTCCTATCTTGTCAAGACAATGTTTTTAATATTAGTTTAAATGCTCACTAATAGTTATTATCACTGTGGAGATTAGCACAGCAGATACTCAAAGCAGTAGGTTTCTCAGTAATTTTTTGGCAGCTCAGATATGATTGCCTGCAATCATTGTGCATCTCACCTGCTTTACATGGCAGTACTGCATGGGACAGCTGGGAGGTTTGAACCCCCTCCTTGAATCACACAAAGGAGAAGACAGAAAGCCACTGCATCCCTAAACCTAAGCATTATCTTACAAATGAACTCCTGAAATGACACTATTTTTTCAGTCTTCAAAACACTCTGATCTTTCCCTTCCCCTGAATTGCTGAGGGATAAGGTAAAAGCTCTCGGTCACAAGATGATTTTCAATCTGTGCTGTTTAGTTTGATTGCTTCTCTCACAGTGATCTATGTCTTCAGAGATGTAATAACCACTCACAGAGTCTGATAGAAATGTAATGAATTTCTTCACAGAGCAATCCAAAACTAAAACTGAAGGCGTCCTTGGCAAATTGTGAGTTAACAAACAATTCAGCTTCTAATAACAGTTTGTCCCAGATGAAAGTCTTGTGCAACACTGTTGGGCTGTATAAAGTTGCAGCCTTTTGTCACCTATTGGTCTGCTGGCAAAAAGTTCGATTTTTTTCATAGCTTTAAAGCCCCTTATCCCCAGTTCCCACTAATTCTGTAACCTAGCTTTCTGCAGCAAGACTCCAAGCCCTCTTGCTTTCCATCCCTCCATACCCTTTCTAAAAGTCTACTCCAGGTGATTTTGAAAATCTCTTGAGTTATTGCTGAACAGGATGGAAACAGTCACAAGTGTATGAATACTTCTTTTTCTATGGTGTTTATTAAAGGCTTTCACACAGAACATTTTTTTCCCATTTTGGCACAGATCTTCAATACTCTTTTAAGGAATTACATCATTAAAATCCTTATGCTAGTCTACATGTGGTGTAATTAATCCCCCACCATATCTTTCAATTATTTCCTTTCAAAGAGGTAGAATTCTAAAAAGAGTCAGCTGTACAGATGTAATAACTGATGCAATATATCTCAGTACAATTTTAACAGGAAATTTCAGTTTCTTTCTTTTCAGCAACTTCCCAGAAATGTTTGGCCTTTATTACTTGCTGTGAAAGGCTCTATCAGGCATGAAACAGAGAAGGCATGTGTCACTAGGAGAACTTATATTGAGATAAAACTCAGTGCAAGAGAAATAGCTTCCGTGTAAGAGAAATAGCCCAGTAAGGGCTTCCATGTACAGCTGTCAGTGGCTCAGAGCATGTCTGTGGCTGTATTGGATCCATCTAGACTATTTTCCTCTCCCCAGACCTGCAGTAGACCAGAGGATGTGTATAAAAACATGGAAATCCCAATGACAAACTGTGATTGGTGACTAAAATGCAAATCCTGCATTAGGACTTCATTGCATGACTGACAGTAAGACTATGATGATATTGTGCACAAGTTACCATCTGCTGTTTTGATGGGTTATAAACTTTTTCCCTAAAAAATGCCTAAGCACGTTTTGAGATCAATTTACTTTTAACTTCCAAAATATCAGTAATTTTCACAGATTTAATCCTTAAAAAAGATTGTCCCCTGTTTTTAAGAAGTAGTGATTACTTCCTGTGTACCTCGCCTTTCCAATCACCATCTCCTGCAGTGATAATTTTTGCAAGTGTTGGCTGATACTAAAAATAGTTCAATTCCATTCAAATGTACACACCTCTGCATTGTAGCAATTTAAACAACAACAACAGATTATTAATATAACTTTTCAGTGCTTAGCGGATTTTGTTTTTCTTCAGAGAAATAAATTCTTGATGTCGTTGATATTAAGAAGGAATTTACATATATTGCAGCAATTTTACACTCACAGGCTTCTAACTGAAAATGATTTAAGAATTTTGGCCATCTTTCCACATGCATGCAACAAGAATGCCATACTCCATCTCAGAATTTAAATTCTTCAATGCAGAAATGCACTATGTAGATTACATACTGACAGGGAAAATTTGCAAAGTATTTAAAAAAAAAAACCCGGTGATACAAACGTCATGTAAGCTTTTCTTGGCAGGTGCTGAAAAAATTAAGATTTCATACTGACATGCAGTTAAATATATTTAAGCAACTTCAGGAAGAAAGGGAAACTTGGTAAGGATTCAATTCAATCCATATGGAAGAGCACACAAGACAGACTTGAACTAAACTTATCAGGCATTAAAACTGGACAAAAAATGGGAACATTTCATGTAGTGTCTGACATGCACAACATGTTGTCATGCAAAGCAAAGCCCAGCAAACTCTCAAAGATTTAGCCTTGACCAAGTTCATATCAAGAGTTGTTTAACTAAAAGAAATGCTGATGTCCTGACATTCTATCAAACCTACCATGTCTAGAGAAACTGAGCCTTCTACTGTTGATTTCACAAGAGGAGAACGTTTACTAATGAATAATCTTTAATTTTTTTAAAAAGTGCAAATACACTTAAGTCTATACACAATATAGTTTTGCTTTCTTTCTTCCCAGGTTTAAATCTAATGTAGTAGGCTGAATCCCTGTCCTCAACACTGCTAGTCTGCAAAATCAGATTATGTATGATAAAACAGAGTATTCAACATAGTGTTGATGCAGGCCCACCTAAAATCTGTGATTTGCTGTGCTTTGAAAGTTCTTTAGGCTCTTTGTCGTAAACTGAGGGAACACCAATGTCCACCCACGGTTGTCATCACCTTAATATTTAAGTTAACCCTTTAACCTAATGGCTGGAAATAACTTCTAGAAGAAGTCATTTGGTCATAATTTTCACCTGGAAGATTCCAGTAAATGAGACAGTTTAGGCATATCCACAAACAAGTGGAAGGAGACAAGGCTGCCAGGAGACCTACCTGGCAATAAGTGTGTCATCATGAGAAGCATCTATTTGCTTGAAAAGGGTGCAAATAACTAAACAGGTTATTTTATCCATGCACAGTAGATAAAACAATCTTTTCCCCCACTTACAAATTGATGTCTGCATATTTCTTTACTTTTCCAATATAGATATTGGTTTGGGAACAACTTCTAAGTCAGTAAGTTTTTTTCTTCAGTCAAAGTATTTTGTTCTCGACATTACAATATGTCATTTCTAAACATAAACTAAAAATAGACTATGGTAATTAATTTTGATCATCAAACCTTTTAACTAGGACATAATGCCTTAATTCTGCAAAAACATATCTGCCTATGTCCAAGCGCTTGATGTCCCCTGTGCATTGCCCCTCGTCTAAAAGAGCAAGACACCAGGTGGCAGCATACAGTGAAAAAATGTACTTTACATTTCTAACAGCACCATTAGTGATGTCACTGCTGAAGAAGTCATAAACTTTTGCTTCAGTTTATAAAAAATGATTATCATACACAATCAGATAGCGACAGTGTTGAAGACAGTGTCAGCAACTCTATAAAAGGCAGAAAACATGAGAAAAAAAAAGTAAATAAGCACGGCTGCTATAAACAAGTGATAAGAAGAATGAGAAATGTAAATGTACAACTTGACATCTTGGCAAGTCTCAGAAGTCTTCATGCTTAGCACTTTAGATTCCCAATATTTTGTTGGGATTGAACTTGGAATTGGGAGCAGATAGCCTAATACATGTATTTCCTGGGTCGTACTGAACCTGTATAAAATTGCAAACCTTTCATCGCACTGTGAATTTACATTGGTCACTCAAGATTCGACATTGAGGGACAGAAAAAGTGAGAGAGAGAGAGAGAGAGAGAGAGACTGTCCCTGACCAAAGTAAAGGTGATACCTGTCAAAGATGTCATAACTGGATTCAGTGATTTTGCTTCAAATTGTAGGAGTAGGTTATTAATTGCAAAACAAAACAAAACAAAACCAGAAAAAACTCCAAAACCAAAAACACAACACACTTTCAAGATTTACAGTGCTTAAAAGACTCCACAGTACAGAAAGCTCTGCCATTTCATTTGAGAAAAAATAAGTACACTTAGGGTTAACTTAGGAAGAGATACTTAAAACAGAATTCAGATTACTTTGAGGAAAAAGACAGAGTCAAAGAAAATTTTTGCAAAGTTCACATAACAAATACAGCATAATCCTGCTGTATTCTTATCCATTATTGGCAAATATAACTTCATGGTATTTTACTTTTTGTAGGGTAAAATAGAAGGCTGTTAGAATTCAAATGAAATTGTGATTGTGTGAAAAGTTAATTTCATAATTAATTCCCTCACCTTGTTTTCTAAAACAATTTCTTTTAAACATATATATGAAAGACAATTCTAAATTAATCGACCTGATCAGGTCCTGAGAAAACTTTTCTCATCTTGTATTCATAAAAATTATCAAGTTGTAAAGAACGACTATTTTAATTAATGTTGCACAGTAAGAGTCTTTCTCCCTGATGCTTACCAATATAACTTCCAGTTTTGCCTGAATGAGTAAAATAAGAATTCAAGGAATACTATAATAGCAGTAAAATTTAGAAAAGTTATATGAGGACTTTGATGAATAAACAAATACAACATAAAAGTATGATTCAGAGACCAAAATCTATCAGCTTGCAAATTGTATGACCCACTGCTAAAGATTTGTCAGTACAAATGCACTGACATATTCTGTATGTGTTTGCATACCTCATGGTTTGTTGAATTTATATAAAACCTAATGCAGTAGGAAATGTAAACACTTCAAATCCTTGAAATAATTTGGTAATCCTCCTTCATTATTATTTAATTTGAAATAAAGGTTTTATTGTACTTGCAATAATTTTTATCTTCTTTAATAATTAAAGAAAGCACTGTAGTTAAGTAGCAAGAAACTCGAACTCTTTATCTACAAATCTCAAAATTATTTTTCACAAAATGATTTGGCTTTCTTTAAAAAGCTCAATTTTTAAAACATAGCATGACTCAGAAGTATATTTGGTTAAATTATTTTAGCTCATATAAATTAAAAGTTTGTGTCTAGATAACACAAGTTTTTGACCCAATCCAATAACAAGATTTGTGAAAGTGGACTCCTGAACTCATCCAAGGCTTCAGTGATACCAGCAGCTATGCCTGAAGCCCCTTCCTGTGCTCAGCCAGACTAGGTAATTTTATACTTGCAGGCATAACTGATGTCTTAAATCACTTTGAGAATTGAATGCATCTTAAATGAGTCATTATAGCTAATCTGAAAAACAATCTGCTCCTAGGTACCAGCTATTCTGGTGATAATAGATGCCTGATTACCTTTGTAGGGTGTGATTAAGGTTAACTTGGACACTGCTGAAACAGGAGGGATAAGACTGCCGAGAAAAGGAGGAGAAAATAATCATGGCTGGGGTTTTTTCACCTGAACAGAAAATAAACAGGCTTTGCAGAGCAGATGTTCAAGGACAAAATTTTGGCCACAACTTTTAGGTCTTAGTTGCTGTTGTCCTTTAGCCAATTTTTTTATACAGAGGAAGTATAAAAAAGAAAAAAAAAAGAATGATAATTGATTAAAGTTTTCCTTAACTAGTTAGCTTTTAACTGGGCATTGGAGAAGGATATGGTAACTTGCCTTTAGTTACTTAAATATATTTTAAATACCGTAGTCACATATTGTTTCTAAAATAATAAACCCAAATTTAAAAATAAATATTTTCTGGTCTTAATTGTTAAGAATATTTTAAGTATTCAGAAGTATAGCATTTGTCTGTAGAAAGCAATGACATGTAGAATATTTACATTCCTGTCTCTCCAAATCCAGACAAGACACTCTTTTTCCCCAGTGTTTCTCAGGGCCGCTGGAGCAAAAGACTATTGATTTATTATTTTTTTAAGCTGATTTCAACTCTCATGTGATTAGTGCTAGCCAAGTGTATATCCTCAAGTGTTAATATACAAAAATCTTTGTCTATTTTGGAGACTGATTAAAAAACCCCCAGAACACAAAGATGTGCTAATTATAGAAGCATGATGTTTTTTAACTCTGTAAACATCAGTAATATAAGGATGTCAAAAACATTTCTTACCATCCCATTTTAAATTGCGTAGGAAATGTATCTGTTCAGTCACATGAATCCTTATTTTTGCAAGGGCTGTCCATATATGCACCTTTCCAAAGACGTACCATTTGTGGCTCAAACAGCCTAATGATCACATGATGCTATTTCACCCTGACCACGAGATTTAACGGTGGCATCCTAAATTTAGGATGGAGGTTATTCAGCTGTAAGCTCCTCATAAGCCCAAAATACCAAGTACATCTGCATATCAAAGGCCTTCATGCTGCACCCTGCAGAAGCACAGAAAAGCCTTTCCATAATGCTCTGTGGAGAATCCTGCTCTCCCTCATCACGCCTGTGCTCTCTGTGTGTGTGAGCGTGCAGGTGTGTGCTTGTATACATGGATATGTACTGTACACAGGCATCCACACTGACAAGAACAGGTTTGACTGTTCAGAAGTGAACCTTCATGAAACATTAAATAACTTGTGCATGGATATATACACGTATAACCTTAATTTTACTTTAAATAATATCTATTATTAATTTGCAGAGAAAATTCTAATTTACACTGAATTTTAAATACAATTCTTGTTTAACATTTCATAAAACCTGCTCATGAAAATTTAAAATGTCCTGCTTTCCATAAACCAAGGAGTGAATCATTTCCACTAGGATTATCAAACCAAATTATGCTTATGGATATCCCAACACATTGTGACACTGTTTGAAATTGTTTGGTTTAAATCCATATAAAGCTGAATGAACATGAATGGACATAGTTTGTCTGTACACAAATTTTCTATCTATGAGCTATATCCTGCGTAGTTAACATCTTTTACAAGTTCTTTATCAGTAACTAGATCCAAACTGATGTCTCCCTGCCCTGCTTTGGTATTCCCACCACCCAGGTCTGCGTATGATGTGGTGTTTAACTTTACAGTCTGATTTTCACGCAGTCAACTGTTTGCTATAGTTTGTTTAAAAATACCACAAATCATTCCATAATATAACTAATCACCCCTGCACTCCTGTTTACATACTATTATTAAACACAACAAAAGATGTTGTCCTTGGAGACTAAGCATCTGGAATCCTTGAAGAACTGCAGTAACAAGATCCAAAAAGGGAGTAAAATCTTTGAAACAGCCCATTATCTTTAAAAAGCAGCTCACTGAATTTCAAGTGCAGGATAATTTTATTCCTATGCCTAGTCTGACAAAAAAAGCCAACCAAACAAAAACCAAATCAAAACTAGAAAACAAAAGCAAAACAAAAAAATCCTCCAAACCCCAAAAACTACAGTCTCCTTTACAGAGAGAACATCACATTTTGTGGATTTTCAGAGGAGATCACTACATGGATTGCTACAGTGTATGAAAAGTCACAGCCTGCAAAACTTTAGAAGAGAGTTGTGTTTGGAGAAAATCTAACTTCACTTATATAAAAATTATAAAATTATGTAATAAAATAACATTTGCATATATGTTCAGCATGATATATTCATCACAGCAAAAGTCAAATAAATGCTTGCTGAAGTTGAATTAACACATGATATCTAACTCCTAGGAAGTGACCCACACTACTGCAAAGCCAGGTGTTAAGAGTTCTCAAAATACTAGCAGAGAAACTGAAATTTAAAAGGAACATTTAATATCTTAAAAAGTGAAAAAGTGTCTGTGTTCTTCTCAGGATCTGGTAAAATGGGATATCACCTTCTAGCATAACATATGTACTTCTTTGAGAATTTGTGGTGCTATGTATGCAGTGACAGAATGCAGAGCTCTCTATTTGCTATAGTTATGCACTGATGATAAATTACAAGTGAATTTATTTTTGTACAAGTGAACAATCCCAAATGTAAATGTTTATTAGAACTTCTGTTAGCCACAATCAAAGGCATTAGTTAACTTGCTATTATTGCAGTCTAGGAGTGACAGGTGGCCTCTATTTTACTTTTTATAGACTTGTTCTAAACATATATTTATGCTAGCTGCAGTTTTTAATTTAATATTTTATCCCAGATTTTCTGCTGGTCTGGTTACCAGAAGCATTTCAATAAGTGAACAGATGGAGCAGGAGTTATGCTAAGACTTTTCAGCATAGGCAAAGCTTACAAGTCTGGATTTCTGTGCCTCTTGAGGCAGTGGAAACAGCAAGTTCAAGAGGGAACAAATAGTATGTCAGGAGTTTCTAGGACATCCAAGCATTTCTGCACACGATGATGGCTGAAGCATTAGGAAGAAAAATTCTTCAAAAGACAGAAAACAGGAAAAGAAGGAACTACACTTCTCACAGTTCTGTGTATCTATGAATGGATATAGAAGGAGGCTCCTTGCCATATCTGAGCTCTCAGGCCAGCCATTCCTCACCAGCTAGCATGCACTGGGTCCAGCAGAAAAGTGTTTGCCCGCTCAGAGGTTCCCCTCTGATCTACGCATCTGGAACCACTTGCCAAATTTTGCCTTGGAATGACATTCTCACATCAGCACAGTAGTAGGTACCTTCAAGAGGACTGGTATGACTGGGTTTGGACATCATAAATCAGCCACAATTTTTCTCTGGCAGCATCCTTCATGAGATTTAGGAAATGTTCTGAGTGATACCACTTCAGAAAAACTTACCTTTCTAAACAGCATAGTTCCTTTAAATTATTTTCTCAAATAAAAACTCAGGTTATTGTAATCATCAGCTGTTAATAGCGTTTTTAAATGTGAAACTTCTAGTATTGTTTGCCACTAAAACGGCCCTTTGAGACAACTTGCATTTTTTTTCCTCAGTGTCACACACATTCTGCTGTACAATCCAAGTAATGAACAGTATAATATTTTTTTATTTCACTTTCAATCTGGAATCATGAGAGAAGTTTAAAAAAATATAACCTTTGTACTCACCCCAGCCTTTGGTTTAGCTCCAGAGCTGGCTACTGAAGAGGGAGATGCTAGGTCAGGAGCATGGATATTAGATGACAAGTTTGTTTGTGAATGATTTACAGAAGCAACATCCACTCCACTTTCAGAACCAGATTCAACATCCTGTAGAAAAATATTGAAAGTCTCTTTAGTAAATGTGAATGTGAAATAAAAACACAGTTCTGCTAAATAATGGAAATGTTTAGGCACTTAAATACTTATGCTTGCTGTCTTTTTCAATGTGGTGATTTGCATTAGCTGCTGGTCTGAAATTATAAATCACTGCTAACATCAAAGCTATAGCTCCCCTAAATGGTAGAATTCAAGGTAAGAAAAATCAGTTAAGGGCTGCAGAAGTTTACATTTTTCTCTGATATTCAGTATTTCCTGTGTGCTCCCACCTTCTGTCTCTGTAGCACTGCAAGTCAGTGAACATCTGTAAACCATTACGCAGATGAAATGACATCATCATCCAGCACTTTATACAATTCAGAGGTACAGCTCCTTAGTTTTTTTTGAATCACCAGACACTTATCAGCCAAACACTATTTCTGGTTAAAATGCCCTTACTTTTAATGACACTGATTACATTCCTCTTTCTGAGAATAAAAAGAAGATATATAGTATGTTTTATTGTTGAGGAAGTAGAAATTTAGCGCATGCTTGATTTACTGCATAGAGTGAGGGCAGAGGATTATACTGTTTGCAGATAAATTGTGACATATGTCTGGCAAAGACCTGGCTATGTGTAGAACCAGCCATATACTGTCAGGATTGTTAGCTGAGGTGCAGCCTGCATGAATACAGCTACACAGTACTCAAAAAAACCCCCAAAGCCTTAATCCCAGAAAACTGTGCAGACAAAACCTCAGTTTGTTAATGTCAGGTTCCTAGAACAGGTGAAATATGGGGCAGAGTCATCTCAGGGGTTCTGCTCCTGAGCTGAAAAGATAGAGCACTCTGATTCAATAGTTCCAGTTAAATCTCTGGTCTGCCAAGCCAAAGCTGCCATTTAGACAGGTGCCTCTATGCCATGAACATGAGTGTGTGGTGCTCTGAAAAGGGTTGGAAACTAGGGACAAAGCTGAACTGTAGGTAGGACCATGTATTTGAGTTAGATATTTCCTGCCAGTGAGTCGTTGCAATGTGAAGCACTGAGAAATGCAGCAGAGCCATGGAACAACCTCTGCAGCAGTCAGTTTGCTCTCAGCTGCTCTCAGAAGTCTCTGGTTCGCAGAGCTATGCTGCCACAGTGCAGGACCATGATCCCTGCCCTATTACATCATGTTCAAATAATTTCTCACTATTAAATAAATATGAGCCTGAACTCAATACCTATATGTCTTGAAAACCAGATCTTTTAAACTTCTGCTCCATAACAATCAAAGGTTCAAAAATTCCCAGGAATTCATTGTCCATAGGTTGCATGTATTCCATGTTTGATGCAAGCCGTCTTTGTGCAGGGCTGCTTTGCAGCATGGCAACAGGTACCACCTCTGATTACTGTGTAGGGTTACTTATACACATTGCCTCCACTCCCTTTACTGCTGCAAGAAATTAGCTAAAATGCTGGCATGGATTGGTGAGATATAGAGAACAGATGTTAATATTGTATTTCAGGTTTCTTGTGTCATCAGTGTTTAATGAGAACATTGATATCCAGGGGGAAAATGTCTAATGATGAAAAGTGAAATTATGTGATTTCCTCAAAAAATGACATGTATTATATATTTTTCTGCTGATCAAACTAACTGAAATACAGCTTTTCTCACCTACAGACCACTCACTTAGCAATTATGAAGCCTGGCTTTCAAAGGAAAAACTCCTTGTTATTTAAAAGAAAATATCGCTAACCAAAACAAATTATATGAATATTAGTCAAGAGATCTTGGGGCAGTGTTTCTCAGGTTTCTTCGACTTGAAAAACAGCTGCAGCACATGTGGGTGAAATCAACAGGAAGCCTGCACAAGAATACCTTGGATCAGCCATTTCATGTTCTTCAGAGTCACATGTGTAAACATTTTACAGAAAAAAAAGAATGCATCAGTCATGTTTGTGAATTGTCCCGTCTCCTTTTGGATTACTCTCAACAAAGAATGATCCTTTTAAGTAAATAAAAAAAACTCTAAATTAAATAATTCAAGTTCTGCCCAGAATCTTTGAATGACAGAGGAGTTTGTGTCTTCCCCTAGAAGAAAAACAAGTCCTGTAGCTCAGATTTACTTCCAATTCTATGTAATGTCAAATGACACACACTCATGTTTTGAGACTGGTGTGACCCTGAGTCTGTGCTGACTCTACATGTACAGTAAGTGACAATTAGAGAGCTAGACATTTTCTGAATCTCGCTGGTCTCTGTTTTATCTGGGAGTTCTGAAGCTCTCATTTATGTGAAAGGATGCCAAAAGGAAATCATGGATGCCAATATTATCACCTTCAAAATATATATGCATACAAACAAAAATACAAGTCAAATTTTTACAAAAAGATCTTTAGTCCTAGAAAAAGGAGCTGAAAAATGTGAGGAATAAAAGAAAAAATTGAAGCAAAACTGATTCTATTTAGAGTAATAAGAAAAAAATTGAACCAACTGGCTTACTGGTATATGCCTCCGTTTGTATGTCGGGGTGCTGGATGGGGAAGAGCCTGCACTGAGAGCATTTTCAATATCCTGGTCAAGCTGGTCCAGTTTCATAATTAACAGCACCATTGAATCCAGTCGTGAACGATCCCGATCTTCTGTTATTTCCTATGGAGCAGAAAATACAACCGATAAATCTAAAATGATATTAGTTGGAAAGAATAACCTTAAATTATGAAAGCTCTGTTTCTTAATTTGCCACTAAATAATAAGCAGAAATTATTAAAAAAAAATTACTGTGTTGTGTAACCAATTTACTGAGTACTGATGTACTGCTGGGAAAATATTTTATATCAATTTTTAATATACATCCATTATAGCAATTAAATTTTTTAAAAACACAATTGTTTGGAATCAATGCATCATTACCTTGATACACATACTTTCAAAACAGCTACTGATTCTAAACACTCCTCAAAATATTCACCCCAAATTAATTAATTTGATTGTACAAATACAAATGACGAAGGTTAATCTGTGATGGAAAGAGGAGAGAAGTTCAAAGAGGCCATTATCCAGGTGAGGATAACCACAACTCTTTTCTTTGTGGAACTCATTAGTGTTACTATGTTTTGTCAATTTGTAGCAGAGATTTCTGTCTTGGTTGGAAATTGTTGATACACATGAGGTACATCAGGGTAATAGTGAACGCAGCATCATAGATCCTCTGACTGGAAAGAGAGAAGGATGAGGGGTGTTCATGTCACAGCCTCAAACACCTAGCTTATGCAGCTAATTTCCCTTTACTCCATAGAAAAAGGAGACAGAGCAGATCCCCAAAAGCGCAATTCAAACCAAGATCTTCATTTAGATGGACTGAATAATGCTCTTAAGGAGTTCCTCACTTTCCCTTTTAAATAGAGACTTAACACAAAAGTTAGCCTGCCTCAAAATTCAGGAATATGAAAAACCCTACTAGTTCCTGTATAGATTTTCACAATTTGAAGTTAGAAAATAGGAAGTTCCATCAGCTCACTTGAAATAATATTTTTTTATAAGTCCTTCGAAAGAAATAGATGCAAAGACGTTAAAATTGCATCATTGTGCCCAAGAAGCAGGCAATATAACTGTCTAAATTAACCTTTTATTTTATAGCCACTAAACTGTTTTTCAGGCTATACAGAGACTTCTCTTGTTAGGATTCCATTAGCAGGATTTTCGTAGACTGCTTCAAAAGCATTGCAAAACATGAATTAAATTATTCCTGCTAGAATTAAAGGATATGTATAGATAAAATAGTCATATAAACCACAGTCTACATGATCTTTAGGTGAAGACAGAGGTGAAGGTTACTTAACCAAATCTTAGAAAAGCAGAAATACAAATCTGTCAGTCCATAGCAGGGTTATGAACAATGTACAATGCAAAGGTTAAAGCCAGGGAAACTGTGCATTTCATTTTATATTACAACTTGATATTTTGCATTGGGTTTCTAAGAAAGCTGCTGAATTTGCAGGATCCCCTGATGAATTTGAACTGCGTTTAGAGTGATTGTGAGACAATATCACCTCAAAATACCTTAGAAATCAATGAAATGGGTTAAGTTTCATTTTCTTTCAAATTGAAAACACAATGTCCCAAATGATTCATTGCCACTGCACAGATCTCCATTTTAACTGATGTTAAATTGATACCTGAGATTTACAAATGTCAGAATAGTTATTTCATCTAATATGTGTGGGTACAGGAAGCCCAGTGGAGCAGCTGAGTGTCTGCCAACAGTGCAGACATGACCCCCTTTGTGGCAGAGGCCATGTTTGCCATGGTGAGCAAGACTGTCTCCAGTTTACACATCCAAAGGATGCCAGTGCTGCTACTAAACCAGCTCCCTACATAGTCCCCTCGCTCTGTTTTTATTTCTATTGGTTTTGCTTGGAAATCTACCATTGTGAAGAGTAATCAACCTTAAATTTACTCCTGACTTAAAAACCAGAAATTCATTGCCACACCACAAGAAAGGCAGTGGTGGTGGCTGCGTGGGGTTTTTTAGTTTGTTTGTTTTGTGGTGGGTTCTGGTTGGTTTTTTTTTTCCTCAGGCTAGAAAGATATGAGGCATTTCACTCAAAGACAAAAAAAGAATCCGGAATTTTCCCCAAACAAATTGTTTGATTCATCTTGCCAAAATAATATAAACTTGCTTTGCATGGAGCAGATTGAGAATGCTGGAGAAGAATCTGCTGAAATGAAGAGGTGGCAAAATATTGCTAAAAGTGATACTCAGGCTTGACACAATGTACTGGCTTTGCAGGGAAACACTGCTATCAGAAAACAATAATATTATGATTATGGAATTTAGCTATTCTGTTTAGGAGTCCTAACTTTGTAGTTCTGGCTGCTGTTCACATCAACACAAGAAATTTAACATTTTAACTATAGTTTCTGTTTTTACAACTTACTAAACACCTGTTTTGCTGGGGCACTATCAATTTGTATATATGAAAGTCTAAGCATTATACAAAAAAATTAATGCATAAAATAAAAAAGGCTACTCTTGAGTTGGAAATTCATCACAACATGTAGAACAAATATTATTAAAAGATTAATTAAAAGAATTTATGTTTAGACAGTTTTAGCCTTGGTAGTCGCCAATGAATTTCCAAGAGCTTTATAACCTTTTTATCTTTTTTTTTTTTGTATCTTTTGTGTATATTCTGAGATTTTATTACTGAAGTATGGTATGATCTATTGCCAGCAAGGTATTAGCAATTAATTTGTTTTCTTTTGAAAACACAGAATTTACTTTGCTTCCAGTCTTTCACATTATTTCCCACTGATAGCTATTTACCTTCCAAATTAGAATCCAAAAATATAAATCATGTTTATAGATTTATACAGAAATCCTATCTCTACCATTAAGGTGTCTGGTCAAAGAAAGCCCTTACAACCTTAATTTCTGCCTTAAGGCATTTGCATAGGGTGTTTCGGACATGCATCACAATATAAACAGTAGGTCAAACTTGAGATGTTATTTGTCTGGAGATTTTATTTTTAACATGTCTCCACACAAGCAGGAAATAGTTTAGGTCATGAACTGGAAAAAACAATATTTCTTTTAATTTGTATCCTCACTGGTATGATAAAAAAGTTAGTAAAATTTGAATGTATCCATATGTTTAGAACTGAAAACATTGTAACTCTTCCTAGAATGAAGGATGCTTGAATTACGCCTAAATTATTAAAACCCCAAAGTTTTCACAGGGAAAACAGTCTACAAGTCCTGCTGCTATCATCAGCAAGCAATGTTAATAGAATGAAAACATTTCTGAGAACATGCCTGCAAATGAGATTTAGCTAATTTTTTTGGTCATTTTTGTAATTTTGGAGCTCATATCATTATTGACAAGAAAAACACTACATTTTTCTATGTACTCCCATGTCTTCAAGTGCTTGTGTGTCTTTTTACTACCAAGTTGCCTTGTGCAACCTGTGAGAACACCTGGAAATTTCTGAATTTGATCTTCTCTGCACATAATGTTATAATTTTTATTTTGAACACCCGATGGATAAAAAACCCTGTATGAAGGCAGCATTAATCAGAGTATTTCTAGAAAGCACTTACCCCTTCCTTTTTATTTAAGGTTTCAAGAATTTCATACCCACATTGGCAATACATAACAATTACTTTAACCAACTCAAGCAAAATAAAACAATTAAAGAGTAAGACACTAAATTTGGATTTAGTACATCCATTCTGTTTTATCCAGGCATGGCAAAATGGAAGTGGATGCATTTCACTTCCTTGCTCTTTTAAACACTATATTTCTCCAAGTATGTTTCCGCCTTTCACCTCTAGCCACTGTTTTACATCACACACACAGTCCCTACTGCAGTCCCTTTTCCCAAATATCTCTTTTGGCTGAGTAGAGCTGGAGCAAAGGGTACCTTTTGAAAAGAATGTAGACTGTTAAGTGTAAAACCTATTTTAATTTTCACAGCAAAAGTTTTGTACAGCAGCATTTAGTACTCAAAACTAACTTTCTGCTCTCAAAAGCCTCAGGGGGATTGAGTCACTCCCCCCTTCCCTGTAGGTTCTCCCGTTGAAAGCATCTTCTGATTTCCAGACTGAGCAGACCCCCATCAGTGCCAGTGCGGTCCTCTGTGGTTAAGGAGGGGAGAGAATATCCCACTCCAAACATCCCCCTGCTAGGGCCATCAGGGCACCACCTCCTTCCTGACACTCTTGTGTCCAGAGCCTCATAATTGCTTTGAAAAGGAAAACTTGGATTTTAGAGGCAAGATTTTTACACAATTGACAAGGCGAGCTGGAGTACCCACAAAAGAAAGGGATCATTTATGGAAAGAGCTGGCTGAGTTTTGCCTGGTATTCTTGATCTGCAGCCAGCTGGACTGAGTTAAAATCTTATATTAGTGCTATGTATTTCAGATGGCATTCAATTACTCATTCTTGTATTTTCTTGCTAAAAAATATCCTTTTTGAGAAGAGAGAAAGTTTTTATATATCACTGATTTAATACTATAAAGGTTTTCATATGAAGAAGCAAATGAAGAATGCAAAATATGCAGATTTGAAATAGTGTGATTTTTTACTAGCAGATATGCAAATAAGGTGTAATTTCCATCCTTCTTCATTGCACTGTAGAGTTCACAAACTTTGAAAAATACCTAAGAACTTTCTCTTTAAATTTTACGCTATACTGTACCATATACCTGCCCATGACAGGGGTTTTGGAACTTAAGGATCTTAAAGGTCCCTTCCAGCACAAACCACCCTATGATTCTGTGATTAGAATCCTGTTCATTATTGGAGAGATTGCAGGCAGAGAACATTAAAACACAATGAGATAAAACATTCCTTTCCTTTCTGACATGAGACACAAGGTCTAAACACCAGAAAAACTACAGTAAGATTACTATGATAAGTCATATTTGAACTAATATGTAGAACAGATTGAAAATGGAACAAATAACGTGGGCCTACCCTGGTGTACACACCACAGGTGGGGAGACACATTCATACACTTGTGCAGCTATTCATCTAAACATTCACACTTGCTGTTGGGAGAATAGCTTTTTTTCTCATTTTCCTAACAAGAACTTTAGATCACTGATCGGTTTTTCCAAATATAAAGTATTCAATAGCACTACTATACATGTGCTTTTAAATTCCCGTTAATCACACAAATAAGTTATGTTCGTAAAAGTGAAGTCTTCAGAGGACCTTGATTTCTATGTAATGTCCTGTGACTGTATTGTCACTACTGTATCCTCAGTGAAATGTAAAAAACACAACTACACTACAAAACCAATCTCTGAATAACATATTGTCTTAACAAAACCAACGCCTTTTCTATTTCTAGGCAAAAAATATGTCTCCTTCTGTAGAGCAGAGTGCTTGCAGGGATAGTGCTGCACTCTTGGGAAAAGAATAAAATGTGCTGAGAAATGACAGAGAACACAAAATCCAAATATAACTTACTGGTAAGTTACAGGAATCAGGAAATTTCAGCACTAGAAGTGAGGTGCAGCACTAGAGAAGTGAGATGCAGCTTCTCAATTTTCCTAACTTTTCCCAAGGTCTTTCAAACTCATGTGCTCTTCACAGATACAGTCTCCTGAACTTAACCCGATTTCCATTGCAAAAACTTGACATCTTTGATGTTCAAAGCTAATCTAATCCAAACAAAAGCATTCCTTTGTAGTAATTTCCTTTCTACAGCTGTTTTTTGCTTAAGCACATACTCAAACCATAGACTATTTAGTATTCTTAGGTTTTTTTTTAACATTCTAGTTTTCCATGTTTCATGTCAGCTGAGTAAACGGTCTAGCAGAGATGTTGTTTTAATAATGAAATTTAGCAATTCATTATTGATGAAATGGAAAATCACTCAAAAACCTCGGTGCAAAACAATCTGAGGAATCCTTGTTGCACAGCTATGTTAACTCAGCAGGGATGGCGGATAGTAGTCACTCCTGAAGTGATTGTTCTTGAAACCGAACAGCTCTGTATAAAACAAAGTCAATCAGGATTACCTTCTAGCTAATGCCCTATTACCATGGGTAGCTATTAATGGCAAATATAGACTTCTCAGACTGCCATTACAACACTAGAATTATACCAATTTTTCTGCAATGTTAATGCAAATAAGTGGTGGCACTGGTTCCAGCAACTAAGAGAAGCAAAACCAAATGTATAATGGTTTTGCTATGTAAAGTCTATTACTGACACTCTACCCCACAATACCTGAAGACAGAGCAATAATAGTGCTGAGCAGTCTCCTGAAATTAATGCAGCTCTTCCCACAATTGCAATGGACTTTGAATCAGGCCTAATACAGACATGAGAATTAAAACAAGCAAAACTCTGCACACTCTAAATAGGTGAGAAATAGGAGTTCTTGTCCTAAATGGTTTCCATGCTACCCTAGTAAATTAACTGTCAACTCAGTCTTTTTAGATAAGATATCTGTTAATTCATATGATTGTGACAGCAATAAATGAAAAAACAGCCTGTTAAAAATATACAACACAATGCCCTTGCTAATCATACCTTAATAATTTGCATATTATTCACATGTGACAGTGTGTGGCAGTGAGGAGGTGGTGAAAATTCACCACTGAGTGTTTCAAGTCCAGTTAACACATTACAGAAAATTTCCTTTATTCACTTTTCTTTGTCCTACAAAAATCATTAAAAAATCCTCATACAAGAGGAATGGGTTTAACTGGTTACTTAACCAGAGAGATTGGTTGGCTCGTTATCAGGAGTTGCCCGAGATTTTTTATATCTTGATTGACAAAATGTAGGAAGACTTTGTCATAGCCTGCAAATTACTGAAATCAGCCCAGTGCTTATGGCTTCTGAGAAACTGGTAAATTATTTAGTTATCTAGGTAGGAACAGAAAAGCCTGCATTTATGATTTTGGTTTTAGTAATCTTGCTTAGGTTAGCAGTTGACATGAGAGATTCACCAGGCTTCTGTGCCAGACACAAACATTTTCCAATCCATCTCATATCTGGAGAAGGCCATTAGAAGACAAAAAGAATCAAGGAAAGCTGAGATAGGGTGCATTCAACAAGGAGCCTTTCCTTTCCCTGCACCCTGAAGCATGACTAGATTATGAAGACCTCTGTAAAGAGGCAAGAAATGAAAAATGGAAGTTCGAAGTTGGTGATAGAAAGAACGAGAAGGGGATAAGTTCTTGTGTGGAAAGCTATAGGATATGGACAGGTATATACCAACCATATTGAATCTCATGGAGCCGAAGCAATCTCGTGTTTTAAAGGACACACAGGATCAAGGTACAAAAGGTATCAAACCAGGTGCATAAGACCTACTTTAAATGTGTCACCAGTTAATCTGCTCTTCTGCAGTAGGGACCTACTTTGTTCAGTGGGAAGAGTATCAGAGCACCATGTAAAAATCACAACCCATAAAGCACTCTCCCACTTCTTGCAGGTGAGAAATAGAAATTATTGTCCTAGGCGGTTAAAATGCCAAAATGTATTAAATTAAGAGTTGAATTAAGAATAGAGGCTAAAGAGGGGAGTCTATTTGATGAGATGTGGGGTGTTCTACACATGGCATGACAAGATGCGATTACGATCCCATTGTCAAGATGGGCAAAATGTAAGATATAATTTGGGGTGGTTGTTTTGTTTAGTTCTTTGTTGCGCTGCAAAACTTTCCTGTGGTCCTGCATAGACAGACAGTCATTTTCATGCAGAGCTGTTTGGAAAACACTTCTAAATATTTTGGTGCTACATCTGGTTAATTTCATCAGAAAACAATGCACTAACTGAAGATTTTTATAAAGTCATGCAAGAGACCTGGGAGAATTGTTTAAATATTTTCTTAGACTTAGTGTGGCAGATGTAGCAATGGATGATGAAGGCTGTTGCAAACTTGCAGAAGTTACAGCATAGTCGTGTTTTTCTTGTGCAGACATTTCATGACAAATAGAGAAGTTGAGAATTTAAACTTTTCTCTAATAAGACTAATTAGATAATTCTAATAAGAATTTGTTTAGAAGCAGCGAACTTCAAAATAGCACTGTTTCTTTCAGAGGCAGAATATTTTCTGCAACAAAACCACTGTAACAGATTCTCAGAATGCTACCTACACTTGTATATGACTCGCAAGACACAATAGGTTTAGTTAGAATCAGAAAATCACTTCGGTTGGAAAAGACCCTTAAGACCATTAAGTCCAACTGTAAACCCAACACCTTCGAGTCCACTACTAAACCATGTCCCTAATGCCACATCTACGTGTCCTTTAAATATCTCCAGGGATGGTGATTCAAACACTCACCTGAGTAAACATGCAGCACATTGAGGGGAAAGACAATCTGAGAAAAATACATCCTTTCTCTATAAAGTAGATTTGTCACTAGAACTAAGATGGATGAGAAAACAACAGGGAAAATAAACCCCGAACATACAGAAGTAAGTGAGGTCTCAAATCCTGCAAGCTACTTCAGGGTACTCAGCTGAGATGACAAATACTAGGCAAAGACAATATTCAGGTAAGCAAGACGCTATTCTGCATTCTTATCAGAATATTCAGATTTTCATACCCTTAGGTGTTACACACCCTGGGTGTACAAGATTACAGAGCTATAAATTATTACTATGAGGGCACTGAAAATCCACTCTCTTGTTGTCAGACAAACTCTAATGGATGTTTGCTACTGTATAGTAAATTCTCTAAAAAACCTTACAGTAGACAATGACTAAAAATATACTTTTACCTTACATGATATTAGTAACTGTTTAGTATTTCAAAAATCAGGGGTGGTCAGAAAAAAATTGCTTAGTAACTTTGTACTTTGCTCTGTTTATAGCTGTACTCCAAACTTAGTTTTAAAAAATAGATATCTAAATCATTGTCTGGTACAGGTCATGGTTACATGATTATTTTAATCTTCCTCAAATTCCTGGTTCTAACAAGTTCCTGTTCTCTCATCTATTTGCCTAGGCTACCCCTCAGTTCTCCTTGTACCAGCACTGGTTTCCAATAAGTTGCAGAAAGCCTTTGGGGGTCCAGCTGAACACAGTCCCTGGGAAAGGTGTAGTGCTTATCAGGGTCTTCTGTGCAACCATACAAATGTCAGCGCTGGCCAGTAAAGACTAAAAAAAGCAGGGCAAAATGCAGTACTGAATTTTATTTTTTCTTGCAAAAGCTTGGAATTTAATTGCAAGCAAAGCGACCACTTAACAGTAACCTTGGTTTTTGCCAGTGAGGTTAAGCTGATTTTACAGATATTGTAGGGTCTTGAGGTCTTCTCAAATGTTTTTCTTCAGGATACTAATACAGAGAACTTAGGGAGTGTGTACATTTGTAACTTGCTGAAGGTCTGAAAGAGAGGTGTATTGTCAAAAAGCAGTAACAAACTGCTGTTCTCTCTCTCTTAATTCACCCATTTATTCTTTAGCTTTGCCAATCTATGCAGCTGAAGAAATGCCAGAAATATTTTTTTATGTCAGAAGTTTGTAAGAGAACATGATAGCATGAGAAAAACCCTTGCTAGTTTTTTATATTCAGAGGAAGAAGTTTAAGTGCTTTGTTTTCTTGGGAAAGAGCTCAGTCTTTCCCATGTGAAAATTGGATTGTCCTAGTGAAAATTACCTTCTTATTAAATTACTTCTGCACGGTGAGATTTAAACTAAGGTTACTTTTGTATCACAATTCACAGCACACTGATATGTATGAGAACTGTTATTGGCGACTGAGGAAGTGGCAGCAAAACTCTTGATCTTGAATGGGGATAAATTTTTTGTTTGTGAATAAGCTCGGGTTTGGGTTAATGCCCAATAAACTTGAATGTTCAAACTTGCCTCAATGAAAGGGTTTCAACATTAGATGTTCATATCAGACTTCTTAGTCTAACTACATGGAAGCTTAGTCACGAGCAAAACAAACCCCCCAAACTGGGACAGGGATAAAACATGTTGGGAGTGGAAATGTCGATCAAGGAAATTGTTATTCCTTTTCAGCCACATTTAGAAAGATTCTAGATAGCACAAAAAATTTTTTTTTCGAAAAGCACATTTTCTCTTTCACTTTGAGTTCTTAGCAAATTGTAATGAATGGCTATTAGAGGTTTTGAGAAAATACAGAATCAAAGGAAGCTGGATCACCCTTTATATGTCACACACCATATTTTACAACTAAGATATTTCCTGAAATAAGTAACGAAGATGCTGCAGTCACGCAAGATTTTCTAAAACTCTGCAACAATTACTCACCATCTCTGCAGAGATGACTTCTGAAGAGTTGATAATGGCCCAAATTTGGTAAAAAAATACCAAAATTCCCTTGTTTACCCCTTAATAGCATCTGTCTTCTGTATATTGTTGTCTGAAATTCATCAAAGCTAAGTGCCTGACCATGTGGTAAGTGGTTGACTGGAATTTTGGAGAAGTCTGTGGTTCAGACAAGGAATTCCGCTTTTCTTTATAATATATTCAGCTATTTCATGTATGCCTTTGAAATATGTTTATGCACACTGGAATTATTCTAGCTATTAAATGTTACTTAAGGGGACTGATCTGTGCACAGTGCCCAGCATTGAGGGCTTGCTCAGACACACACACTGGCCTGTAGAATGGCCTTTAGGGTTCTCTCTCCATTCACATCAAAGGACAGAACCAAAAGACAAAGTTAGTCTGAAAGCCTCATTCTTATGCAAATACCTTTTTGTATCCTTGAATTCATTCTCTCCTGAAAGTGTGAGGCTTATACGTTTCTGTCATTCACTTTAAATACTCATTTTCCTTTGGCATTTCTATCCTAAATACTTAGGAAACCCAAAGTTGCACCACATAGTTGTTACCTAAGCAATTTTCCCATAGACATTTAAATGAATACATTTTGTACAATTGTTTTTAACATTAACTGTTTTTTTAGCATTAAATCCAGCTTCTCAAGTCTAGTGACTATTTTAATCTGAAACCATCAACACTAACTGCTTGAAATATTGCACATTTAGATATACTGTTCATGAGCTAACAGTAGAAAGTCACAGAATCATAAAAAATACAACTGGAAGTGATCTTGAAATGTCATGTCATCTGTCTCTCAATGACGAGGCTGTCATACTTGATGTATAGTCCTCCAGTTCCTCTTACAAACCATCAAAACTGCCCCAAGCAAAAAAGGTCTTATTCCAGTATTACCTCCCTCAGTACTAAAAATCTAATTCTAATATGGAATCACAATCTTTCTCTAGCTTGAACTCATTAATTCTTACTTTTACCAAGTTTCGTTCTACATGGCAGATTTTCTTCTCCTTGGAAATGATATTGTGTTCCCTTCATCCCTATATTCAGGTTCGTTCCTTCCCCTCCACAATGCAATGGCAGGGATGTTCTTCCACCTCTGGCCATTCTCACATCAATTCTTTAGTCTCTCTTGGACTCTCCTCCTAAAGAGCAACTTGCAAAACCCTCTGCCTTCACTGTAGGTGAAGATGATGTAAAAAACACATCTCTAGGAGTGGAAAAGCATGGTATTCTCAGGGCATTTTTCTGTCTGTTGTGACAGCAAATAAATGTCAGTTGAAGCCATTTCACCTTCCAGCATTTGTGAGGTCAAAACCACTGGTAGCTGACTGAGACATGCACGTAGCAAAGAGCAGGTGAGACAAATGATTGATTGCCAGGGACGATTCTGGTATAGCCAAGCATTTCTTGTTGAGAAGTTCTACAGGCTCCATCCTTGGAGGCTTTCAAAACCCAACTGGGTAAAGTTCTGAGAAACCTGGTCTGATCTCAGATCTAGCCCTGTTTCAGTAGAGTCCTCCTGAGGTCCCTTCTAACCAGTTACTAGGGTTGTCTTTAATTTTTCCATTGCTGGATGGAAATTAATTATTATCTACAAAAGTTACTGGTAAAATCAGGTTGGGTAGAAAGTATTATAACTGAAAGCAGCTAAGCATTTTGCTCAGTGATTTACCTCTTTGCTGTATTCCACTTAGTGGAATACAACTGCTGTTGGATAGGTATTGCTGCTTTTGTATATGGCCTTCACATACAAGATATGCTTGCCAGTCATACCTTGGAGCTATGCCCTCCAGCAAATGAATTATACTACATTATATGATAAATAATCTTCTTTGGAAGATAAGAAAAATACGTTCAAAACAAAATAGTATGGTATATTCTTTTTAAAAGCAGCCATAATGTATTGCAGCTAAAGTGAAAATTCAGCACCAATAGCCTTCCATGGGGTTATCGCCTCATTATTTTCTTTCACAGCATAGCTCAGACCACATGATCAGTATTGTGTGACATATACAAGAACTGTTTGAGGATTTTCACTTTTTCTATCAGCAAGAACCAAAATATATTACTCCAAATTGTCTGCATCAGTATTAGAAGGAAAACTCAGATTTTCTCACTATAGAATCTGAAAATATCTCTCATGGATGTACTAAGGTCAGGAAAAAATATTAAAGGAAAAAAGCCACAAAAGTAATATTGATGTAACAGATTATTATGTATCATACCTAAGTTCTTAAACTATGGGTATATAAGAGATGGGAAAATAGATTCAGAAGTCAATGCTATTTCCAAGTGTGACTTTACCAAATCAAATAGGAGGTTTGAGTTCAAGTTTTATCACAAAGAGGCGATAGAATAAAAAAGACAAACATATCTGGGCCAGGATTAAATCACGTATTTTAACTAATGTTCAGCAAACTTGGATTCAATTCCAAACTCTTCTCCAAAATAATTATTGGGATAAGCACAATTTTATAAGGCCTAACAGAAAGTAGCGTTCAAGACAGGGAGATAAAAAAGAATATAAAATTCATAATTTTGGGCTTTCTGTTACATTTCACAAGTTGCCTGAAGTTTCCTGTGATCAATGAAATGTTAAAATGTTTCGATATGAACATCAAATAGTGAGGGATATTTTAAAAATAGTGAACATTACCATTTTGAGTAGGTATCCAATAAGCCTGTTAGCTTGAATATGTTGCAGGGGAAATTTATTCTTCTGGATTTAATTGTATCTATTTGGCAAACTCAGCATGGTGTGATTGCCATCTCTTAATAGCATGAAAGACATATCAACAGTTCAACTCTAGAGAAGTAAATAAATAAAAATACATTTTTTTTTTCAAGCATTTTCAGAAATTCTAGCTGGCCCATTGCATAATTCATCCATGCTTCAGGCCAGTAGAAAAAATCTTAACCATCCCCAACTGAAATGAGCCCACCTGACTAAACAAATCTTTAATGATCCACATGGTCTGGCTGAAGGGCCAGTTGGGCTAGGAGTAACATAGATTGCAAAAGCGCTAAGACTAACAGACAATGGTCACAAATCGTGGCTTTCTAAGTCAATCTTCCTACCCTCCAGTGAATTCCGCAACAGTGCTCTCCTTTTTAAGGAAGAGATCCAAAATGTAAGGAGAATTGCACAATGAAGTTTCCTTTCAGTTTCTCAGTTTGAAATACAAAAGTGAGCTTCTGCAAAATAAATGTTTCTCAGGAAGCATATTACTATCAAAATCTCAAATTCTGAGAGCATGGTTTTTCAAGAGTGCTGAAGGAGAATCTTTTTTCTAAGTCTACTTTGACTGTGCCTCCTTGACTCTTTGAGTTATATGCTCTTGGAAAAGTCTGTATTGTGTCATTGAGAATATTACTGACATCTGTGGTTTATTAATCATTTCATGACTCATGACTTAATTGCAGAAAGATTTAGGCAGAAAAATTGGGTTGTTCTGAGAAGAGCTGCCAGTTTGCAAAGGCTACCACGGGACTCAGGGAAACACGGAGACTGTGAGAAGGACAGGTTGGTCAGCACTGTCCGTAGATGAGTCAGCTGGGCTGGGTATAAACGTAGGCACTGTGGGCACAGGAGGAAAACTCTTGCCGGGTCCAGCGTGCAAGATGGACCTACTGAGTCCGTCACATCTCTTGTGTTCTGAAGCTAGTGTCTGATTTAAACATCAGCTGGTCAAAAACTGAGTGGAAATCAGTGAGTAAAGCAGTAGAAAGGCATATGGTCAGTTGGGTCAGTGACCAGGATATTTCATGAAAAACAGGCCTCTGCAGTATTGCTTACATTTCAAACAGTGCAAAAGTTACTGTAATCTGTAACTACAAAAGATGGGACAGATTATAGTAGATGTTAGAACTGATGGAAGTAAAGGATGTAAAAATATTTTCTCTGCTGTTGATGAGAATCATGGGAAGGCCCCTACCAGGTCTTTGGCATCCAAATATATAGCTTCCAAGGATTCATAATGTTATAATTTTGGATCATTAGTGGGCCCATATGGTGTTACCATCAAATAAAAATGATGACACTATAGAAATTCAATGCATTTAGAGACTGGTTCTAAGTAAAAGTGGTGAAACTCTTGTAATTCTGGGCTTACCAGTAATGTTAAGGACTATGCCTCCTGGAACATAATTATTTAAGTCATGAGTATGTTACCCTAATTGATCTTATAAGATTAAAGTGTAAGAAACTGCAGAAGATAAGAATGACCAACTTTTTTGCTGTAACTATGAAGTGAGATTTAAAAGCCCAGCAGTTCACTCGATCTGATTTTCACAAATCCTCAGCTTTTGTTTGAATTGCATTTTCAGTAGTTCAACCCTTCAAGTTAGCAGAGTAAAATAATTTTCTTGCCATTTCCTCCCAATTAGTGCTACTGAAATCAGAGTGACTAGTTTCTGAATACGATCTAGTGAATTAAAAGCAGGCTGGTGGAATCTAGGTATTGACAATGGAGACACTATAATGATCAGGTGCATAAAACAGCTATTTGTAGAACTGATTCAGTGAATGTTGGTAAACTGAATAACCAAAGAATAATGAAGAATTACCATGGGGTAGGAAGCAGTCTGTATGCCTTAGAGTTTTCTGTCTGCATATCTGCATATTCCGTCTTAGGTGGATTGCAGTAAAGTACACTTTAAATATTAAATATTTTAGGCAAAATTTTATGCTCATATATCCATAAATGTCAAATTCTGGATAATATTTTGCATTTATAACTATGTTTACATGGAAATGTCTGATTGTTCTAAGTTTTCCAGTATCTCAAAATGCACAAGCACATGCCATTTTCATTATTAAGCTCTTTTTAAAGCAAAACAAAAACGAAATTTGAACACTTCCATTTCAGCTGGATTTTTCCAGGTGACTCATTCCCTTTCAAAGCTATGCAATAGACAGCCTAGGGTGTATCACTGTCTGCTTTCATGTACAGAAAAGAAGACATGATGCAGTAACAATATCATGTCCTCAAAAGAAGTTATAAAGCCACCATAGAATGGAGTATACATATTTTTTTAAAAAATCTGGAAGCAGTTATATATTTTTTTAGCTTTATTTTCCTTTATCATAAAATGATGTTTTGTTGATAACAAGCTGAAATACTCCTCTTAATTTTAGACTCAATCCCTTGCTTTTCTAGGTTAAAATCTGACTGATCTTACTATTATTTGCGCCTCAGAAATATGAATATTAGAAGACTCCCGATGCAACTTAGCGACCCTTGGTAATGGGATATTTCTTGGACAGATTTCTTTTTTTTCAAACATATATGTACATCTATCTCATACTCTGTACTTAAAAGTGCAAAAGTAGCACTGTACATTTTTGTGAAAAGCATATCTACTGGTTAGGTCTTTGAAAATTGCATAAGTCAGCAGAGCAACGCTTTTCCTATACCTATTATCTCTAGGTGTGTCCATAAGGCAAACAACAGCCATCATCTCCAGTAAATGTGGGGAGGAATTAAAGAAATAGATACATTCTTGACAAACTTTACTAGCTTCTTTAAAAATAATACTTTTTTTCTGTATGATGAAACACTAACATTACTATCTTAATACTTTCCTTATATTCCCCCATATAAAAAAACCATAGAGCTGTTATGGTTATTTACCCTTCACAAAGCTAGAAATAACTAGACATTTGCTACACTTCAAAAAAACCTTTTTAGATGTGAGGATTCCTAATATTAAAAGAAATAAGCACTGTCACCATATTTTATGACAAAAACATAAAACATCTTTAAAGGTCAGCATAGCTTTTGCATGAAATATGTCTGCAGAGAAAAAAAAAATTCTTGAGAAGGGAAAATGAGACTTTCGGAATAGTTAACTAAAGAACAGCTGGCACATATTAGCCTATGTCCTCATACAATCAAAATGTTTCTGTTAGAGAACTTGAGATAACCAGCTTGAGAGTGTTTAAGTACACTCCAGTATTTTTTTTTTTAATTTAATCAAGCATTATCTCATGAGGTATGACTGCGTTATCCCAGTAGAATTGAAGAATTACCAACCCTACACTGTAATACATATATATATATATATATGTACGTATGTATATATGTATGTATTTAATATCATATTATTTGGCTTGTTATTTATCTGTGGTGTATGCCAGCTTTTACTGTCTTAAAACACACCATGACAAAATCAGCTCAGGAGAAGAAGGAAACACATGAAAACTGTGGCTACTGATTCACTAGTGAGGCTGAAATAGTGAAATTACAGTCTCAGAAACACATAGCAGAAATACATGTCTGGAGAAAGGACCTGGCTCAGGCCACAGCCAGCGCTGAGACAAGCTGTATTTCTAGCCACTACCAGCTGGCCTCCCCAAGGAAGAACTGCACTGAGAACACTGTGGACTTCAAGTGCGTTCAAAGCATCTGATGGTGAGTGGTGCTGGACTGGTGATGGCTCAATTTGAAGAACAAGACATTTGTAATCTAAAAGTATTTCTTCCTGTACAGAAACTTAATGTTGAAATGAATGTTACTATTATCAAACATGCCCTTCTGCTTAGGGGAGAAAGAAAAAACCATAATTGTTATAGAATTTCCAATAAAATATAGACTGCAGTTCCATCACTGCTTTAGTTAAATCCTGCTTCCTCTGACTCATAACAATGTGAGACTTTAATGACAAAAAGGCTGTTTCACTAAGACAGTGAGTTTATTAACACGAACAAAATACCATTTGGCTCTTCTTTGTTTAAAAAATGAGATAATAGATTTTATTATCAGGCTTAGACAACTTGATGACTATAGGTATAATCTGAGGCCCTATGAAATAAACCAGGTTTTGCCAGCAACAAAATTAGGATTTCACTAATCCGAATTGCATCCGTCTTCTATGTGTGTCACCCAAGGCAAACAGGAGAAGCCTTTCATTCTGAGGCTTTATTTTTCTCACGTCCAGGGCACAGTTGCTCTGCAGATGTTTACGCTTAAGAAGATAAATATCTCTTAATGTGCAATTAAGTTGAATTGTCATATTGATACACAATCAAAAGAGGCTGAGTATTTATATTATTCCTGAAGAGAGGCAAGTAGAGACCTGAAAGGAACAGTTTCTTACAGAGAATGACATTGCAAAATGCATCTTCCTCAAGCTACTGTATGAGGACCTCAGAGAGACAGAAAGCACATGCAAATGAATAAGGGCACACCTATAAGGTATTTTACATGGAACTGCTTAATTCCATCTAAATCTGATTTTAAAGCACAGGTACTGTAAAAGCAGGAGACTTGTCTTCACTGGGAACAAACCATGAGGCTTAATACAGAATAGAAGTAAGTGCAACAAACAGGTGCAATATTGCAGCTCTAAAAGATTTCAAGGCTCCTGGGGAACATTCACCTATGTATCTCAGGTAACTGCAAAGTTCTTATTACAACA
This sequence comes from Melanocharis versteri, assembly GCA_013397845.1. NCBI lineage: Eukaryota > Metazoa > Chordata > Aves > Passeriformes > Melanocharitidae > Melanocharis > Melanocharis versteri. Next base: position 143,991 of record VZTG01006526.1, read on the forward strand.
TTTCAGTGCATCTTTAATACAGCTAAACTCACATTACACATGACAAAGGAAACTATTAACTCCATTTAAAAGACATGAAAATGACAGGCAAGATAAGTATTTTCCCAAGGCTAAAGAAGAACTTGACCTAAGCAACAGTGCTGAGTATCCCTCTGTTTTGAACCCTGTTTCTCTGATCCATCCCCGGAGTAGTAATATTTGAAAGTGTATTTAATGCTCTGGTCAGGGGGTAATGACTATGTTTGCTATGGTTTTGTCTGCTGGGGATGTTTCATTACTGGTTTTCATGCTTCAGGCTCAGTTCTGACAGTGCAATCAAATTAGAAAAAATATTAATCAGAAGGGGGCTTTTTTGTATTTATTGAATGCATGTATTGTCTTGCTACATTTAACAAGAGAAGTTTTTTTTTTTTTTTTTATGTTTTCCCCTGCTCCCTTAACCTCTAGAGACTTCCAGAGCAACTCTGTGTAGCTTTATGTTTGTCAGATTTTTTTTCTCCTTTTCCTCTCTGAGACAGGATGCTGAGGGTTTTGACCTCATCTGGATCTTTCCCAGTGTCAGGAGGTGGTCTGTTCAAAAAGATTCCATGACACTGATCTCTTTCTGATTTATCAGATAGCTAGGTCAATAAATAGGTCTCTACTGTTTTTTCCACAGCTGTAAAATAACCAGTGGAGTCCTCTGAGAGCTAATTATCAAATCTTTTGAGTTTTTCTTTCAAGGAACAAGCGTTATCTTTCCGGTCAGTAAATTCCATTGCAGTCTACTTTAGCAAAGACTGCCTAATTGTAGGAGCTCTGGCTCCCATGAGGCAGCTCATTTAAATAAAATGTTAAGATCATTCTTAATAATTTTTCTGTGTCCTTTAATCAATATATATTATCATAGTCATGAAACTTTTACTTGTTAACACTGTAGTCCTGTTCCTTCTTAATAAATTTTTTTCTGTCCTTCTATCAGTATATATTGTCATAGTCATGAAACTATTTTACTGTTTATAAAAAGATTGTAAAGCAATTGTCGTATCCAATGAATCCACCAAGTGACAAAGACTAGGATTCTTCTGTATGACTTGTGAATGGTCAAATTACAGTAGTAGACTGTAAATGGGCACCATTCCAGATTTGTAATTTTTCTGTGTCCTCCTCACCAATACACCCAGTTTTTGTGCTGCTATGGCGAGTAGCCATATCTTGTCCCAGGTGAGGTGGTTCATTTGACATTAGATACAACCTATGTGAAATATCTCCATTACTACCTAGAAACCATATTTTCTAACTCTTTGTGAAAGAAAGGAAATGTGGAAGGCTCCAGGAATTAAAGAGAGACAACACTCTTTAAATAGCTGGCAAAAGCTGAAGTAATCAAAGCACTCCTAAAAGATAATATCATAGAATCATAGAATGGTTTGGGTTGGAAGTGACCTTAAAAATCATCTAGTTCCAACTCCCTTGCTGTGGGCAGGGATACCTTCCACTGGAACAGGCTGTTCAAAGCCACATCCAACCTGACCTTGAACACCTTCAGGGATGGGGAGTCTACAGCCTCTCTGGGCAACCTGTTCCAATACCTCATCACCCTTATATTAAAGAATTTTTTCCTAATATCCAAACTAAATGTACCATCTTCCAATTTAAATCCACTCCCCTTGTAGTATCACTACACATTCTTGTAAAATATCTCTCTCCATCTTCCCTGTACATCCCCTTCAAGCACTGGAAGGATGCTACAGGGTCTCCACGGAGCCTTCTCTTCTCCAGGCTGAACAACTCCAGCTCTCTCAGCCATTCTTCACAGCAGGTGGTTCAGCCCTCTGAGAATTTTCATGGCTTCCTCTGGACACGCTCCAGTGGGTCTACGTCCTTCTTATGTTGGAGAGTACTTATGTTGCATCCAGAGCTGGACACAGTACTCCAGGTGGGCATCTCATGGGAGTGCAGTGGAGTAGAAGAGGAGAATCTCCTCCCTTGACCCGCTGGTCACACTTCTTTTGATGCAGCCCAGGACACAGTTGGCTTTCTGGGGTGTGAGTGCACATTGCTGGCTCATGTTGAGCTTCTTATCCACCAACACTCCCAAGTCCTTCTCCTCAGGGCTGGTTCTGATCCATTCTCTGCCCAGCCTGTATCTGTGCTTGTGACTGCCCTCACCCAGGTTCACGACCTAAGTTTCTGCCTACAAAAGGCTAGTCAATAGGTTGAAGTTTGCAAAAAATCTCCAGAACACATCCAAACTATCTTTCTACTGTCTTTCTGATAGTTTCTGTAGATTATATTATTTCAAATGAGATATTTATTTTATAAGTTACTTATTATTATTCAATTAACTATTGAAAATATGCATAATAAAAAAATAATCCTTTTGCCTGAATGCTATGTTCTCAAAGTTTATTGAATATTGGAATTCAAGGAAATGCCAAGTCCTAACACCAGCTCTGCCTTTGATTGAGGATATGTAATTCCTCTGGTTTTATTTATTCATGCTTGCACTGATATTGTGATCAGGACCTCTTCTCCCAGACTGCTAAATTTTGATTATGTTCCCTAAACAACGAATTTAAAACTTCAGGGTGTTTACTGGAGATTATGTGATAAATATTATATACTGTTTTAACAAAAGGTTTCTACAAAGATTATTTCTTGCAATCCTTATGCTGCCTTCTAAAACACAAAATACACAGATGGAGATCACTTATACAGGACAGAATGAACTAGAACAAATGAGTACTTATTTTCCTACAGAACTTGTGAATTAATATAATCACAGAACAACTGTTCCACATGCTGCCAAAAATGATCCAAAAACCACTGCCACACAATACATGTGCATACAACATGGGCACTCACAGAGAAAGGTAAAATTTTATGCTTTGGTCATGGTAGAAAAGACAAATCTTACTATTTTTCATGGAGTAATGGGAACCACTCAAGCAGAGAATGAACAATAGTGTTATCAAGTAGATGCCATAGATTCCTCTTGACACAGAGCCTCCTCATATATTACTGGGTTAAGTCACAGTTCACATTTTCTCTGCCTGCTGAAACTGTGGCCTGGGTGTAAATCTCAGTTGATATTAAATAAGAAAGAGCAATCAAAATTTGACTAATAGCCCAAATCCAAAATACCCACTATAAACCACACTATACTATTACAGAGTCCTACGCACGATAGTTTTTTCCTTGTCTGTATAGAATTAAATTTCAAATTGAATTCAAGCGCTGTATACCAACGAACGAAATGTTAGGCTTCACAATAAACAAATAAAGATTCCTAAAATACATTGTAGACAAACATTACCTTTGCATTTTTGATTAGCATAACCCCACACAACCCACACCCAACTGCCTTGGGATGACTAGAGAGTACAATGATTTCTAGCTGCTTAATTTCATTTCTGTCTTGAACGATCAGGGACAGTACCAGGGAGAAAACTATCCCTATCTTCAGCTTTCTCAATGCTTGATCTTTAATAATCCCACAAGCCATTTTTGATGAAGAACATGTTCCAAGATGGAAGAAATCAGTTCATTCTGTTTTAGTCTGCTTCTACATTTTTTATTCCCCCTGTACAGACAAACTTTACCTTTGATGCTCACAACTCTGTCCTTACCAAAGACTGAAGTTAATATCAGTGGCAATGGTGGGGGGTATTACTTGCTTTACTATTGGGTCCTACTACCAAGGGCCTAGAGAAAGGAACAAAAGAGTTCCTTTCTACTACAGGCAGTAAGAGCAAAAAAGCCAATTGTGTCAGAGACAAAAAAACAACAACAACAAACCCAAAATGAACCAACAAAAATCAAACAACCCAAAACCCTAGTATAGTCTTCTCTCCACTCCTATTTCAAACACACATAAAAACATTTTAATGCTTATTCTGTGTAATATCTATTTCTTGATTCCTCACTGTGTTTGATTATGTTTACGTTAGATTGCCCGTATAGATTCCCAGTAGTACATAGTTTTGCATTCGAAAAAGTTCTATATTGAAGTGGAAAAGGACACTGACTTGTAAAATGCTGGGAAATGCACATCAGGGGGATGCATTCATGGAGAGCTGAACAGCTGGCCAACAGAATGAACACATACCACAAGACTACTGGGAATTAGTGAGAGAACTAGAAAGCACAAGTATAGGGGAAAAATATTCTTCTCTAGTTTTACATTGCATCTGATATATTTCAGACAGATAAAGCAGAACCAGTAAAAATCTCAAGAGGCTGCCCAGTTTGTTTAGGGGCTAAATCTATATTCTATAAATAGAAATCTATATTCTTCTAGCAGGGAATATCTATCAAATTCACCTAAAAGGAAACTGTGATGTACTGATCTATTTTAAAAATCTGTCTTCAGAAGATTTTTTTTTTGTAGTCATTGTTTTCTAAGTCATACCAATGATGTATCTTGCAACCAGCTTGTTTGTAGTGGAGGACAGAGTCGGACATTTTCACATTGCAAGTGATGGGAATGCAAAATCCTATGACTACGTCTTTCAGTTCATATTTCTTGCACTGTGCAGATATGAATCTGCTACCCTCCAAAGTACATTTTTTTCCTAATATCTGAACATTTTTCTCTGACTATTGATAATTCCAAAGTACATTTTTTCTTTGTGAATCAATGCATTAGGTCTATCAAATCTGCCCTGCAGCTATCAAATCAGAGAGCACACACTTAATCTCACCATCTGATATCATTCACCTCTCATGCTTTATACCATGTCACTCAGCAAAGTCCTTTCAAAAGAATGCTCCTGGCCCAAACTAAAACATGACTGTGCATATGTACCTTAACCCACTAGCACCTAACTAAAAACCTTCCGTTTTTCTGGGAACTGCAACTCAAATTTTAAAGTTAGGGTTGTCAAATAACATTGAGTTGAATGCTGATAATGTAAATTGTAATTTCCTCGTTTTGGGATTGTAGGTGATTTATCAACAGCAAGAAAGAATATAGAATGGCTTAAAACTTAGACCCGTTCATTTTCACACTTACATGATTTTGCTGAAACAACAATATCTTACCTTACCATATGCAGTCAAAAATAGATAGACATCCATCCAAAACGGATATCCATAGACATCCAAAAATAGAATAAGCTTAAAATACAGATTTGAATGGCCAGATTAAAGGATTCCCTAAGACCTTTAGTTTTAAAAAAAAAAAATCACATATCATACAATATTGCTCTGAAAGACTCAGAATTTTGAAAGCAAAAGCATCTTTGATAGGCCTATTTAGGATCAAGCCCCTTCAGTCAAACACCCTGAATATGGTGGCAGGTAAAAATAGATAAGGCAGAACCGCCCCACAAATGTAATAAGAATGGCAGTTAGGGTTTTTTCATTTTTTTCAGCAAATCAGACCTCTGAATTGAGAGGAAACTTTTGACAACTGCCTTTTACATCGAGCTTGCTAATCACACAAATATTATTTTGGTAGATGGGATCAAAAAAACCATCTAAGAATCAAATAAGAATCAGCCCCCATAGTTCTGGATGTGCATAAAAAACAAAAGTAAAATGTATCCACAGAATACATGAAAGAAAGAAATCAATGCAGAAGCAACAAACAAAAGTTAAGTTTGCGTACTCTGACATCTGTTCCTGAACTCTTTTCTCTTTTTTTTGTCTCCCAGGAGTTGTTTGCATTGATTTCTGGCCTGTGTATTCATATGAATACTCAGAAGTGATATTCAGATTTACAGACAGGTTGCTTCATATTTTAAAGGACTAGAGTTACTTTAAGAGTCGGTGGGAATATCTTTGGTGGTGGGACCTTTTATTTTTAAACTTTTTTTCCCCCTGCAGTTGCAGAGCTGTGAAATTAAGGAAGTACATCTGTACTTGAAGTAAATAAATTTCTCAAGTGACTACTTTTTTTAAGTCAGTACTGTAATATTAATTAAAAATGGAACTATAATTTTAAAACCCAATATATTTTTAGATATTAGGTCTGTGAATTCCTCCTTACCCTCCCCCAAGTGACGTGCTTTAGCAATAGTAAGGTGGCATTATTAGAGGTCACAATCATAACTCAGACTTTGACAGATGGTCTATTAACTGAGCTACCCCCTCTTTGGAGAACAAAAAAAATTAATAAGTTTTTACAACACTCCCTTAAAACAGAGGTTGGTGGAAACCATTGGGACGGAAAATCTGTTGCTATTTCAGTTGTGTATCTGGTAAGATGGAAAATTTTTCAAGTCTACACAGATGGTAAATAAATTTCTGCTACATGAGGCAGTTCCTGGAATAAAGAAATTTTCTCAAATAACAAGTGCCAATTTTTTTTCAGCAAGACTTATTTTTAACTTTCCCAAGGACTTGTTGAGAGAGCTGGAGAAGTGTCCTTTCACCTTCAGAATCCTGGTCTAACTCCAGAAATACGTTCTAATGTCGTTCTCAGCACAGATGAGTTTTCTTTATGCTCAAAAAGACATTTCAAAGCAAAGATCAAAGCTCCACAATTACACGTTGCTGCTGGTAAACATTCCCTCTGAACAGAGTGGCTAAAAAGTAAGAAATTTCTATTTAAACCCTAAGACAATCATTGATGACTAACAGTGCTGACATTTAAACTGTCATTATTACGCTCCATGAGGCAATGCTGTAGACACAGGAGAGCTTGTCCTCCATGAACTGAGTGTAATGGAAAGGGCTGAGAGAGACCAGAATCAGGGACAAAGTCACTGCAGACTCTACCCACTGAGAAGACTGTGAAAAAAACCACAGAATACTGAGGTTTGAATATACATTTTAGGCAACTATAGAAACGAATGCTGGACAAGAGGTCTAGGAGCCACTACCACTACTACAGAACCAGCGTTTTAGAGTGTTTGGGACCACTCTCCCCTCATATCAAAGTGGAGCAGAGCCACGGAAGTCGCTCACTCTTTTCGTCAACAACTTCGTATTCCCTTCCGAATCTCTTCATGTGACTGCACAGCTCTGCTTGGCTGCTGCCTTGAAATCAAGACTTGTGAAATGATGATACTTGCAAGGAATAAAATACACGTTATTCTCATGTCACCAAGCAATATTTCCCTGATATGCACATAAGCTCCAAACAGCTAAAATTCTTAATATTGCACTCAGCTTAGTGCATGAAGTGGGAAAAAAAAGCCCCAAACAGCAAAGCATTTGTGAAAAGGCCAGAGTAGAGGGAAGAATCAATGTTGTTAACACCCTGACTAGAAGACTCTGGATGAAAAAGGATTTTTTTTTTTTTGTCTGACAGAGAGCACAGATGACCTAAAGAAAGAAAAAAAAGGGCATTCTAATCTCAGGCTACTGTTACTATTCCCAAGAGAGCAGAATTCAGGAATATATGTATTTCTTCCAAATCTGATTAAAGCTGGCATTCCCACTGTCATAACTATTCATAGGCTGCAGTCTGCAAAAGCACAATCCATTGATTTAAAGCATATCTTGCAAAAGAAACTACTGTAAAAATTAAAACATAACATTTCTAAAAGCTTAAGAAAATGTTTGTGAAATGTGATAAATTATGAGTCCTGCAGAAGATTTACCTACAAGAATATCAGTCAAGATACTAATATAGAAGAACTTCTCCCCCAAATTATCTTTGATACTAGTAATATTGAGAAAGACCTGGAAACAGAGCGGCCAACTGGGAGTTGTTTTCATGAGCCGAGAAAGCATTGTGCCAAAGAGAGTTGAATTATCACTTCACATAGAAAATAGATTGATTTTCACCTCCTTATTTTCTAGTCTTATCCCATCTCTAAGATAGTGGAAAAAGACAGGTCTTGAAAGACTATCTCTTCTCTTATTCACTCTCTGGCAACTTGGCTTCCTATAGAAAACCTTAATGGTACAGTGTTCATTTACCAGATTATCTTGTCATCATCTATCATGCAGTAGAGAGCATTTGTTAAGAGGTGAGTTTAACATCCTGGAATAAATTCAGTAGGTGTATTGAGGTGTAATATGCACATAGAATCACTACTAAATCTGTGTGAGATAAATACAATTTGGCATTTATCAGAAGAAAATGTTTTTCAGGGAATCTGGATGTAGGAAAGTAGCTTGTTCTAGATTACCTAGATTATGTTCTAGATTTGGCTTGTGGCTTTATTACATTTTCAATGTAATAAAGGTGTCAGCTTTTAAAATATTTTGAAGCTAAAATTACATGCAACACAAGTCATGAGCTTTAGCACTGCTGAATTTTTTCATGCTTTCATCTCAAACAGCCATGAATCGCATATCAGTAATTAGTAGTGCATGCAAACCATCTTTTTTTAAGAAGTTTTAGAATACCATCCAAGAGATTAAAACATGTACTCAAGAATAGAATCAGCATTTTTTTGGATGGGTCTATGAGAGTACTTTATCAAAACATTCAGGATATTCAAACAGAAACCTTTGTTTAATTGGATTTGCCATGTGAAAAAAAGGTTTCGAAAAGGATAACTGAACTTCCATTTAACATAAATACTCTACATATTGCATTTGCTATTCTAAGTCTTATGTAAGGTGAGACCGCAAAGACAGTGCGAAACTTAAGATATGGAAGTTATTGCTGTAATATTGAAGGACATCCTCATGCTACAGCAAGCCAATTTCTCATTAGCATTGTGGGCATAAGCCAAGATCTTATACTCCATTGTTGTAAAAGCTTTAGACATCAGCTGTGACAGAGTTATGAAAAGCAGCGAGGATCTGGTGTACATTTGCCATACATTTACCTCAGCGCTCACAGATGCTCACGCGTGTATTGCTGCCTAGATTTTTTTCTTAGGAGGAAGAATATCCCTCTATATTTGAATTCATAACCATTTTTGGCCATATCCTCTGGAGCTTGGAATAGTTTTTGGCAGCAGAAGCAGTATTGTTTCATTTTGTAAAGCCATATTCAGTACACCCTGTGTATTATCTGCGGCCTTTACAAACCACTTATGTTGCCTTTGAGAAAGAGTTGTAAAAGGAGATAAGCATGAGCAACATATTTTAAGTGTTTCAGTCTTATGTACCATTGTGATGAGAAGCAAAAAAACCCAACAAAACAAAAATAAAACACCAAGAAAACCCCCCCCCTTTGCAGATGGCTCCCACCTCTCTGCAGTTCAGATCACAAGGGGGGTTCTCTTTGCTTGTTTGCTTTTAACTATTGCATGGGAATTGGTCAGGTACCTGTAGACTAGCCCACCACCAAATTTCTGCGGGCAAGTACTCCTTGATAGCAGTGGCAAAGACTACATTGCTGTAAAGCCTCAGCTCCCAGAGCTGGCCACAGCAGCCTGTTCTCCATCTCCTTCTTTGACCCAGCACCACTAAAAAACCTTTTGCTTTTAGTACAGGTCATGTCTGTAGTAGACAGTTATGCTCAAAAAAGCTGCTCTGCCATAGTTATGGCTTTAAAGGTTCTTTAATATAGGCAGCAGTGCTCTAATACTGACTTTTCTGATTACTGCTGTAAGTACTGTTTTTGGATGGAAGGTGTATCTCAGTGTGCCTCTTGAATCTCTCTGTTTTCACTTGAAGGTTAATTCAAAGTGAACATTCTGCTTGTGGAAGTACCAGAGGAACAGCTCTAGGAAGCAAATTCCTTTTTTAAAAAAATTATTGAATCAACAGAAAAGTGTGTTGAGGACAGCGACGTCAAGTAATCCAGGGTGTTTTGTCCAAGTGTCTTAACTCCACTTCCCATTTGTTAAAGGTTTTACATACTATTCATTCCTTCCAAAACCGCTTCCCTCGAAAGTTTGATGTTAATTAAAAATCTGGTGTCATTTTAGCAAGTGGTCAATGGTCCATTTAACATGACCTACCACTGACAATTTATAGACAGCAAACAGTAAATAATTGGCCAGTAAGGAGTTTTTAAAGATTCATTTTAAAAACAAAACAAAAAATGTTTTAGAAGTTTTCTTCCAATCAGTGTTGCAGAGCTGGACAAAATTAGATATCTCTGAGTACACACTGCATGAAACTAAAGGTCTCTAGACTGGGCCCTAGAAGCATGTAGATGAAGTAGATGATTCTGGTGAAGCAGTGGTGTGTGACTACGAGCAGCTTATAAATACAAATACTTTCATGACCATTTTAGGTTGCTCAGCTCCAAGCATAACTTGATGCGCAACAGTCTCTTGGTTTGCAGTCTAGACAACACTGTCAGCCTTGAAAATTTATTGCTGAACACTGTCACAAAAATGTACCAAAGTGAAATTTGCATAAAGGTTACACTGTGATGGCCTGGCAATAATCCCATCCTGTTCTGAACTTGTTTTAAATACTTTTCACATTGTTTGAAATCCATCATACTTCAGTCCAAACATAAAGGAAGTCTGTGGGAAAGCATTCTTTAGCTTCCCAGATGAAGATAATATTTATGATACATATTTTTGTGAGAGTAATAGAGAAAATTCGTGTAAAATTCATGTAACCACAATAATAGGAGTGCTTTATGACCACCACTTTCTACTAATTACCATAGAAAATACACGTAATTTTAAAAAATGTAAATCCAACTGTTTCAGTCCACTTATATTTTTAAACCACATTTTCATTATTAAATGGTAAATTTAGAAAGCAAGTTTTCAATGCAGAAAAGAGAAACAAATATTCACGACAGCCAAGAAGGTTTAATTTCTTTTTTTTTCAAAGAAATCATACTATTTGTTTTGCTTCACTTGCATCTCTTGCCAGATTCTTCCCAATGCCTTCAAAACCATGACCATTTAATAGCAATGTGCAAGTGCAGCAAATTCCTTGTGGTGAAGCAACTGTGGATTTCAGTAATAACTGCCCACTGTACTAATACTACAGACTGTAGCTCTGAGTTGTGGGTAGGAGTTAACCTTTCAAAAAGCTGTTGTGGCTTAAGAACTCTCAGCAATTTTTGATGGTGCTCACATTCACATTATGAGTTTGGATAAACAGATCCATGCTTTTCTCTAAAATCTTTAGAAAGTTTGAGAATCTCTAAAAAAACGCATATAAAGTTTGAAAATTATAAGAGATGCAGAAATGGAACAAAAACAAATCCAAGTTTCACACATGATAAAATAGATGTCCACTGTTTGAAAGATCATATTTTAAAAGAGATTATCATATTTCCAACATTAGTATTTGCCATTGTCCTTTACAAAACTAAGAAAATAATTGACCTAGATGCCAAGATTATATTATTTATCTTTGTATATGAAAATGAAGCTACTCTGGCATAAGTGCAGGTCTGAATTGTACAGGAAATATAGTTAGAGAACCATATGATCTGAAAGTAGTTTTACTATGGTAATACCTCTATAGTAACTAGCTTCTGTAGTCTCTAAAGTTACAAATTATTATAGCACCCAAGTTCAGCAAGGCACTTAAGCACACTCTAAGAACACAGAAGCTCCACTGACATCCATTAATTCTTTTTTAATGTCTTGACTTAAGCAGCTGGGAGCTGGTCTTCCATGATCATAATGAAGCATGGAAACCTTGGTCTTCTACAACCATCCAAACAACATTCATGACTGTCCACACTTTTAGAATTTCTAATAATCATTACGATTTTAGAGGGCAGATTTCTTTCCTGGTCGTTGGATTCCTCCACTAGAATATTTGCAAGATGACTATCTTTCAAAATACTCAGTGGGAAAACAAACTGTGAGAAATGACTGCATTTATTTATCATATTCTGCAAAGGAATAGTTAAAGAAAATTGACTTGGAAAATCACCAACTTTTAAAGCTGTCATCTTTCTCTGACTGACACACACTTGCAGACTGCATCTCAGGAAAAGGTAAATTTAATTTCCTGTTGCAAAATAAGAATACAACAAAATGCATATTTCCATTTTTAAGTAAGATTTCCTGCACATTCCTATTATTTTTTATTCATGCTTTTATCGTCTATGGTTTTTTTTCTATGTTGACCTGTCTGAGTTATTGTTGCTGTGCAACCCTAACAAGCCTACATCCCACTACTTACGTAGAAATAGTATCCCTATGAAACCAGCTTCTATAACATAGAAATAACAAAACCACTGTAAGAGTCTCTAAAGCTAAATTTTAAAAATTATGTAAAAAAGAATGAATCATTAAATTATCACAATTCAAAGATGACAGAATTGAGGCAAAGGGAGATTAAGACTTCAGAAGACATACTGGTGACAGGGCTGGAAACTCCAGTATACTAATAGCAATAAGATAAGAAAAATACCAACAATGTTTGATGTCATTGTTCAAAACAAGCTCATATTACTTTTAAGTGCTCATTTGAAAAAGATCATGCAGTGTGAATAGAAGAGATGGCACAAAAACAGTTGCAAAGAAATAATTTCAGTAAAACAGGTACTTCTTATGGGTTTTCTGTGAAGCTTTCCTACTACCTCTCCCAGGTACCTTAGTATGAGCCAGCAAGCAAAGCTCCATAAGTTTCCTGTGAAATTAATCTGCATGGTGATAAAAATAGAAGCTCCTGGAACATCCTGACTTTCTAACTTGCCCTAAAATCATAATCTTAGCATTGTGAAATAAAATTTAAGTCCAATCATCATGGAGGAGATTCAGCCTTCACAGTTCATGGACATGCATAATGCTCAAGAAGCAAAAATGGATGGAAAAGTCTGAATTCAAATAATTAATTTTTTTGCTTTCTCACATTAGTATAATTATAATTGTTGAAATTAATAAAATCTATTGCAACAGTACAGGAAATGTAAAACCACGTTTTAAAAACCCAGCTTTCCTGTGGAGAAAAGACACTGTTGAAAAGACATGTGTCATCCCAGGTAACCTTCTACCCGGATTTCTTTTGACATTTACTGCCAGTCTTCTGATAATCTTATTCTTAAATTAATTTTCATTTTATTGACACTGGCAGCTGCCATTATGCTGACTTTAGCTGTGTCCTTAAATATCCTTTGCAAATCACACAGTATTTTGATCTAGAAATATGGATTAAAGTAGTAGGAATAACAATGAGCATTAGGAATAGCCCTGACTGTTATATTCTGTGGCCTTGCAGGAATGACTTCGAGATAACCTCAACTGTTTGAAACTGGAAAGCTTCTTAGCAGACCACCATGAGGAATTACATTGTCCTATGGGAGAGAGATGAACAGTCACAGTTGTTTCTGTAGCTTTTTTCTTCCCATTTATATTGAATGATCTCTAGGAATAAAATCTAAGAAGGAGAGATGGTGGAAGAACAATGTAATATATGGAACAAGCCAAAATTTGTTTTGTAAGTGGAGTTTGTTGATGTTTCACTTTTTTTTACACTTCATGGATTTTTACTCAAACTATTTAGAGCCACAATTTACAATGTTGACTTTCTACTCATTTACTGATTCATCATTTAAAAGAGCTGTCTGAGCCTTGTTCTAAACATTGCATTTACAAAATGCTGATTATCATTGGGCTGAAACAGCACAGCTGTAATTACGTTTGGGAAGTGAGTGGGGAGAACTTACTGGGAAACTGTCTGCCTCAACCCACCTTTTTATGCTGGTGCTGAATAAAGTAGTTCTTTTTTGTGTTGAAAAAGAACTGAAATTAATTTGTTAGAGTTCTGCTGCATTTGTGCACCTTCTCAATATGCCCCAGTAGGGATTTTCTTGTCTTTGCCTGAGCTTGATGAGATGAGCAGCTTGGAGAAAACATAAAATGGAGCACATGCAAAAATTTGACAGATTCTGTATGCAATAATGGCCATTTTCTTCCATTTACAAATCAGTGCATAATAATGAAAAAGTCTCCTTCTGTTTCTATTCTCTTAATAGTTGGTGCTCTTCTGGCTTTGTATAATACTTTTTGCTAAAAGCTCTGTTGCTTTATACATATGAACATACACGTGAGCTGTTTTGATACCCCAAGCACTACAGTTTGCTCTTTAGTTCCAAAGATTATTCCATGTACAATTCTTGAGTGAAGTGACTATTTTAAAATCTAAATTTATTTAACCCAGGAAAGCATACAGAAGGGTCTAGCTGGTGTATCCACATATAGTTAATCCATTTATGTTTCTGCTACTCTGAACCATTAATAACCATAAACTTCTTGTTGTGGATGAACTGAATTGATTTTCAAATCAGGGAAAACAGGAAAGCTTGATTACTGTGTATCTTTCAAGTAGGCCTAATATAATTAACTTCTCACAATTAAATTCAGGTCCTGCCTATTTCCGAGCGTTAGGAAGTCTTTCTGAGAAAGCGAAGGAAAAGAAGGTGCTCTGCATCGACCATTTGAACCCTGATGACTTGAGGGAGCAAAGAATGCTGCAACAGCTGGACGTGTTTGCAAAAAGCATCTTCAGTGTCAGTACATCCATCATGACTAAAGCAATTTACTGCAATGGAGTTAGTTCTGGTCAAAGATGCTAAACTTTAAGCCCTTAAGCCCTCGATCCTGCATCCGTCTGCAGAGCAAGCATATCAGATCCACACTGTCTCTCACCTCAGCTCCGGTTTGAAGACAGCCGATCTAAAGATAAGAGGGAAGGTCATGCTCTATTGCCACAATTAAAAACAGTTTAAAATATGTTAACGAGGAACAGATTTGCAAAAGAATTTAGTACCAGCAAGAGCGCAAGTGTGTCTGCTCAAAGGTCCTGTTTTAACTGCCACGAAAGCACCTGAATATCAGCACTTTTCTATGATCACCCAAGATGCTACCTCAAGATTTGGGGGCCCAAATACCTTTAGCAATTCATCTCCATGTGCCTTTTCCCATATTCTGACCTTTATGGGCACGTGACTATGTGCTACTATAACTGACACTGAGCATTAATCAGACAGTGGTGTGTTTTAGGCCTTAACTGCACTGTTTGAACTGCTGACCTTGAGAGAAAAGGTTTTATATACCATTCCCAATCCCTTAAGTCTTCCTGTCACTGCAAAGCAAATACTTGGCTTTTATGGATGGATTCAGTTTCAAGTCTGCAGTTTTTCTAATGTTTTCTTAAAATTACAAAAGTGGCTTTCAGGGGAAGTTTGTAAACATAGGCACATTTTTCATTGCGCACTATTACCAACACAGACAGGCTTTTGTAAAATAGTGCATGGTTAGATATAAGTGATACAACCCTTTATGCAGGAATGTTGTTTGTAGAAGTATTCCTGTGAAGTTAGAGATAAATAATACCACAAACAATACCAGATCATATCTTTCCCTTTTGCCATTCATGTTACAGTGGTTGGCAAAGATTTCTTTAACCAAAGTAGAATGAGGTTTCCTTCAGATTTACAGACTCCAACCCCTTTTATATTACACACGATTTCGCAGTTGCTGCAGCCATGTAATGCTCAGACTTCCTTGAAGAAACTCCTTGTTTTGCTCCTTTTTATGCTCATCTCCTTTCTTACTTTTTCTCACCATTAGTCTTAGTGGAATTTTTATAGTCTGTCTTTTAAAATGTTTAATGGCACAAACATGAATCATACATACATTCTCAAATACTATTCTCATGAATGTACATTTAAAAGACGAGTATGTGACCTCAAAACAAGATCCAAGGAGATACATGGAAACTAGCATCAAATCAAAGCTATTAAAAATATATAGTGTCCTGCATCTTGCTAATAATTTGGAACGTACACGTCCATACAATAACTATACTTAAAAAAGAAGAAAATTTAATGCCAAAGTAAAGCAGCTGAGAAATGGTTATAAAAGTCAATTAGTCCTCAGCTACGATGTCAATTTGGTTAATTTTCTTTTTTTAAAGATATTCTTACTGCGAGAGATTTGAACAGTTACTGCATTAACTGTGATTGCATGAACTACCAAAGGAAGACTGGCTTTGAGGGCTTCTAAAACCTTTGGCAAAAGTTGCTTACATCTTCTCACCATGTTAATCTAGTGTTGCTATCACCAAAGGGTCTACACAAGGAAGCAATGGCCAGCAGCTCAGGATGCTGTGTGGGCATAGAGTACTTCAGATATGTGAATTTGTGCTTTAGTGAAACAGCTACTGAGGCACTGTAGCTGACAGACAAAACCCACACAATTAAAAGAAACCAGATGTGTAAAAAAAACCCAGACAAAAGAAGCTGGATGATGTCAAATAAAAAAAGCAGAGAGAAGTAAACAATTACAAATTGGTTATTAGCTAGAATAAGCAGCATAGCTGGGAAAGCCAGACTTCAAGATGAATTCCATAGTGCCACAATCAGAACATCTCCTTCTATTAAAGCCAGTGGGAGCTTTATTGCCAAGGAATCTGTCCATAGAAATTTTGTAATGATACACTTCCTTACTCGGTGAAAGCAGTGAAACTCTCTGGTTGCTTTAAAATTACAAAATATTGTTTCAGACTCAGCAATACTTGTTTTTTTGCAAGAACATATGCTCATGAGGCTGAGCTAAAAACTGGAGAACTACTGCAAAATATTTCCACTCCTTTTTTTGTCTTTTAAAATCTTGTTGCCCTTTTTCCTTGTACTCTCTTTTTCAATAAGGCTTCCAAACCCCTGGACACAATCTGTTTTCCTAAGAGGAAACAGATAATGACAGCAGCAGAAAACTAAAAATAAAACCAAACCCATAGAAGACATCTACTCATTTATCCTTGAACAGCATTGTATGAAATATATAAAATAATACATACAAAGTGAATATAAGGTACCATCCAAATTCATAGCTCAGCCATTTTCAGATCTTAAGAAAAGCTCCTAAAATGTAGTTGTTTTATAGACATATTTGTCCTGAAACTCTTTGAACCTGATAAATTAACGAAACAATCACTTTTTCTCTCCAGTGAATTAGGCACAGTATCACCATCATCAGAAACTGGGGGAAAATATTTGAAAAAATCAGAGCAGTCTGTAAGCATCCTACCTTTCTTTTGCGCAGTTTCACTTGATTGTCTGAATATTCATGTGTGGTCAAATGATTCCTTACATGTAAACACTGAATGTCTTCTGCTGAACTGACATTTGAAAGGCATTTGTTTTCAGAAGCCACTTGAGGCTCTGTGAAACCACTTTCATCCAGACCATTTTCCACTGCTGGGATGCGAGGGCAAGGAGAAGATTGCATAAGGCAGTTGCTGGGTTGCACTGCTGAACAGAGCTGTCCATCACTACTGGTGTATGATTCAGAAGAAATCCCACTCTCTACCACATTGCACTCAGACTTTCCAAGCCCGTCTTTGAAAGCATCAGATTTCCGGCGTTGTTGTGCAATTACAGCAGTATGAAGCAGCTGCTTCCCAGACATAATAACTTCTTTCACATTTGGAGAATTGATACAATTTTCTTTCTCTACATCTACTACTTCATTTAAGTCTTCATCGTTACAAAGCTCCAGGCTTTGGCCAATACTGCCACAAACATCTTTTTCCATCTCCTCTTTAGGAACTATGCCACAGCCAGTTTCCTCACTTATATCTCCACTTATCCCAGGTGATTCAGCTGCCTTGTTACCTTCTGTTATTGGTACCATCTGTGTTAAGGAGCCTGCTCCGTTTAAGCTGTCCTCTTCATCTTTGGGTTCACTTCCTGCAGCAGTGATGTGGTAATTAACACTATCCAGGTTGAGCTCAGAATAGTCATCATCATCATCATCAGACACATGGACTAGAGTTTCTGTGCTGGCCTCCAGAAAATGTTCCTCGTCCTCATGGTTATCGTTTTCATCCACCTCCTTTGAAACATTTCCCAGCTGCTTTTCAGGGAAGCCAGTCACCTCTCCGCTATAGCAGCACTCTGGAAATGAAGCGCATTTTTCTTTCCGGTCCACGCTCAAAACCTCATCTTTTTCCATACTTGTCTGCAAGTTATCAGCTACAAGTCCGTGACGACATGCTGTATTATACTCCACAGGCTCCAAAGCCAATCCCATCCACTGGGTCACATGCTCTTCCCAGCTTTTCTTTCTGATTGCTAGAGACATGTCATAAGAGTTCAGCAGCAGACTGCAATGTACCTTCCACAGAGGACCAGAGGAGATGTCATGGCTGCTGTGCACTGCTCCAGGGGGAGAGAGGGTTTCATCATTTTAACATCTGCAAGAAATAAAAAAAGACAGTGTTATTGAATCAACTCCAAATAAAAAAAAGAAAGGGAAGGAACAGTTTAAACAAAAGTGTAAAACAAGATAAGACTGTGGGACCAGAAGGACAGGAATTTAAAAGACTGTTTTGTTTAAAGTTTTAATACTTTTCATACAAAACTTGACGGCACTCATAATTCAGTATAACATTTTTTTCTGATTACTTTCCAATATCAAGTAAACAAAACTGGTATAAACAGACACATGTACAAGCAAGTAGCTCCAGAGCCAAAATTTTACAAGCTTCTCTTTAACTGTGTCTCTCATAGGATAATAGTTTCAATGGGTATAAATGACTTATATCCTACAGTTGCTTTGCACACAAAGTTACTTTATTTCTTCCTCATCCACAGATACCTGTGGAGTGCAGAATTCTGGCTGTTTCCCAAAGAGGTAGAGAACAATTGAGGGCTTTTCCAAATATATCAAATGTATAAACTACTTATCTTCTGAGTATCTTTGGCCCATTCTGTGGCTCTTTTTTTTTATCGTTACTATTCATTCTCTTCAGGCCAAGTTGTAATTACAAGTGTTACATGAAACTGCAGAGTAAATCAGTTATTGTGTAGTAATAAAAAAAAAATCATAGAATCATAGGTAAGCTTGGTTTCGAAGGGGCCTTTAAACGTCACGTAGTCTTATCCTAATACAACACTAGGAAAACTAAGCTTTTGGTGTATTTCCTCATTCAAATACGTTATAAAACCTGAACCCTGCCACACACGCCCCTTGCTGAATATATTCATGACCTTCTAGTGTAAGGCATGGGGAAAACTGTTATTTAGGACAGGGCTCTCCAGAAGGGTAGATTGTGAGCCAGCATGGTTGGCTGTAGCTTTGCTGCCCACTTGGACTGCCTGGCTCTGCCAGAGGCCACTTTCCCTGCTTGGGTTTCTATGTGGGGAATTTTCACTAACTGCTGCATTAAGCATTCTGATGATGGCATTTGAGAGACATCAATCTTTTGTCATTGCATGTGTATATTAGCACAAAGAAAATATCTCATATTATTTTATGAATTATAAAATAAAATTAACAAGTTCGTTGTCAAAGAAGAAAACAAAACTTCTGGCCCATAAAATGTTAGAAGTTCAAGGAGCAGACACTTCTACTTTTCACTCCCTACACAAGAACTGTCAGCACTTAGCATGGGTCTGGTTATTGATTTCAGCAATAAAGAAGATTAAGTAGTGAGTTTGTTCTGGGTCATTTCAGTCCACTAAGGCAAATTCTGATTGCCCACCAGGCCACAAAGCTGCCTTGACAAATCACGTGCCTGAAGGTATAAAAGCATTCATCTTGAAAGAAATGCAGAATTATGCCTGGGCAACTGAACCCCCATAAATTATGTCTTGACAAACTGACTTTCAGGATAGACTTGTACACAGTCCTAGATCTTTAACCTTCTTTTACGAATGGCAAGCTTCATTTCACACTCACATTTTCCACCTCTGTGGAGACTCTGCTTAAAAAGAACATATATTCATAGAGTATATGAAATTCCATGCACAAGTCATTAGCGTGTGGGAGGCTGAGGAAAATGGAAAATAACACACAGAGCCAGGCCAAAAAATTATCTGCTTTCAGAAGCAAATTTTAGTAGTAATAAGTTGATACAATTTTATAACTCTCTCTTCTTTCCTTTCAAATATAAGATGAACCCTGAATATTAAAATCTAAAGCTAAATTATTGTATACATTTGCAGCACATTCTTACTCTGATTTCATCATATTTCTAATTGTGTGTGGTCCAAAATTACCAGAGTGAAAAATCAATAATGATAATACTTTTAACTTCTGCTGCACCTTTTCCTGATTGACACTAAATCTCTTCAAATCAATTCAATTAATTTTACAGCCACCACTGTGTTTTGTTTTGATCTTTGAAAGGAGGCATGCTTACTAGAAGAGACTCAATGGTTTCTACTGTCTTCCATGAGCAAAGTTTGGAGTTGCACCCGGGTGCAACTCATTTGTGGCTTCCCTTTTTCCCCCTACTAGAACACCACCCTCATCTACTTTAGAGAAAATTGAACACGGTTCCTACATCCATATATGTTGCTGCGCGCAGCAATAGAAAGAGCAAACTCACACCAAGCTGTAGAAAGCAGAAGTGAAGTGTCTTTATTTTGATTCTAACTTTTATATAGAGATATCTACATAATAGTGATTGGATAGTGTCATTCCACCCCTCAGGGGGATTGGTCAAAGCCTTGGAGCTCCAGTTAGCAAAACATGAGATTAGAAAGAGAAAAGAATATCCCAGTTTATCTTGTTTTCTTACAGAGTTCGTGAGAAGGAGAAACCTTCTTCGGACTGCACGTCCACACATATAGGGATATTTCTGACAACAATCAAAAAAGATACTAGGAATGTTAAGGTAAAAAGCTAAAAAATGCAACTTCCTAATGACGTACATCCATCTACCTACCTAATATTAGGCCGCTCTCAATGTGCAGAAGGCAGGCTCTCAGAGAGTTAATGGGTGTGTGTTAATCTTGCTGCTGCTAAATGGAGTTACAGAAGGGGGAGAACAGATCTCTTACTGTTTTTCATTTTTGGATGTGGTGAGTTATATTTCATGGGGGATGAAAAACAAATAAATTTTACTTCAGGAACCTTTCTGTTTTACTCACATTATCACTAGTTTTGGCTGCCTCATAGACTGCAGAAAAATTATTAAACAGAGCAATATAAAATACTTTGCTTGAAATGCAAGACAAATAAATATATGACATGGGCACTTTTATTGTTCTCTAGCAGATGAGTGTACATTAGTGGTAAATATGAAAATCTACTGTACATATGCCACCTCCCCAGGCAGCTTCAGCAGCAGTTTCTGAAATACCCTCATCCCCATAGTGCATGAAGGAGCTCAGAGTTTGGTGACAGCTTACTATTCTTCTGCTCCCTCTCACTCCTCAAAGACTGTGTTAAACAATTCAGCTTAGAAATTATTTTCCTGCTCTGACTGCTTGACACTTAAGGGCTGACAAGAAACTTTCCTTCTTTTCTACCTCTTTATTAAGAACAACTTATCTCCTTTCACTCACATGCAAGCACATAAGCTGTGCCTTGGAGGGTTCACTGCTCCAGACCTCTGAAAGAGGTTCTCTGCCAGAGAACAAAGTGCACTTCCACTTGCAGAAGAAAGTGTTCCTGCCTTTATCACTGCTTTTCTGCTATTGCTGCTGACTTTTTTCTTTACATGCGCATCTTTTACCCTCTCAATGCCCCTCTCAAGTCCATTTGTACTTTTGCCCAAGGGAAGAAGCATCCCCCTTCCTCACTTTCTATTCTTGCCATGCCACTAGAAACCTTTATATCTGATTTCTGCAGAATTTTAAGACAGTCAGATGAACCATTATCAGCCTGTTGAAATGTTTTGAAGAGTGAAAAGACCTTTTCTTCTGATCAAAACCTCTATTGGTATGATACTGTCCACTCAGCTGTTGCCATAATTCAGACTTCTATTTTGCTTTACTTTTCAATAACACTGTTTGGTACTGCTTAGCACTATTGACTTTCTGAAGAATAAAAGTTTGACACAAAAATACCAAGGATAAATCTTCTTCTGGGCAAAATTTCTTGATCCTGGGTTTGAATTAAGTAGTATTGGCAACATTGACACAATAGGCAATTCTTGGCCTATAGAAAATGAAACTGAGCAGCGGGTTATCCCACCGAAACAGAAATTCTTTCAAGAACCCTCTATGATGCTTCATGTTGTTTACAAAACTAGATGTCATTTTAGATGGATTTTGCAATAATTTACTGCCTACCTCCTTTTACTGTAACATATAATGTAAGTGAAAAGTAGGGCAAAACTTTATGTCAGTTTATTTGTGGAAACTTTGTGTCTAGTCTCACAGAACTGAGTTACTTTACAACTGATAAAGCACAAAATGATGATGAACTTGTAGGCTCTCTTATAATTACACTGTCTAATATTTTCCTTCAATCAGGATTCCTGTGACCTTTTTTTTTCTGGAAAACTCATATTAAACTGTTTGCAGCAGGCTTTCAAAATTCAGACAGAGAATTGTCTTTTATCTCATGAAATTCCATTCAGATTTGGGTGTGCCACACATTTTTCAAGGTACATTTTACCTTCTCTGGCTTCCCTCCTCAAGGAGAAATGACAGTCTACAAGAACTATCCTTACACAGACCCACTACTAGGACTGATGCCTGCAAAAGCTGTGAAAGCTGCAGCACGAAGAACCAAGTCTTGGAGCTAGAGTGAGAACGGAAAGGGAAGGAAGGACACTTACTCGAATATCTGGGACTGTGGCTACCCAGGCCTGTCAGAGCAGCTTCCCTTCTGGGGCTAATCCCAGCTACAAGAGTTCCTTGGTGGCATCCCTGTATGGCCAAAGCAAGCACTGCCACTGACCTAGGTGTGACATCCCTGCTGCCTCCACCAATTCCTCCATACTGACGATTCATTGCACCACACGCGACCTCCACCTTGCAATAAAGAGAAGAGCTTTGGAAGGGAGAAAGTTGCAGAGAACACGGGACAGTTTACAAAGTCTGTGGCAGGAAAATTTCTGAAAGGGCAACCCAGGCAGTACAACCCCACCATCATGCCAGTGGAATTAAGTTCTTGCTAATGTTTTACATGGGACGAAAATATTTTCTTAAAAAAAAGGCAAAGCATTAGCTTATGAACGTAAACAAAGATGAAAGACTGTTTCATTACATTTTTTACATAGCAGGAATATGTAAGCAGTGGAGATCAAGCAGAAATATTTATTTTGTTATCATTATTTTATCTTCATTGGTCGGTGACCCCAGTCAGCAAACTTTGTTTAAGGAAGTCTAAGTGAACAGGGTCTGTTTCCTATAAACTCATCTCACGTCTTCCTGGTCTGGCTTGCATACTGTTCTTTCAGTAACTCCATACCAATCTCTGAGACAGAATGCTGTTTACAAATAATCTGAGATAAAACATAAGCCTCTAGGTCTTCACCCAGCTATTTATTTTAAGAGATCTCCCGCTTCTAAAATGCAATCCTTCATTTTCTTATTCCCTGGACGTAGACCACCTTTTGGATTTCAATGAAGTGAAGGCTCACCTTGTCTGCAGTTTCTATATAAACAGCATTTGTACTGCAGGGTTTTAGACCATGCTAAACCCTGGTATTCTAGAGTAGAAATATAAGGACCGTTTGTTGTGGGGTATTAATCTAGTGAATACGAGATACATTTTTTCCTGATTTCTTTAATATGTAAAATCAAATGCTAAAACCTGTTTGAACTAATAATTATTTTAAAAATATTTACAACTTTATTCTAAAAATCAGAAAAAAAACATAATACTCTTAAGACAAGTATGTCTTCAGAATGAAATAATAAAACAATTTAAATCTTTTATATAACTTTTAATGATCAGGTTTGCGTGTGTATGCCTGTGACGCACTTATAAATGTGAACACAGACTAGTAATAAAGGTGTTGCTGATTTTTGTACAGATAGACACAAACACATCCCAAGAGTGTTCTTTTACAGGATACTTGTCATTTTCTTTGATGAGATCTTACTGTTGGTTTCCAGCCATGAATCAGTGGACAGAAATAGAGGCAAATAGTACTAAGTGCAGAATACAAGCATTCCTTCCAGCATACCCTACCATACAGGATTTTAAAACTGCTGCCCAGCTATAGATCAAACACCATACAACTGCTAACAACCCCCTGATAAGTCTGATGAACTGAGTCTTACTGAAGCATCTATTAGAAGATATTCCAGGGCAAGAAAATAAAGTGATCAGGAATCAAATGTTAGAATTACCCAACAATACTCAAAAGAGATATTACTGAACTTGTAACTCTGAAAGGTACCTGGGTTACCCTCTTTGCACTAAGGAACAAAAGGGGAGACCCATGGTAGAGAGGGCAAATCTGGGGAAGTGAGAGAGGGACATTCTTCCAAGCTAATGGCAAATGTCTTTGGGGTCAGAGATGAGCTTCACTTGGGGGAGACCCACAGAGCCAGAAGGGATCCTGAGCAGGGACTGGAGTAGGTGTGGGAAGTACAGCCTTTCTAGGATAAGAGGCTTTTCCCAGTCTTTTTCACTCTGATCATTAAAAGGAAGAAGAAGCAGAAGGATTTCTGGCCCTCAAATCCCATCTCCCTACTAAGCTTCATGCGTGGTATCTCCACAGAGTGAGAAGGTGGGAGAAACGGCAAATTTCCCTGCACACTTAGCCTTGAGGTGCTGTGAGCAATGATTGGATGCAACAAAAGCTGTTTTAAAATCAAGTAAAAAAAAGACCCCTTGGTCGTGAACTACATACCTGCAAATCTGATTTTCATATGCAGTTAATTGGCTAAAAAATCTAATTAATAGTGAAAATAAAATTTAACAAAAAACCAGAAACTAAACAGAAAATGAGAAGCGATAATATGTGATTAATTTATTTATTTTTATATAAAGAAGGAGATTATTAGTAGTTTTGTGAAGGCAGGTATTAAAACCTGTGTTTTTTATATTATTCAGAACAAAAAAAGTAGTGAAATGATGAAATTTGCTAATTTCACCAAATTGCAATGGAGAACTAGAAGATAAAATTGCATATGAAACTCTCTCTACTAAATAAAGTGGCATGCAGTGATTAAAAAAAAATACTTCTAATAATAAATGCATATTAAAAGTCTCTATTATATCATCTATCGATCAGGAAAACAAACCCAAAACTAAGTCACTGTGGCTGTTAATCTGCAACTGAATTTCAAGCTCAGTGAAAATCAGAAAATATGTAGCACAATAGGCAAAAGAGAAGTTGAGCATACAATGGCATAATAAAAAATATTTTCTAAATTCTCATTATGCAATGAACTGAAAACTATATGTAAGTATGGCAATTTCATCTCAGAAAGAAAAGTAGAGTAGGAAAGCATAGCAAAAAACGGTAGAAAGGATTAAAAGTATGGTATGGCTTCTGTCTGAAAAGCCATGAAATACATGAATGTTTCCTGTCTGGGAAAGAGAAGATTTAAAGCCATATAAAAATCAACAGTATCATGAAGAAGGAGAACATTTATTTGTTGTGCCTCCTACTACAGGAATTTGCAGAAGTCCAAAGTAGAAATAGAAAGCAGAAATATTAAAACAGAACTAAGAAAGTTTTTTTGCTTGTCCATGTAATATATAGAAGCTATAATGTACAGTAAATATAAATACTATACTGCAAAAATTTGTTATTTCTGATATAAGAAATACCACACTAGAAGTGAATCAAGCCATGTACCATGTACCTGAAATCATTCTTCTGGCTTGATAAGGATTTCCTTTCCTTCAGGGATCAGTTTCATTATCCCTTTAGTAAACTATTTTCTTTTCTTCTTTACAGATTCTGACATATGTCATATATGCTCATTAATGTTTACTGTCAGTGTAAATGCCTAACACATTTAAGGTTGTTAACATCCTTCCTTTGGAAGATATTTAACAGGTTATAAAAACTGTGATACTGTCCAGCAGTGTTATAAGAGCTCAATACATTAGACACCACAAAATGTAAAGTCAAGTTGGCGAGTTATTCATTCAGAGACTTCAGAAGTCTTGCTTGTTTTGTGAAAATATTATCAGCTCCTAATATATAACCCCAAACTTTGTCAATATGCCTTAATGTATAGCTAGAAAACATAAACTATCATGGAGTTCTTTTATTTTCTCTTCCTCAAAAAGCAGCTGCATTACCAGTGCTCATCATCATACAAGGAAGAGATTTTACTTGTGGCCAACGTGTGATTACAGTGGGTTTTAGCTTGGTTGTATTTGTATTTGGTTCATTTCCAGTGCTGAGCCTCAGATTAGCCAAGGCTCATCCTCAAGGATGAGAAAGGGGAAATGACTGGATCCAAACTGATCCACAGTTATCTAGGCTTACTAAAGATCTATATCATTTACACACAATTTAATTATCAAAGCAAAACCAATTAAACACAACATTTAAAATACCCAACTTCACGTTTCTGTCCTATTTTGAATAGTCAATAAAACAGTGAAATATTATTTTCTCAAGTATTTATAGCACAATGATGCCACTTTACTGTAATTTTGTTAGTGACATTTTAATACATTAATAATCAGAATTAAAGTCTCTTTAGCAGTTATGAACACCCATCCCCTTCATCACAGTATCATTCCAAAGTGACAACAGCCGTCAAATTTATAAATGCCCACTGGAAAGTAAAAAGGTTTTAAGCCAAAAAATAATTTCCAGCACAGACTTTTTAAGAAGAAAATTAGAGCCATCTAGAAATTCTGATCTGTGAGTCTGCTGGTCTCCAAAATTTAGTAGCATGAAAGTTATTATAGATATTGTCTTGATTCCGTAATATAAATTTCTTGTTTCTTTGTAATAAAAGTAATCTAGGGTGTAAAGGTTTAAAGTCTTCTTTTTCCATAGGAGGTCTACGTGGAAAATTCATCGCTCTGCCTACCCTCCCCGCAAATAATTTTGGCTGTCCATTCCCAGAAAATAGAAAAGATAACATAATTGATAAATTCCTTACCCCTCCTTTCACTCTCTGGTTTAACTGGAAGCATCTTGAAAAGACATGAAATGAGAAAAAGTCATCCAATGGGACATGGCAACCTGGAAAACTGTGGCTATTATTTTTGGTCCTGACTTAGGGAAATGTTTTTCCACAAATATTTCCCCCCTTCCCCCAAATAGAAGACATTTCATTTTCTAGCCAACTCTAGTGAAAAACGAATCTTTTAGCTACAGGAGGTCTTCTTGAAAACAATACAAATTGACCAGATTGTATTACTGTTGCCTTTTAGATTAAAGGTTCTAATATGGTGTTTCTATAAAGAAAAAAAGTTGCTGGTGCTCATTATAGTCATGACCTGTGAAATCTCTGCAGTACGAGGCACTATGGACAATGACTTTTGGCAATCAGCTTCCTTACTGAATAGTAGGGGGCCTGTTTTCATTCCTGGTGTAGACATGACTAAAAAATATTTTTGACATTATTGTGCCTATACTTTGTACATAAAGAGCTGAAAATTATTTTCTCCCATTGAGAAAGACAAATATTTTATCACTGAGAGTCTACAGAGAATGACTACTGAGGTGACTGCTTTTTGGTGGGAATGAACCATTAGCAGAATCATTTGGAATCCCATTTTTTTTGCACCTGTAAAAAAGTACCAAGAGCAAATTGAGCAAGTATTTCTGGAATGTAGCTGAAGATGTGAAAAGCAAAAATTATTCAAAATGGCAGCTGTACCACTATTTCTTTGAAACTAGAGAGAGAAATAACATATAATGTACACCGAGTGCTTTGTAAGTGCACTGGAGGACCTAATTAAATCCCCTTTCTCCAAGCAAGGGAATGTAAAAATTTAATTTATCCTCCAGGTTGGTGAAATTGGGAGGAAAAACATCTGCATTTGAACCTAACCCTGAAATCAATTATTTTTCATTATAATATTATTGTTTTGGAATTCAGGAAACCTGTCTGTCAAAGGACTTTTATAGAGTGTGTGTATCTCGCCTCTATATCCCCTTTCTCTCTGCCTCTCACGGGCGTAATGTGAACATATCTGCTATAGTCAATAGACATTCTCCACAGCATTTTCCAGAGCACCGTGATCCCAAACTCATCAGCTGGTCTCCTGATTTTATAATGATATTGTCCCACTCAGCGTCTGTAGCCTGCCTGGAAAGATATGCTCAGCCCTGGAAATTACTGTTTTGTAGTACGTAACTACAGGAAAAATAAAACAGATGACTTGTGAGCTCACATGGAGATTTTCCCTTGCTTTTAAAACTAATTCAGATCTACTTCTTTTACCAGCTACCAATTCTCTCACAACACGCAAAAGCTTTTTTAAAATCTTTATATCCAGTGTGGTATATCCATTTAAGCTGACAGTGACTCAAAGTTTGGAAGTTGTCAGTGACATCTGCACATAGGTATTTGATGGTACTAGAGTGTAAAATTGTTTATGTATATGGAATCCTCAAAGCCCAGGTTTTTCTGTGGAGGATACAACTCTTAGAGACCACCCTTTCAGCAAAAACTTCTCATTTTAGTCATTATTATTGAAAGCTATCAACTTTCTCTGATAAAACAGCGTTAACTGACGATAAACAATTCAAGCAAAATCAGACGGGGTATCTCCATTTAGCTGCAGACAAAAAAATGTACAATGAATTTAACAGTACCACTTTCAGTGTGTTGAGCCTCTCAGGACCGCTCAGAAGTGGATGGTTAAGTGCTCCAGACTGAAAAGGTGAATCCGAAGTTAAGTTCTCCTTGCCCATTACATGCCTGTGTCATGTATGAGAAAATTCATGAGGAGGTCAAAAAAGGTTCCTATTTTGTGACAGTCTTAGCAAAGATGCATATAATACAATATTAAGGTTATGAATGCTCCTTGATAAGGTACAGCTATACAGCTTTAATAATGTAACCCCAATTGCTTTGGCCTGGCAAATTTGTCACTGGTTTCTCTTGCCCCTTCCATCTTCTCTTAGCTCCTTTAACAGAACAACACTTTGCAACAATCCTCCATTCTACTCCAGATTTTCCTCACTTCTTAGTCTAATGATGTTTATTTCAAGCTTACCACCAACTCCCTCTTATCCCAAAATTTTGTATAAAAAGGCAAACTTTCCACAAGTACCATGATGTTCAGCTTGGAACCTTTATTTTTTCTAGCTTTAAAGAGTATTTGTAGCGGTTTAGTCCTATTTTGAAACTCTCACCAATAAGACCTATCTACCTGGAAACTCTAGAACTGACAAAGAGTGAGCAAGAGGGTGGGAGAACCAGTAGAGATTCAGAGGTAAGAAAATTGTTTATAACATTTCCTAAAGTTCAACTGCATTTCATCTAAAGCTAATAGATTTTGACACAGGGTACAATGGAATAATCAACAGGAAGTATCACAAATGCTTTTGTAAGGAAAATACTTTTGTAAGGAAGAGAAGAGCCTACATGAAAGTGAAGGCTAGAAGTAAAGAGCACATCATATGAGTGAAATTGGTTTTAATGGTACACACAGCCTAAGGCAAACTTTGCATTTGGGATCAGTGACTGATGTACAATATGCCAGAGATAAAACTCTGGGCATCGCTAATCTCAACATAAGTGGGGTTTTTTTCGTTAAAGGGAAACAAGCAACTGTGGTAATAGTGAATTTGAAATTATCTACCAACAGACTGTTCCTAAATAAGTAGTACCTCAAAGCATCAACAAATATCAATGGTGAAATATAATATAAAACATATTGAAGTTCAATACCAGTAGTTAGTACTATAAAATAATATTCACATATGGTATACATAGGATTTACATGTAAAAATTCTAGATAATTTTGGTTTGGGGTATAATTTATGCATATATACACATATGCATATGTATACATGTATATATACATATGCATACACACATATATTAAAAATACAGTTGTGTATCCAGCCAGTCTTAAAGTCCTTACTAAGAATTCACAGTGATCATCATCTTTGGATGACATATTTAAAGCCCTAGTGGATGAGGACCTGAGTAACTGGCTCTAGTTGACCCCAGTTTGAATGACATGTTGGATCAGAGACCTCCAGAGGCTCTCTCCTAATAGGAAGGAAATCAAGACCTAACACTTCTGGATATGCTTATTTCAATTGCTCTGGCCCTTATGTTACTCTGTTTTTGTCTTTTTGTTTTTTCTCTTGTAAAAAGAGCAGAACACCAACAACCCCCCCATACTTTATTTTTTTTCTCCAGACAAACAAACAATAGAAAATGGAACCAGATGGATAAAAGAAAAAAGGGGAATACTCTAAAATATAGTTTCTTTTTGAGAAAAGAGAAAAGAGAAAACCATTTGTAAATTCTCTTCCTCCTTCTGCTACTGCCATCCTCAGGGAAGCTTTATAACAAAGAAGATACATTCCAGCAACAAAATTCATGTCATGAACAACAGAAAACTATAGTATAAAATGTGGCTTAATACTTCTGACAATCAAGAAACATAAAAGTTAAGTAACTTTTGAGACTTAACGAAAAAGCCAAAAGGGGAATCCTTAAATTGTTCCATCACCTAAAGAATAGATTTTAAATTGATTTTCAGCTAAGCAATTTAAAAGAATTACTATAAGCCTTGCCTATTTAAAAACTGCATGCCCAAGCTGTTGTGTTTTCCTTTAATTTTCTTTTAGGAGGGATTGCTCTGTGATACAGAGGTCTTTGTGAATTAGGCCTAAATATACAAACTTTTTTTTTCCAGTGCTCTGATTACAGAATTTGACATGAAGGTCAACAGGTACAAGTTTGAAAGAAAATAAGTTTGCAGACACATAAATTTATGGTGAAAGAAAGCTATTTGAATAATTCCTATTACATGGATGTAACCATTAGCATTAATTTTTTTCAAGGCTGCAGACATAAATTCATGACTTCCTTCAAGGCAGTCATTTGATCCAGATACTTGGGCTATTTGGTTGTTTCAAATAAAGAACGTTAACATTTCTGAAGGATCACAGCAAGGTCAAAAAAGTCTAGATGTTCATTTTCCATATTCATTATAGCTATATATCTATAAAATAATTTTCAGAGGTTTTTTATGGCAGTAACTTTTCTGTGAATCCTTTTTCTTTAACAACCATATCTTAAAAAATCAAAACAAGGTTAGCATAACAGAGAAGTTAGACTAAGTAGAACCAGAAGTCGAACTGTGATTTGCCTCCAGGACATTCATTTAAACCTTCTAAATAAAAAACGCAGGCATCTATCAGTGTTATATTTTCTTATAGTGTACAAGATACTTCAGAGTTTAATGACAAAATACTTTCTGAGTTCTCTTCTGTTGTCCACCGTGTAGTTCAACTGCTTCAGGTGTCAAGTATTTTCATCTGCAAGTGAGGTCAGATGAGGTCATTACATGCTTTAAACCCCAGAAGTGGTGCTGCAGAAGATAACTGCTTAACAGGGAATATTTTCTTCTGTTTAACTGAAGTACTCACTAATGCTAACTATGTGCACATATACTTGCAGCAGCGAGCATGGGAACACAGTGCAGTAAAAGCCACTAAAGCTAAATCCTTTGAGACATCAACATTCCAGCACAAATTTCACGAGAATGACAAAAAGACTCAGTCTCTCAAATTCCTCTCAACTTCTCAGTCCCACCACTTACATATCACAGCTCTCCCAGACCAGAACATCTCACTGTAGAAGACTTGTCCATACGCAAATAAGTGATTGTGATGTTAAAATTCACTCCAGAATATACTCAGGAACAATTTAGTGCCTATTGGTTGTTCCCTGCCCAGTTCAGATGCATTCCCTTCACAACCCAGAGCCAATTCTGACCACCCTGAACAACTCTCTTCCTCCAAATGGCAGTAAAGTGTACAATTCTCAGTCTATTGCAGAGGAGATATTTGACCCCATTCTGGAATATCCTTCATGTCCTTTCATACCACAAAATCATTTCCTTACACACCAATCATTTTGAAAAATAGTAAAAGCACAGTAAAAAGATTCTTGAAATACATGAACAGATGACTTCTCTTTAGTTACCAATCTGGTGAACAACTACCTGGAGCCTTAATGATGCACACAAGAAAGAAAGAAAGAATTTTTCAGATTACTTATAAGCAACACTTTTCAGGAAGACAAAGAATACTTTATAGATTGACATGAAAAATGCTTCTCATATCCATAACAACTTAATAATTAAATCACAACTTTACATAAAATATTAATGCATTCACATATCAGTGAAAGATACTATCCTGATTTACTCCCTAAACTCCTTAACAGTGGATTCCTGTTATTTTTATTAGTTACGTGTTTACTAGGTTGAGGAAAAAAAAAGGATAAATCCATACATCATCCCAAAAATTATAGTCAGCTGACATTTACTGAATCTTACTTTACCTCTTCTAAATGCTAGCACAGCACACAGCAATCTCTGTATCTAATCTGACGTTACTAAAAATAACCTAATTTAGCTAAAGCCAAATCTTGGAATTTCAGATTTAGAGTGTACACCTTTAAGACTGTATTGTCCCTTCTACTACAAATTTCATCTAGGACTGAGAAAAGGCTAGAGACCAAGCCCAGCAGAGGTATAACTGGCTTATATGTAACTCAGATATATAACTGATATATCTACCTAAAACCCTCCTCATCATCCTTACCGCTGGAGTGGAGGGGAGGGAAGGTGGGGAGAGAGAAAAAACCATAGCCCTAAATGCCCTCCCTGTTGTTAAATGAGGTGAAAAAACCAAATCACTCACACATCTAACTTTCCTATTTAATATACATTTAAAAATATGCAAGCAATACCATACAGCTCTATTTATATAAGAATGCAAATAAAGTTCAGCATTTCAAGCATACTTTTAAAAGAGGAAGAAAAAGGAACATGATTTTTTTTTTTTTTTTTTATATAGGTCTGGTATATTTTGATAAACAGAGTTGTCACAGTTTACAACTAAATGCATATTTTTAAAGATTATAAATTTTGTTACCTCTAGTTCTAGTCCTGAGATCCTGAGCGCAGAACACTGCAGTGCTGGATACTGCTTGTTTCTTTTCTGAGGTTTTTCTTTCCTTTTTTTT
>VZTG01006526.1:176653-203683 GCA_013397845.1 Melanocharis versteri
GTACAGAAAGATTCCAAGACAGCCTTACCTAGATGAAGAGAATCAGGAATTCAGACATGACCTCCCTAAAATCTTTGGTCAATAGAAGATGAAAAAAAAAGCCCAAACAACAAAATGAAGAAGCAAATAAACAAACAAAAGAGCCCAGTCCCAGCCAGCTCCTGCTAGCATAAAAGTTCAGATTTCGCTACTGAGATCATTGCTCTATTCTAAGCAGTTTTGCTCAATGTGTGATTCTAACAAAAACACCCTCTGCAGCTGGAGGGAGCCTTAGCTAAGCACGAGCCTGTCAAGCTTTTCCCAGTGACTTCTGTCTACTAAATTCAGACTGATGTTTTGTGAAAGGGGGCCTCAACAACCAGGCCCAGATTGCCTGAAAAGTATTTCCTGCCTTTGAGAGAGAGTGGGAGAGAGAGACAGCGAGCCTGCCTGCCTGCGCCAGGGAGAGAACGCAGAAATGGAGGGAAAAGAAAAAGACAAGCCCGAGTGTTTCAAGGCAGTTAGCTTTATACACTGCTGGGCTATTTCTGCCAAAGAAGAAAATCTGTACTACAGCTACAACATGTAAAAATGTTTTTAAACCTCTCCCTCCTGGATTTTTCCTTTAAAAAAAAAACTTTATGCATCTCTAACGCTCATGCAAAGGAAACAGTTTTCCAGAACAACACGAGAACATTTCTGAAACACCTGGTCTTTTACATCAGGTAGCAAGAAACATGGTCTAAACTCAATTAACACATCACAGTGACAAAAGGTCTAGTACTATTCTGTCGAGCAAATATACACAGTTAGATAGATTCCATTTAAAGACATATGCTAAAATTGTATTCCTACTCAAGAGAATAAGCTGGACATGAGAAAACGAATGCTACAGTTTAAACACAGTCATATCGCAGGCAGTGGAATATGTTGCTTTACCTCTTTTGAGAATCCTCCAGAGTCACACAAATCCAGCTCTGCAAAAGCAAAAGGACAGACTCCATCTTGATCATATTAGTATTTTGCTGACATAAACCACTTGTAACTACTTCGTTCCAGCTTGACAGGGTGCCTGAATCATGTCTCCAGAGTAACCCACAGCATCTACATCTTTTGCTCTATACAAATTTAGTGAATATCGTCTGTTTATCTTTTCTGCTTTCTTCTGCCTTCTCTGAATGACTTCCTCTTAGCTGTTCCAGCCTGAGAACTTGGATTACCATTTGGTTTTGATTAAAACCAGACGGACAGCTCCGTGGAAGTTCGAGGGTAAGCTAATGGAAATTACAAATATGGCTTTAATTAGTGTATTTATTAGTAATAAATATTACTTATTCACGTAACAAATTCTACTAATAAACACATGCAAACCCCCATCTTTGGCCACTGGTTTCATATTTAGGTGAAATAACTTACTCAGTATTTATTTTATTTTAGACAGCGTGACTCATAATAGTAATCAACATGTACATTTTTTTTTTTTTTACACTTTCTTTCAAGACAGAAAGTAGTGCTGTTGCTAAGTTTATTCGTCTTACTAGGTGGGTCAGTCATACATCACTTACCCTCTGATGACCCCTTTGGCTGGTGTAAACCCTCTTTATTAATTATTGGTCTGAGTAAATGATTTTACAGTTACTGATCAGGTTATTGATTGGAAATTTTGGGCTTTGGCTGGCTTTCAGAGGGAGCTACAGAGGTAAGACACTGCAGATGTTTTCATGCACAAAATAACGTCTGGACATTTACTAACTAGAAAGTCTGCATTCAGCAGGCCTGCCACAACTGGGACAGGATATTTATTCTAAAAGGAGATAGAAAATCTTCTTAATTACTAACTGCTGATACATGAGTTTCTACCAGCCTCCAACAACTGCTTTTAACTGTTTATATAATGCCTTCATTAGCTCAATTGAGTCTTTTCAAGGGCATTTCTAAAGCCAAAGAAAAGCCAGCCCTGTAGGGCTGTCTCCAGCTCCCACTAATATGGCCATATCTGGAGCTAATTTGTCAAGCTTTAGTTCCTCAGCATGTGGAACTTTGTGCTAAAATCTGCTA
Source organism: Melanocharis versteri (assembly GCA_013397845.1). Classification (NCBI taxonomy): domain Eukaryota; kingdom Metazoa; phylum Chordata; class Aves; order Passeriformes; family Melanocharitidae; genus Melanocharis; species Melanocharis versteri. The sequence goes on from VZTG01006526.1 coordinate 178,691, forward strand.
AATTTGCCAAATGTGGTCTTCATTGTCATACATGTAATCTTATATATGCAGTTTTCAGCCTTAAAATTACAGTATTAACTTTAAAAGTTAGTTGCAAAATTATGCAGGCCCAAATGGAAGTGGGTTTGAAACTCTTCCCAGTAGCTTTTTCATGTACATGGATAACCTTAAGGTGGACAACCTTAAGTGGAACGACTTGCCAGCCTAACCTCTGCATCTTCAAAGACGGAGGTCTTTGAAGCCCATAAAAGGAAGCAGCACATGTGCTGGTAAACTCGGAACAGCCAGAAGCACAGCCCCAGAGGTAAATAACATTTCAGGATTATTTTTAACTACATTTGGCTACTCTCAGTTCTGAATCCATAACTTTTACTCTACTGTGAAGTGTGATTTATACTATTTCCCTGCAAGATTTCAGTTTGGAATTTAGTGAATAAGTTACAAGCTGTGAAGGGACACATTTTATTTGCAATTATGTGATTGCACAAATTGCACAATTTTAAAATTTATGTTTACGGGAATAAAAATAAAACAAAAAACTTTTAGTTTCCTTGCATTTAAAATTTACTAAAACTGTTTGGTTTTATAATACCAAAAAAAAGTGATGAAAATTTGAAAAACACTCTTCAAAAAAGTAAACAAATATTTCAAGACAGAATTTTAATTATTTTTTAAGAATTTTTTTTCTTTAGCTAAACTTCACTTAATATTCCATCATAAGCGTTTGATTTTAGTTAAATAAGGAGTCCTTTTCTTTTTGCAGAAGCCAGTCACTGGAATAAGACAGAAGGAATAAGACAGATTAAAAAATTTATAAGTCAGGACATATTTAAAAGGTATGAAATTATTAGAACACGATCTCCTCTGTGAAACAGTTTCAAAAAGAAAACTTATTTCAAATATTCTAGTGCTTGATGAATAGCTGAAAAAGAGAAAAGGCCATCATAGACAATGTCTGTGCATTTCTTGTCTAAGAAAACTGAGGGCAGACTCTCTCCTAAATATCTTTTCCTGCTATCACATCTTCAGAAAAGAGGGGCATAACCAGAGTTTGAATACTTGTTCAAAGCTGCTTTAATAAAACTTTACAACGGTAGAATAGAAAAAACATGTGAAAATAGAACAGTTATGTCTGAAATCTTGATAATTCTGTTTGATCTTGAACAATAAATAGAACAGAAAAAATAGGTAGAGGAATGGAGTACTAATGAGAAGGTAATTCACTAATAAGACCATTTAATAGCACTTCCATTGCGGTCAGACTGACTATACTAAAATGATAGAATTTATCTCCCTGCTATCTCTAAAGGGAGACCACAAAGGTGGTCTTTTTTCTTGGCCCCTCTGTAACTCAGAAAACCATATGTCTCAAAGCTAGGCTATATAAATCAGGTATTCAAACAACTTTTAGGTAATGTTAGTTGAAGAATTATAATATTCCATTCTTATTATGATTATATTTCATTTCTAAAATAATTATAAAATAAGAACAATGTAAAAAAAAATCATGCATATATAATATTATTTATTCACAAACATAAAATATTTTTGCCATACTAGTGTAAGCTGAGTATACTCCATGACATTTTGTGGAAAGAGAAGCTAATAATACAGTATTCCCATGATCCTATATAAAATGAACTACCAAAAAATCAAAAAAATAAGAAGAATTCAAAGTAGCCAAGCAATTTCTGTTGTAGCAGTACACAGACATTAATATAATGCAGATGTGGATATTTTCAGGCACTCTTTAGTTGTCTGAAGATCTGATGGTCTTTTCTAGGCCTCAAACTACACGTGGTGGTAGGCTCTTCCATAATTTAGTTCTTGTTCAGTCAAATCCCTACATAAAGCAATCAGAATTTATCCAAACCTCACACTTGGTTTATAGGAAATTATTAACATAATATAGCTATCATTTACTGAATGCAAAATTCAAGTAACTTCCATGAAACAGTATTATCAGGGTTTGTGGACAGGCCTAATCTATTTTCATGCTTAAAAAGTAATCCTGTTGAGAAAGTAATGTGCTAAAATAAAAAATAAGAAGACCACCTGAGGTCTTACTCTTATTTGTCTTAAGAAATAGAAGTTGCTGTATGCCTTACCGAAAAACATGAAAGCTTTCGCTAACATCTTCCTTTTTTCCTAAAGAACATGTTTAAACCTGGTGTATTTCCCCTAATGACAGAAGAATAGGAAAAAAACCAACCCTATTTTGTTTAAATACACCTGGAACTGCTGAAAGTACTGCAAGACAGAGACAAACAGATCTATTTTTAAAAATACTTCAAAGTTGCAATGTTTGCTTTTGTTTCACAGTGGAATTAGCTGATTTCATGAAGTATGCCATAATTTAATATTTCATAGGCATGAAGTATATGATTTTGCTCTTCCCAAGACATTTTATGAAGAAGTTTTGGATTTGATGAAATCATTTTAAAACACAAGAGGGAGCAAGTGAAGGGAAAGAGAAGCATCCATCAGGCACACACAGACTGGCATAACAGGGGACCAGGCATGGGAGAAACATGGGCTTCATGTACTAGCCCTGTTCAAGGACATGACCATGTTTCCTATATCCTTGTTAGGTACCAGTGTATTGGTTTGCAATATAAATGTGTTGCACGAGGAAGTCTGAAAAACGCTCTTTACAATTTCCCAGTTGAAATAAATTTACGAGTGACCATTTCAGCAAAATGAAGTTAATTTGACTATATTAAGACTATGTCTATATTCACAATTCCTCACTGCCAAGACTTTATGAACAGGATATAATTGGAACTGCTTGAAAAAATCCTCATTAAAATCACTAGGAGAAGCAATAATATCTATGTGCTTTACTATGAGAAATAACATTGGGTTTTTTTAATTAAAAAAACATAACAAATAAAATAAACACCACTTCTAAATAAACAATTCATTTCAAATTTGCTAATTACATTTCTGCAATTTGGAATATTGAATCCTAATTGTCAAGGACCTTAATCAATAATTTAGACAGAAACATTAAGATCATTTTTTAAAGAAGTCCTTAATCTTGCCTGTATTTATATACGTTTTTGTTCTCAGTGATGTGTTAAAGAAGAATATCATTAAGCCATTAAGAGGTAAAAAGAAAGTTAAGGCCTTTTTGGTTTTTAAGAAAAGATTCCAATTTTTCCACAGAATATAAACTCTCAAATCTGAGGTTGCTGCTGAGGCAGGCCCAAGAACCAAAATAACACACCAAATGAAGATTAACATGGATTAAAAGGATGCAGTGACTTCCCAAATGAGTAGATGATAATACTCAGGCAGATTACCAATTTTTAGAACTGTTTGTTCTATCTCCTGTTTTGGGATTTTTGATCATTAACATCCAGGTTAGAATGATCAAAAGAAGGATTTTTTTTATAACATAGTAGGCTATTTTGTGTTTGTCAGGGTTGGTCACGTTTTCCCTAACATGGGTTGTTAGCCATTGCTCCAAACAAATCTCACTTCTTTTCAAGTTTCAAATACTGGTAGAAATATCTGTGTCAGTATTCAAAAAACCTTTTCCTCACTAATAGTAATATGAAATCCTTTCAGGCTACTCTGTTTTAGTAGAGCGAAACATTTTAGAAACACCAAAGATAAAAGCAATTAAATGTTCTAAAAGCAGTGAAACTTCCCTCAAATTAGGTCTCAAGTGTACCTGTTAGTGGACATGCTGGTTGATGCATACGCCTTTTCTTGTGTTGGCAAATTGATGACAAAAGCTGTAAAAGTACAATTACTGCAGGCCCCATGGAAATAAAACCTGTCACAATCTACAACTTCATGTTTCTAGACAACTAGAATTAAAGTTCAGGAAGACATTGCAAAACTATTTGGTTAACAGTGTCACAGTGGTATAAGCTGAAGTTAAAGCGCCGTTTCAAGAGCTCATCAAAGAATAAGTAGTTCTAGTCTCTCTGGAATATGCTATCCAGATTTTGGCCTTGCTTCTACCTTTCAGTAAGTGATCAGTATATCTGTCATGGCTTGGCAAGAAACTCTGAAAGCTGTATATCGCTGAACTATATTTTACATTTCCTGTTGTGAAGACTCTATCTTCTATTTTGGGGATATCTTTCAAGCAATTATTAGTTTTTAAATCAAGCCCCTGTGAAGACAGTTTTTCTTTTAAAGACCACAAATTTCAAGCAAAACCATGAAGATACATTAACTTCCCTCCGCTTTCAAGTACTGTACAAAAGTATTGTGGTTACAAGATGAATTAAAAATTATCTCATGGGTTCAGGTGGTACATTTTATTTCATACACATATTTATTCCACTGATAAAGCAGAATATGTGCTTGCATATGGTAAATATTAAGGATAGTGCCATTATATATTGAGTATGAGTAGAGAATATGCAGTTAGGTTCTCCAATATTCATCATTTCTCAGTGAAGACAGTTCTTTCCTTAAATCTCATATATAAGAATGTTCTTGGGAAGGATGTTGAAGTACATTTACTTGAAAAGTCACATTTTATTGCTGTTAATGTTCTTGTGATGAGATCAAAATAGTTGCACTAAATTCAGGGGAGATACTTCAATTTGAAGTAGTTGAGGATGCAGTACCATTGTTCCAGACATGTGCTGTTTGGATTCATCATTCCTAATTGCTTTCAGACCTGTGGAATGCCAGTTTCTCAATGGCCGTGTCTGCACAGCATAACCTACATGAGAATTTTCAGACCTAGACCTTTAGAATCATTAAGGCTGGGAAAGTCCTCAGTATCTTCAATTTCTACCATTAACCCAGCACTACTGCGTTCCCCACTAAACCATATCCCCATTTGCCACATCCATGTACCTTTTGAACAGTTCCAGGAATGGTCACTCTACCACTTCCCTGAGTAGCCAGTTCCAATGGTTGACAAACCTTTCAGGTAAGGATTTTTCCCTAATACTCAATCTAAAACTCCCCTGGAGGAACTTGAGGCTGTTTCCTCTCTCCCTCCATGGATACTGGTTTTGTGGTTTGTATTTATATTTACTATCAATTATTTTATGTTTGTCCACCTAAAATATAATAATATAAAAAAATATAAAGAATAAAGCATATGTAAGAATATAAAAGCTGTTGATCCACTTCCTAACCTTCTTTGTGTGGCTGGATGCATAAGAGCATTCAATAACCACAGGAGCTTATCATTCCTTCTCGTTGTAATAACATGGAAATTTGTTGTTGGTGGTGAAACACAGTGCTGGAGAAACACAGGGCTCTAGTTTTTCTATTTGGATATGCACACTCTGTTTAACATTTCTACAGGATCTGTAAAGTTTGGGCAAACTCTGCCTTTATTTTCTCTTTTGCAAAATACCCAAAAAATTTGCCCGTTCTGTATCACTTTTCATTCCATTACTAACCTGTTTCATCTTCAGAGTCAATAAGAAAATGCTTGTAATGGTAATGTGTTTGTTCTTAAAACAAACCAAGAAAGGTTGTTTGTCTGTCTCCTGAGAAAATACTTGGGAGACAAATATAATTATCCCTGTTTTCTTGTAGAAACCACCAGTTACTCAAAATAAATTCAGACTTGCCAAACAGTGGGGAATTATTGGCTTACTTCAGAGAGATTCCTTCCTGGCATCATTTTATTTAGTATCATCTTTAACCTTATCTACACTGACTTAAAGCGGTTTGCATGATCATTAGAAGAAAGAAGTTTGTCTTTAGATGTTCTAAGGGCACAGATAGTAACCAGAAAGATATACGAGACTTTGTGGGAGAGCACTCCACTGGATAACAGTATACTAATGTCACAGACGTAAAATTCATAAAAAATTAATAATCTTGATATGTTCGGTACTTAATACATAACTAACATGTTACTAGTATATTTTACCTATATATTATACTATATATTATTATATATTTATATATATTATTATATTACCTATATATTACCTATATATTATATATATACTAAAATATTATTCATACTTTAATAATATCACAGATGTTAAAAGCCTCCAGGATACAAAGATATGTATTTTAACATAATTTAAATGTTTGTACAAAAAGTATATATGAGATTGCACGTTGATCTTTAATCTTACTATATTTTATTCAGAATTCTGATGAGTTAAGGAAGGTCCCAATTTGTGGTTCATATTAACTAAGACAGCACAGTGAGAACGACCTTTCCTCCATTTGTACTTAGACATATCAAGGGCTATTAAACAAAGGTACAAACACTAGCTTGAGCTTCTGATCCAAACTGAAAACTTTTGAGACACTGGGGGTCTAAAGAGCTACCAGGGAAATCCTCCTGGTGAGGTGGTCTTATTCTTATAATATTTCATGACTTTCCACTACTAGGAATCTGCTCCTGGCCACTGTAAGACACAGAATATTGGGTCTGACCTTGCTGTACTGTACCATCATTCTTATGTCATGTTTTCTTATGACTCTCCTAGCACAGAATATCCAATTACAAATTCAAGAAAACACAACATTTCTGACTAACTTATGCCTGTTTTTATTTCCCCCTTGGAGAGACAGAAGTAAAAGCTGAAATTTACAATATTTGTAAGAATTTTAGTTGAGTGCCTATTTTGTCTACTTCCTAACTTACTAAAAATCAAAAACACTTGATTTCTTTAGCAACAATTTTTTCCTAGTTGATCTTTCCGAAAACTTGAATACAGTAAAGCTTGGGTCTGCCGGAACTCAGAGAAGAGATGAGCTTCCTTATTTTATCAGGCAAACATACACACTGTGTAATGAGCTGTGGATGAGGCAGGAAATGCGNTCATAAAAAATTAATAATCTTGATATGTTCGGTACTTAATACATAACTAACATGTTACTAGTATATTTTACCTATATATTATACTATATATTATTATATATTTATATATATTATTATATTACCTATATATTACCTATATATTATATATATACTAAAATATTATTCATACTTTAATAATATCACAGATGTTAAAAGCCTCCAGGATACAAAGATATGTATTTTAACATAATTTAAATGTTTGTACAAAAAGTATATATGAGATTGCACGTTGATCTTTAATCTTACTATATTTTATTCAGAATTCTGATGAGTTAAGGAAGGTCCCAATTTGTGGTTCATATTAACTAAGACAGCACAGTGAGAACGACCTTTCCTCCATTTGTACTTAGACATATCAAGGGCTATTAAACAAAGGTACAAACACTAGCTTGAGCTTCTGATCCAAACTGAAAACTTTTGAGACACTGGGGGTCTAAAGAGCTACCAGGGAAATCCTCCTGGTGAGGTGGTCTTATTCTTATAATATTTCATGACTTTCCACTACTAGGAATCTGCTCCTGGCCACTGTAAGACACAGAATATTGGGTCTGACCTTGCTGTACTGTACCATCATTCTTATGTCATGTTTTCTTATGACTCTCCTAGCACAGAATATCCAATTACAAATTCAAGAAAACACAACATTTCTGACTAACTTATGCCTGTTTTTATTTCCCCCTTGGAGAGACAGAAGTAAAAGCTGAAATTTACAATATTTGTAAGAATTTTAGTTGAGTGACTATTTTGTCTACTTCCTAACTTACTAAAAATCAAAAACACTTGATTTCTTTAGCAACAATTTTTTCCTAGTTGATCTTTCCGAAAACTTGAATACAGTAAAGCTTGGGTCTGCCGGAACTCAGAGAAGAGATGAGCTTCCTTATTTTATCAGGCAAACATACACACTGTGTAATGAGCTGTGGATGAGGCAGGAAATGCGTTTGGTCACTCCAGCATCTGGGCTGGTGCTGAGGAGTCTCCCTGTTTCTCTCTCCCAAGTGAGATGGCTTGACTCTCTGCAGATGCGTGGTGAAGGTAACTCCTCATGCCTTTTTCTGTGGGGGAAATATTTTGTTCATTCCCTCCTGGGAATTCATTACACTTTCCAGGAGAAGACTTTCTCCAGTCTCTTCTCCTGTAATAAGGGAGAGACCTGATTCACAGAGCAGAGAGCTAGATAGTGCTGGGAGAAAACCACCTGGTTTTTCTTCCTTCTCCCTCTCTTTTCTCTATTTCCAGCAAGTATGAAAACTGCAATGGTAATTAGAAAGATGTTGTGATAAGAACAAGGAGGACATTGATAGCTGCAGCAAGTTTTTCAAAGGTGGTTTCCATCCAGGAATGGGATAGGACTGTATTGGCAGAGTGCAGTAACTCAATTTTGTTAGGGGATCGGGGCGTACGCTCATTTCTTTTATAAATATGAAAAAAGATGTATCTGAAACACAAGCACCAATTGGGTTGAGAGATAACAACCGTATGTTATGTACCAATGCAAACACATTGTATACATCTCAGCTTATGCTGAGATATATATGTCTTATTTTTTCTTTTTTAACTCAACAAAACCCAACAAAACTCAAAATCCTTCAACATTTAAATCAAAACCAGAGGATTTGGTGGTTTCTACATTAATCTGACCACAGAACATATAAGGAAAATAAAATGCAAGTAATGTCTCCATGAGATGAAATGAAATATCTGATGAGTAACTGCTGATGACTAAAAGTTAAATTTAACATTTCTGCACACCTTTTAGCTAGTTCAGTATTTCACTCTCCATGAACAACAGTGATAATTAAGGGAGATTTCTCTCACAGAATACTCTCAGTAGCTTTCACTCTCCTTCAACTCTCCAAGACTAGTATTCCTAAACTGGCAGCGACGAGTCAAAACTTAAAGACAAGACTGATGCATGAAACTCTGAATATATCTCACTAATCTGAGAAACTGGCCTCAAAGAGAAAGAAGTTTGAAGAAAGAGCTGGGCCTAAACAATTTGATTTTGAAAAACAAAGATGACTAAGCAACCAAAATGAGTTGAGACTTAGGGAAAAAAAAAAGGAAAAAATAACTCAAAGACCACAGTTTTCATCCACATTTTTCTAGAAGGAAAATTTGTTTCACCCCTATAGTTTTATTTTTAAAAGCTTCCTTATTAGTTGTTTTTAACAGTGAATACCATGAAGAAAACTAGAGAGAGACATGCTTTGATTCTATTTCTATAAAAGTTTATGTCCTGGCAAGACTTCCATTTTTTCAAAAATGCCTGTAAGCCAAGACTATCAGTTATTCATGGAGTCTTTCATGCAACACTTGCTGTACCAGTGTCTACACGATCTTGTGGTCTATTTAGTCGGGTCTTGGGCCAGTACTTACGTCTACATTGGTAAGCAGCGTCCAGTGAAAGTAAACCTGTAGAGAGAAGTAGCTGAGGAAGTGAGATCTACCCTATATGCATTTTAGAGGCTGTGTTTCTTTGAACTAGTTGGGTGCCCTGGGCTGGATGTATCAGGTGTGCTCCGTGTGATGAAGTTTAGTTCCATCCACATGTTCCTAGAGCCTGCTATTAAAACATAGTAAATAGGAATGACTAGGAGATTTGCCTCAAAAAATGCTTTGTATTAGTGCTAACCTGCTAATGTAGATGAATTAGGAATCTGGAAAAAGAAGAAACCTCAGTAAGGGAGCTCTGAAACAACCCTTCTCAAGGGAAGTTTTGGTTGGTTTTGTTAGGGACAGGTGGGAGCTTAGCCTTTATTGATCTTGATCAGACATTGGAGTGGTTTTCTAATCTTTCTTTAAAGATTAGCAGTAAAGATTTTATTGAATTCATTATAATCACCACTATGATATTTTTTTCACTAAAAAGGCATTGCTGATTTTGAGTAGAAAACATGATCACATACAGCTTTCATCTTGAAGGGTTTCCGCTTCCCTTTTTGCAGAATAAATATTCTATTCATCCCTTGCCGATGCTTTCTTCCTCTTTCCATTCTTGATATTTTCATTGGCAGTATTTGGTTCTTGCATGGTATTTTAAAATAGAGTACATTTCTCCAAATTTAGCTTAGTAAGACATTTTTCCCTCTCTCTCACATTCCCTACTTTTCTTCGTCTGACTACCATGATTGTTCAGAGCTTCCCAGCTGCTAGTCCTTCTAGAAGTGGCAAAACTGACAATGATAAAGACTGTTTTCACATCTTTTTTCAAGACCGCATGTTTAACTTGAGCAAAACCATGATAAGCACAACAGTAGGCTTTAAGTGTGTGTAATAGTTGAGAAACAATGATCTTTCCTTAGAGAGGAGCCATTTCAAATTACAAGGGACAAAAGAAACAAAACATACCAGGGTAAATAATAGCATTATATGTAGTTTCTTTCTCATTATAAGAGTGAGACTAAAGGCAATAGAAACTCAAGATAAATACAAAGGACTGATTTTTATTCCCATACTCCATCATTTATAAAAACAACTGCTATTAGAGTTTCTGTATAAACAAATTTTAAAGTTGCAAGGAAACTCCCCACTGAACTAATTAGATAACTGTGGAATTTGGTCTTTGGAACAAAAGTTTATGCTGATAAAACAATCTAGATTCCACACAAAATGAACATCAACAGACAGTGCAACTTAGGACTGCTTGTAAAACTCTTTTTAAAAAATCATTACCTGGTTTATTAATTAATTTTTTTTATAAATGTCAAAGGAACAAGGAAACTGCATCCTGTTATGAAAGTGGATAAAAAATGAAAAAAATATATTTTTCAAGTCACTTGAAAGAAGATAATAATGAAAAGATACCTGACAAAGAGTGACAAACTATACACAGCAAATATTTGTGGGGAAGTTCGAAGAGTAGTAACATACAAGGGAAAAAGATACCAGCTATATATCTTCAAAAAGAAGAGAGGAATTGGTAAAAATGAAAGGAAGTAAAAAAAAAGGAGTATATGCTCTGTTAAGATCTGAGGACTCCAGCAATTGTGCTCACCTAAAACTGGTCTGAATCAGACCTGAAGATTCAGCAGATGACATATTCAAAGTAAAAACCAGGAACTGTTTTATTCTGCCTGCCATGACAAACTGAGACTTAAAGGTAACATAAGATAAAAGAGATATACATAACCAAGAGAAGAATTTTGGGTAACCTTATTTTGTCATCTGATTAGTCAAAGAAGAAAAATACAAAATTATCAATGTTTGATATGAGTCCAACTTCCACGTCCTTTACCCTATAATAGATTTGTAAGATTAGTTTGCATACTGGGGAAAGGAGAGATTAAAACCAGCTTTTCTGAGTGAGAGGTAGGTATCTGGAATGCTTTCCAGACATTGCAGAAATTTTTCAAGCAAAACTTCTAGGTGTTCAAAGTGATAAATATGTCAAGGACATGTATTGTACTCTTTTACATGGAGTTTTCATTTCAAGTTGTTTCCTCTATTAATATGTTTAGTAACGTAGGCGTACAAATATATATCAAGATAAGGTATATCAAACACTTTCATATCCACTGATTTCCACAACGTTTTTTTTTTTTTTTGTAGTTTCTCTCATCGTTATTATATCAAATTTTGCATTAGAAATGGACAGTACTTGTATAGTAGACATGAACTCTTGTGTGTCTAACCAAGATCAATGTTTTAATTGTCTTGGCTAGGGTCATAGGCATCCTGTTTTTAGTGAACTCACCCTTTCTATTATGTGCCAGCTTAGTTTTTACAGAGATATTATGGTAAATTCTCAGTGACTTGGTTTACTTTGTGTGTTGAGGAGACATTTCCTTCCTTACAATTCAAAATAGTAAGTACTGATTCCATGCTGACTGTCATAATTACCTAGAAGACACCTAAAAGCAAAAGTTAAGAACTTAACAGGGCTAGCACAAAGTTATTATGCTAATTTAAGTGGGATTCAAAGTAGAGCACAAATGGAAACATTGAAATATGCTGTTCTGCATATCTGGGTAACCCACAAAGCCCATTAGGTGTAATTTCAAAGTGATTTTTAAAATCTTATTCCCATCTTGCAGTTAGAAAAAACTAGCCTTTTCACAAACCTTCTCCTTTTGGAGAGAAGATGCTCCTGGTACATAGTGGACCTTGTGATTAAAACAGTTTGAGTAAACTGTGCATATTATCAACCTGAAAAGGTGAAGATAAAGACTTGTTCACTTTAGTCAGTACTACCTTCTTCAGTATACTTCCCATATTCACATGCTTCCTAGATGAACTTCAAGGAACAAGAGAAGAAAATCCTAATTCCAAAGGACTAAAGGGAAGATGTGCAAATCATTATGACCAAGTCTGACAGAGTTCAGTTACTGAAGAAGGGCTCCTAATGGAGACCAACTAGAAAAAGTACTTAAGAATGAAAGGGAACTACAGTGATGCAAAATAAGTTCTTCTCCAACCAAAGTACAACAGTACCACTTGAAATATTTCAGCACCTCATTAACAGCCTTATAGTTAAATACCACCTATATTTAATGGTTTGCATTTATTTTTGTCACTGACTCGAATTTTATAATCAAAATCTCAACTCTTTCAATAATTGTAATAAATAGGAGGGAGGGTTATACTTTTAGGTTAGGTCATTCAGAGAAATTTGACAAATGTGTAACACTAATATGTTTGAGAAGTAAGCATCCCAAGTAACACAAATCTTAAGACTTGTGAATCTCAGGACTTTAAGCTACGTTTCTCAGTGAGAGAGAAACCCTCGTGAGTCATAGCAACTTTCATAAAGTACTGTGATGCCTAGATAATTCTGCTCAGAAAGGTGTAATTCCATTGGCATTTCTGAGGACATGACAGATATTATTAAAACATAGAAAGAGGGACATAGCTTTATACTGTAATTTATTTATGCCACAGTTAGAAATTAACCCAGTAAGTGATTAACAGTGAATGCAACTTGAGAAAACAAAAGTTTTACCAAAACATTTTTCTCTTTTTAAGCAGACCTATTCAGCTAGCAGCATGCATAACTGCATTTCTCCTTCCACACTTACAGTTCAGACATTTAATCTCATAAACAGATGGAAGCAATCATATATCACATGGGGTTTGAGAGAACTAGAAAAATGAGCTGGTCTGCAAGATGAAAAATCTTGAGAACAACTGAGTTACAAGCTCAGTGTTCAGGTCCAGTTTCTCAGTTCATGAGATCTTGCTCACATTGCAGTAAAATTTTCCCGTTCCTGCATACGTCAAATTGGAATCAGCACATTTAAGGTCTATTCATAATAGGAAACTTCAGGAAGATTGGGAGATTAATCCTGACAGACATAACTAAATGATCTCCCAATACCATACTTAGAAGGATGATAATTTTGGGGGGAGAGCTTCAATCCGGAAAGGTTTATTTCCCACCTTAAGATCTCTCTCTCTCTATTTTTTTTTTTTTTTTTTAAGGTTCCAGGTACCAGTATTTATCATTCAGGTTTAATCTCTACTTGTCATGGAATTAGTTTATTAATTGAATACTTCACAGCTTGATTCCTTTATCCAGTTCAAAGAAACCCTTAAGCTCTCCTACCTATCTGAAAGGTTGTTAAAGGATCCTGTGTGGGTTATCTGCTTGCTGTCCAACATGCATACCCAGGCCATGTGAATCCAGAAGAGACTGAGATCTTCATTCTCCATCAGTGACTTGATTTTGCTGCCTGACTGAAAGCCAGAAGCTGAGTCAGTGTAAAGATTAAACAGAACAAGGGAACACTATGGGAACAGTAACGAAGCTTCTCAAATCTTCAGGATTAATTAATGATGAGGGAGTAGGGAGAAAATATTTGCTTTTTGTAAGCTCTGCAAAGATTTATGAAATGCATTGTAGAGTGCTGATTACTCTACAGTAGAGTATAGGGCATAGGGTCAATCCTCTATCAGATGAACCTGAGATTGTATTTTCTTCTAGTCATTATTTTCTAACAATTACTTTATTCTTCAAATTTAGATGGGAGAAAGAGAGGACAAGCAAAGCCTAAACATGTCAGATCATAATCAGCAGCAACAGATACCAGACATACTTCACCTCACCATAATTTTCACCAATCCAGCCCAGCCATGCTTTTCAATTATGGATTTATTTCAAGCTCCAAAATGCATATGCGTAGACAGTGCGCAACACCCACACATCCTGAAGACTCGGTCCTATAAGTACCCAACAAACTCCACATATGCCATAGAGCATGTTGAGCTATGTTGAATTATACCCAATAGCACATTTAGACTCCCATGCTATGAATCATGCTATGAGTCAAGGCCTAGTTTGATGTAGCACAGCTACCCTTGTTTTACTGAAGAAATTACTGGTACAGGAGAAAGTACAGAAGTAGGGACTGTACAAAGGAACATGAGGTTTCTAAGCAGAAGCATAAACACCACATGCTAACACATAGCACCTACTGCCTCCTATTATTGGAAGAAAAAGTCATTCCTTTGCACTCTTAATTCATAAATATCTTTCTTATAAGATCTCTTGTGCATGGCAAAATAAGGTCTAATGTAGAATGATTTTGTGACATAAATCATAGATTGGCAATGAGGTTATGAAATGTTCTGGTAATCATATGCCAGTTTGGCACATGATGCAATTGATGTGACTCAGTAATATTCAGTAGAATGAAGCTACAGATTTTTTAAAAGGTGTTTAGTCAAAAAAATACAAATAAACAATGGAAGTATAATACATATTATGCACTTTAACACATAGTTTTCCTGTGTCATCTCTTAAAATGCACTTTCAAGACACCTGCACAAAGCCTTTAGTATTCAAAATACAAGGTTAAGAATGCAATTCAGATTAGGATAAAGTAATTTCAAAGGAAACTTTTCCCTATTAAGTTTTACAACACTGAAAATATTTTAGAGAAATCTCATGTATTTTAATTATCTAACTGAAATTTTCAGCAGGCACTGTGTTCCTGAGCCACTCAGGGGTCTAGAATATTTATTAGTGGAAATATAAAAGTACATGCGCAGTCAAATTAATTCCAGATTTAAGATAAGTCCAGGTAAGTACAAACTTACCTCTATGACCTAGGTTTTTTATTACACGAAAAAATACATATAGCAAATCAGCATAATGTATGGAATAATTTTTTCTATCTCTGCCTCCTGAGTTTGAGTTTATTGTTTGATGAGTTTTCTGGAAAAGAAAAGTTTTGATGGGATCAGTAGAGTCTGTGACTCTGATTCTAAGAGAACACTTGGATGGTATCAATAGATATTGCCGTATTTTAAGGGTCGTGAGAGTCTGACAAGGAAATTATTTGATGAGAGTGAGGGTGCCAGAAGACAGCAGCAGAAATGACATAAGAAGGTGTCATAAGAATGAATGCTGTAAATGATGCAAAAGTAAAACTAAGTGAGCTGTTGCTAGCAGTGTTTGTTCCTGAGGTGAACACAAGAGTTTTAAAGAAAATATTTATGGATAATAAGGTCTCTTTCACTAAATAAGTGTTTCTTCTCTCTTGGATTTCCCTGTTAAGCAAAGACACTTCACTCAAGAAACAGGAGCCAAAGACACAAAATTTAATGCAACAACAAACTAATGAGGAAATACTTTGTTCCATTCTTGTTTCTTCAGCAAAGCAACCTCTGAGGAAACTACAAACACAGATTAAGACTGATACCAATTACTATTAACTGGGTAGCTTTAATGTAGGTTACTGGTATTGAATTTGATTCTTTTTTCAAACTGTTCATAAAAATTCAGTATGAACAATGTCCACATCAAATCTTTTTGCAAATAAAGACAGAATTGTATATTTTAATATTTTTTGCATTAAGTTCCTATGTTGAATGAGAAAATGTCTTGATGCATTGCCATCTTTAGAGCCACCATAAAATTAGGGTGACATTTTAAAATTTTGTCCACTGTAATTGAACCCCTGAGTTGCAGTGTCACCAGTGATAAGATTTTAAGGTTGAAAAGAAGTTGCTACTAGGCATGCACAGTTGCAGGGAAATAACCCAAAACATACAAACCAAAAAAAGCACACACAAAACCATCCCCCCATCCCTCCTCAAACACATCTATTCCAAGAAGAGCATAATGTTAAATATCCACCCTTTAACTATGCCAGTGTGGTTTTGTGGTTTAATATACTATAGTATGTGAAAGGTGAAATAGAGCTATAGCAAATATTTGTCTGCATGCCCACAAAAAGTTAAATATACCTAAATATAACTGCCTCACTTATTCATTCCAAAGCCCATCATCAAAAAATACTGGAGGATGAGCTCACGCACAAGTGAACTTTTATATACACATGCATGTCAGTGTGTCTTCTCCCCCTCCCCCTTTGGACTCTGGGAGTCCAAAAACCTCATGTACACACAACATCTGGGCAATGCCCACACTCAATATGAAGTAGCACAGACATCTGTGACTAATATCCAGATCATTCCATTTGTTGGACTCAAGACAATAAAAACGGTGGATGAAGTTTAAAGAATTTTTTTTGAGGATTTGTGGGTGGCCAGCCAGTATGACTAAGATACAGGCACTTTCTAACTGCTTCAAACAGACTTTAGTCTGACTGGTCAGAGTCCCATGCGGTCAGCATGGAAAAAGTGGAAATCAGTAAAAAACACCCCATCCCATTGGATTTTAAGCATGTTCCCGCATAGTTTACTCTTGATAACCCTTCCTCTCAAAGTCATACAGCCAAAATAGCGGAGTTAGGAACTACTTTGGTGCATTGTTGTCACAAGATTGTCAGCAAATTGAAGGGAATTCAGAGAAAAAAGTCAGGAGTTGCAAAGGAGACTGGAAATGTCAAGAGAAGGATTGACATAAGCGTGTATTTTTGCCATCTGAGAAATGCATGAATAATGCAGAGTTCTAAAAATATTAGCTACAAAAACTAAGAAAGCATAATATGAGAGGACGATTGCAAAATGATTTAATTATAATGCTGCCTCATTAAAAGGGCATTTAGGGAAAAACAATAAATCTCTATTTCCAACAAACTGTAGGGTAGAATAACCTTCTGTTCTATTCTCTTGCAAAGTGATTTGTAAAACTGTGTTACATGTGTGAATCTGTTCTTTCTGCTGACTGCAAAAACCCCAGAGATGTAATAGAGTCAAATAGCAAGATGAGAGATGTTACCTGTAAGGCTGGTGAGGCAATGGAACAGATTGCCCAGAGAAGTTGTGGATGCCCCATCCCTGTCAGTGTTCAAAGCCAGGTTGGATGGGGCATTGAGTAATCTGGTCTAGTGGAAGGTGTTCCCATCCATGGCAAGAGCTTTGGAACTAGATCTTCTTTAAGGTCTCTTCCAACCCAAACCGTTCTACGATTAATAAGGCATCGTCAATTTATTAAGGAGGACGAAGGTCTCAAGAAAGACAAAATCCAGGAACAGAAAGAAAGACACCTAAAAATACAGTTAAAAACCACAAAACAACAAAATACTAAAGAATCATGCTGAACCTGGTCCAGCCCACCTGTGTTGTCACTCAACAGTGTTGTAATCATGCAGTTGTCATTTGAAGCTGAATTATCTTGAGATAATGGTAAGTTTAAACTGATTCTCCATGTGTACTGTGCTGCTCTGCCACTACATCCCACAGGAAAAACAGTGTAAATTAATTTCAGTTATTTGAAATTTACATGAGGACATGAATAGACAGGTATGTGCAACCCAGATTACTCTCAGTTCAAATATCACATGTGCTATTATCAATGAACAGGTCTATTCTGTGTTTGAAAGTGCAGGAAGACCACAGCACATGAAATTGGTAGGTTCTTATGTTTGTGCATCCTCCAGCTGTCATTCATTACTTTGTCAATCCCTGTAGCATGGATTAATCTACATACAAGAGTAGTCTCTTCTCTTTGGAGTCATAATTGGATGCCACCTGCCTCTTTACATGTTAATTTACAGCCAAGACTAAACTATGAGGGGTACCTGCCCTAAAAGCAAACATTAGACTTTGGACTATGCTGACACTGGAGTTTATAACTTTAACTGCAGATAAATTTCCACAGAGTCTAAGAACATCCGGATTCAGTAAGCTCCTGAAATGAAATGGAACCAAAATAGACTTGAGAGGGCTGCTAAAAGGACAGGGTCATAACCAGGACATAATTTATTGTCAAATCAAAAGCATTGATTTCAACAAGAATGAGAATCTAGCCATAAAAATATTCCCACAATCCACCCACATTAAGAAGATTTTGCTGCGAGACACAGTGCAGGTTGAGGTTTGGGCAAATATGACCAATTTAGGCAAAGGAAGAAAAGATGAAAGCAGCTACTGCTGACTCTGAAAAAGAAATATTGACTAAGAGCCAAGACTTCCCTGCTATGCAAGAAGCTGTACCATAGAGCTCAAAGTGGACATGACTACCCACTTGACCAGATGTGTCAGTTGGTAGCTATTTATCTTTTGATATAACAGATTTTATTATAAGTGGTCTTATGCTAAGTTAATACCTTTCATTACTTTTTCCGCATTATACTCTGAAAAGTACCACAGCAGATTCCACATGGTATAAGTGGTAAAAAGACCAGCTAGATCGTAGGATTTATATAGAATCATATTCTCTACTGTGTTCTGAGTTCTCTGCCTGAACCTAAGCAATAGTCATAAAGTGCTCTTATCTGTCCTTACCTGCTTTCCTGTTTTTCCTTCTACAGCAACTCTTTGCTGCTCTCCTACTATCTCAAACTGAGCAGCTTTATAGTAATAATTTCCTACCACATGGTACATTCTACCCAGCCTTTTGTCTTTATCAGCAGGCAGATCACTTTCTTGGCACTATCTTTTTGTTTCATCTACTCAAA
Source organism: Melanocharis versteri (assembly GCA_013397845.1). Classification (NCBI taxonomy): domain Eukaryota; kingdom Metazoa; phylum Chordata; class Aves; order Passeriformes; family Melanocharitidae; genus Melanocharis; species Melanocharis versteri. Next base: position 197,309 of record VZTG01006526.1, read on the forward strand.
CTTGAAAAAATGATATCCTCTTTGGGCAGAATGTAAACCAATTTTATGAAGTGGGGTTGTGGATTAATTCTTATAATATGTGAAAGATGTGTCATAGAATCTCTCTAAATAGTATTTTCTCTGCATGTTTTAATTACAACATTTCAGCAGCAAGATATCATCCACAAACACAGAACTACAAGTCAGTCAGTCTCATGTCTATGCCTGGCAAGAACCTGGATCAGATCCTCCTGGAAACTATTGTAAGACACATGGAAAATGAAGATGTGATGGGTGATAGCAAACATGACTTCTCTAAGGGAAAATTGTGCCTGAAAAATCTGGTGGCCCTCTATGATGGATACAGAGGTAGAGGATGAGGGAAGACTGACTGACATCTACCTGTACCTGGGCAAAGCATTTTACACTGTCCCACATGACATCCTTGTCTCGAAACTGGAGAGATATGGATTCGATGGATGGACTGGGCTGTGGATAAAGAACTGTCTGGATGTCTGCACTCAGAGTTGTGGTTGGCAGCGCGATGGAGAGCAGTGACGAGTGCTGTTCCTCAGGGAGAAGTGTTGGAACTGGCACCTTTTAACGTCTTTGTCGTTGACATGGACAGTGGGATTGAGCACACCCTCACCAGGCCTGATCATGACACCAAGCTGTATCAATAATATTACTTAATGTTGCCACAACTTCTTGTACTCCTCAAGTGGGAAAAAAACACCCCACAACAATGTGGATAACACACCAATGTTTTGGCAGTGGCTGAACAGTGCTTACACAGCATTGAGGTTTTCTTACCCCCTGACTCTGCCTCCCTCAGCAAGCAGGGCTGGAGGTTACAAGAAGCTGGGAGGAGCCAGCTGACTCATACTGGCCAGGGGCATATTCCATACCATATGACATCATGCTCAAAAATAAAAATTCAGGGAAAGAAGGAGGAAGGGGGGACATAGTTATGGTATGTGACTTTCAAAGTAGCTGTTATATTTTCTGAAGCCCTGCTTTACAGGAAGTAGCTAAACCTCTGCTTGCTGAAGGGAAGTAATGAATAAATTCCTTATTTTTCTGTAGTGTGTTGTCCTGGAAGACTGCCTGCTGCCATCCTAAACAAGGAGGACTCAGTGCTATCTATGTTGCAGAAGTTTTAATGTCTTGTTTTTTCCTCTGTCAAAAGTAGCCCAGGTTGCTAAAACTGGACTGGGGATTGATAAGTAATGTGATGGCACTACTATCTCGAAATTAAGCCGCATATCTACTCCACTTTCTGCACTAAATGTTTTGACATTTTGCCATCAGATTGAGTGACCTTTCATACACTGAGAGATGCATTCCCCTGAACTGCTTGGGAAGATTCCACATTGCTTTGCAATTCTGAGGTGAGCTCTGTGCAGATCTTCACCAGAGAACATTTTGTTACCCTGAATTTTTGCTGCTGGTCACCTCAGCAATGTGGCATGGCAGCTGTCTACCCATCTGTTTATCTTACAGGCTCAGAAAAAAGGACTCTAAAGCATGAAACAAAAAGTCCTCCCAAAGCAAATGTTCTGTATCATCAGTCTCTTCTCCAATGGTAGATTAATTACCCAAAATACTGACACAACTGGTGTGAAATTCCCTAGAAGGGCTTTAGTTCAGAGAGCTGATGCCAGAGTGTAGTAAGCTGTCAAATGCGTTTTCTCAAGCAGTGTGTTTATAGTCATCACATGCAAATTATTTCTTTACCCCATTGAAAATGGTGTGAGGGCTTTCACGGAAAAAATGACTAATGGGATGGTGAGAGAGGAACCTTGGAAGTTTCAGAGTGACTGCAGAGGCTGTAAGCTGCAGTCAGGTCCTCTTATGATGTACTCCAAAGTGCAGCAATACCAGAGCCCTAGTCCTGCAATAGGAAAAAGAAACACCAGATTTCTCAGAAGATGCTGAACACTTCATATGGAGGACATGTCATGAGGACACAATTGTAAAAACATAGCAAAAAGATGTAACTGTGTAGACAATGTCCAACAAAAAGTCTTTAGCTCATTGCTAATTAAATCACCCCCACTGTCCTGTTGTATCTGCCCAGTCCTGCTCTGTTGGATGGCTTTTAGCACAGCAGAGGTGTATAGTAGGGATACCTTTCAGCGCACCAGGGATAGAAGGTAGAGATCCTCAAAACCAAGGGCAGGGCGAAGTACGCCCTCAACCTGTAGTTCTTGTAAGCTTGCGAAATACATATAAAATCACTCTGGTATAATTTGTTTCATGCTCTTTTAGGGCAACTTAGAAGGAGAGAAATTAATAATACAGGATGCAAAATATCTTTAAAAAATATTTCCTTGGATTTTCAAGTAGGCCTTCAAGTTCCATCCAAATAGAAAAGCTTACATCCCATCCCATCCAAACAGGGTAAGAAATATATTCCTTATTTTAGTATACATCATATGATAATGATTAAGTGCCTCAGTTCAGCCACTGCTTCTCTCCCAGGATGGGTGCAGGTACATTTAGAACTGCAGCATGTCAGATGTTCCACAGAATGATGAAACCCACGCATAAAAAAACACAGAAAAATTATGCACAGAACATTGTTTAAAATGCTCTGCTGTCTCTTGCATTATTTCCTGAAGCTTATTATACCAATCACCTGGAGCATAAATCTGTCTTCAGCATCTGTTCTTTTCTTCTAAAGCAGCTTCCCATTGCCCTTGACCGTTGCTTTTGTATACAATTCTTTATCAAACCCAATTGGAAACAGCATTGAAACCAGCACTTACCATCTCCTTACGCTGCTTAACCCCTCTGCATCCAGAACATTGCTGAACCTTGCACATGAGGACATAATCCTTTGAAAAGCAAAGGATTCTCTCCAGTGCTGAACCAGATAAACCCTCCTCATCACTGGGACTTCAGGGTTGTCTAGATGTCCCGTGAAAACAAGCTTAGAATTTCAGGATTTCAAGGTCGCCAGTTATAAATAGAGACAGAAACATCCTGCTGTATGAGTCCTATGGAGCTGACAAGAAAAAGCAAGCTTTGGTCCCTTATAATCCCACATATGTATCACAGTCACCTACTGGTATAGGCTTGGGGGTCACGGTAAGAATTATAGTTATATACCTCAAAAGTAAAAAAGATGCATTCCGAGCACAGACTATCTCCTCTCATTTTAGTTCTAGAATTAGCATTAATTATGTCTGTGTTGCAGAGAAAACAAAATGTGGTTTTTGCTGTTTTAGTTTAAAACAAATAAAAAGAAACTAAGAGGATATATTTTATAAAAAATAATCTTAGGTTAGTACTTGGAAAATGAATGATTCACAGGGTGCACTGCAAGTCACAGGGGAAGCATAAAGCCTTTCATTTCCAGGCATCACTGATTTCCTTTCGTTTTGCTCCATGATTATATACTTAAATCTTTAAGAGCTTTGGATTTTGATCAGCTGAAGCATAAATTTGACGTTAAAGCAGATGTTTCATGGGAGAAGTAGAATAAAGAATAAGGAATGTTTCCGCACAAAACATACTTGCATCTTCATAAGTGAAGTAACACAAACCTTTTAATTCCTTAACTGGTTTGATAGTGTGGCTGTATATCAACATTGTGTTTTCCTTCCTTTGGAGAGTACTTGACTATCACATACATAGAAATTCAGTGTTTCTAATTTTATAATTTCAAACTGATGTTTTGGGGCTACATATTATATAATCTGTAATAAATAACTTATTTGCTAAAGAAAAGAGAGAAACCAGTAAAAATCAAATTCACTGTCATATGAATATGAAGTGCCTTAAAAGTGACTCATAGAAACCAATTGGCTTTACAAAGTCAACATTAGATGTATTCCTAAACCACAAGTGTGGATAAGTCTATGACAATATTCTCCAGCAATTTATAATTTCCCTCAACTCACGCATTACATCAGCTTCAAGATATTCCTATATGAGTTTAAAGTTTAACTAATGACCAGAAAACTTTATTCAGTTTCTCCAAATCGCATACTTTTCCCCAAATCCCAAATGTCATATATTCTGAATTAGAATTTTTTTTCCAGTCAAAGCAAATATAGTAAAAGGAGAGCTACTGTGGGTCTAGCTTCCCACAGTACCTTCAGCTCAGATCCCTTCATTTTTGATGGAAATGTGAACTTTTAGATCATATGGGTTGAGGTTAAATCTTCAGTAGTGTCTCTGATCAGTAGAACCACAAGCCACGTAATTTACAAAAAAAATAAAGATACTGAGGGGTACTAAGAGCTATAACTGTTGTAAATATTTAATATTCTTTGGCCTGAAATAACACAAAGAACAGAAAAAATATCCATTTCCTTACTTTACTGCTCTAATCATTGGACTATTCTTTAAGAAAGACAATGATATGTTTCCTTTCTCTCTATATATGTGTATATAGTACATATATTCTTATGGGTTACATTTTTTTTTCTCTACTTATTCATATGTAGAACCATATCACTCATTTAAATATCAATAAGTATTTAGTTAAATTATTTTTCCACCTAACAGTTTTGACATGTTTACACAGCTAGCTTGCTCTTCACTTGATACATAATGGATACCTGATGCAACAGCTCCAGTGGTAATCGTGCTCACTTTTGGTTGAATACTCAAATGGGGAACATTTAAAATTTAAATATTCATGAAGGAACTCATGAAAAATTTTTAATTACTGAAAACAGGAATGTATTCATCCTAAACTCTCGCTTAACTGACTGGCCCAGACTTCTAGCCTGTTCTCAGAAGGCAGTTGTCCCCCTTTCCACAGGAGAGTTGTATTATATTCGTAGGAGTGTAAGTCCCATGCTTGTTTCCTTGTCTTTTCAGGATTATTATTTGAGGTCTCAGATGATTAAATATGCATCAAAACACTCTCAACACAATTTTCAGGGATTGTCTCCCTAAAAAGTTTGTAATCCCCCTTAGCATTTCACATATTCTGGATTTTTACCCAATCCAAATATCCTTTTTAAAAATCAAACTTCTAAAATTTCCTTTTGTTACGAAAATAATTTCATTTATATTATCAAAGGTATGTATGCTAGTTAGCAAATAGTGTAGAGCAAGTAATAGATTTGTAAAAGTTCCTTAAGATCACAGAGTTCAACCATCAACTCTGCCAAGTCCATCACCAAATCATGTCTACAAGGCTTTTAAATATATTCTGGGATGGTGACTTCACCACTTCCATGGGCAGCTTGTTTCAATGCTTGACAGCCCTTTCTGTAAAGAATTTTTTCCCAAAAATCAATCTAAACCTCCCCTAGTACAACGTGAGGCCATTTCCTCTTGTCCTATTGCTTGTCAGCTGGAGAGAGAGACTGACCTACACCTTGCTACAACCTCCTTTCAAGTAATTGTAGAGAGAGAAAATCACCACTGAGCCTCCTTTTCTCCAGTGTAAATGACTTCCTCAGCCACTCCTCACAGGACTTCTGTTCCAGATCCTTCACCGGCTTCTCTGGACATGTTCCAGAACCTCAATGTATATCTTGAAGTGAGGGCTCAGAACAGGACACAGGATTTGCGGTGCAGCCTCACCAGTGCCCAGCACAGGGGGACAATCCCTGCCCTGCTCCTGCTGGCCACACTAATCCTGATTCAGGCCAGGATGCCATTGGCCTTCTTGGCCACCTGAGCACACCCTGGCTCATGTTCAGCTGCTGTCACCAGTGCCCCCAGGTCCTTTTCTACTGGGCAGCTTTCCAGCCACTCTTCCCCCAGCCTGTAGCACCGCAGGGGGTTGGTGTGACCCAGGTTTAGGACCTTATTGAACCTCATACAGCTGGGCTCAGCCCATCAATCCAGCCTGTCCAGATCCCTCTGCAGAGCCTTCCTGCCCTCCAGCAGATCAACATTCTGACCCAACTTGGTGTCATCTGCAAACAGACTAAGTGTGCACTTGACCATCTCATCCAGAATCCTGACAAAGATATTAAACAGGACTGGGCTCATCATCGAGCCTCCTGGAACCCCACGAGTGACCGGCTGCCAGCTGGACGTAGTATCATTCACCACCCCCCTCTGGGCCTGTGCACTTGACCATCTCATCCAGAATCCTGACAAAGATATTAAACAGGACTGGGCTCATCATCGAGCCTCCTGGAACCCCACGAGTGACCGGCTGCCAGCTGGACGTAGTATCATTCACCACCCCCCTCTGGGCCTGGCCATCCAGCCAGTTTTCTACCCTGCAAACAATAGTTCTTAAAGAAGCATCTACAAGAGCACTTCTGCCCAACAGACTATGGAAGTATCTGTAGGAGCCCCTTTTATAGTTTGTAACCTGTTTCTCCTTCTGGTAGGAAAGATTCCCTTTAGTATTCAGAGTGGTTTTTTCAACTTTCCAACCTTTTTTTTTTTTTTTTTTTTTTTTTTTATTTTTTT
>VZTG01006526.1:203701-255753 GCA_013397845.1 Melanocharis versteri
TTTAATTCAATTGTATAGAAATTTAGTTTCATTCCTAACATTTAAAGAAACAGATGGTTATACAGACAGGAAAAAAAAAAACAAACAAAAAGCATGTCCCTAGTATCTGTAAATTTGTCTCATTTTAAATAACATTTTTCACGTCTTCTTCGGTGTGTGAAATGTTCAGGTTAAAAACACTTTTTGGACAACAGTTTTTGCCTGTTACCTAGTTAAACTTGTTATAACACTTTTTAAACTTGATAAATAATGCATAGCAAAGCAAGATTATGGTGGGTGAATATTAATGGCAGGAATTAGAGCACAGAAACTAATCTATAGTCAGAGAACACCAAAGCACAGAGCACTAAGTGACATAAGTAGGCTAATTGGATGCTTCTTACAGGAACTGCTTTTCTGCAAACATTAGATTCACCTGACAGAGATTTATTTGACAACTCTTGGATGAGAAAGGAAGAAAATGCTTCTCTTTTGTGTCAAAGTAACAGAGCTGTGTCTTGACATCAAGGAAAAAAACAAACAAAAAAGGAGGAAAAAAAAAAGAGATGCATCTAGTGTTATTGGTATATTATTTTCTTCCTTATTTATTTCAAGAATCAAAATAATTCTTCTTACTCTTCTCACAATCCTTCTCCCATCCTTGACAAAGACTCAGATTGTTAGAATAAGATAGCATTTAAGAAAATGACTATTTAGCAGTACAGTATCTTGATCAACGTTTGCACATAGTCTAGATGACCTAGTTTAAAATAATACAGTTGCCCTTCTACTCACAAAGACTGGAATCAACTTATGACTTGTGGATTTTTTTTTTATGGCTTTATTTTGTAAAAAAATTGATAGCCGTATGCCTTCCTCAGCCCCATGAACTGTAGAGGCATAGTGCAGTGCTAGTCAGTAGCCCAATTTGCACATACCTATCACAGTTTTTGTGTCTCTGGTCTGTGAGTGGTAACCTGGGTAGAGTGACCAAATCCCAGACAGAAAGTGAGATATAGAGGGGGAAAATAGGTGCAGCAAGAGCTGAGAGTCTACTCAGTGCATTTCCTAGGTAAAGGTGGGAAATGCCTTCAACACTTTTGACAGCAACCTGTCCAAAGGCTCATCTGATCAGCTTGATCAAAGTCCAGAACCAAGGGGAGCCAGTAGAATAACTTTGAGGGAAAACTTGAGAAATGACATGTCAATGTAAGGAACTGCCAGGAGTAAGCCCATACTGTGCTATCGCTCTATCAAACTGAATCTGCTAACTGTGTGTTTGGTAGAATTCAACATGACTGGCAACTGTATGAAATCCAATAAGAAATCCAGAAAACTGCAGCATAATATTTAATATGATCAAACAACCAAATCTTCATCTTATACACAGCTATATTCTCTATAGCGTTCAAGGCTGTTTCTCTTGTGAACAGCTATTACAGACAGGATGGAGAGTGCGTATGTCATGTTTGCATTGCTTGTATTTGTGAAGGCTTCCCTTTTAAAATCTCAAATTAAAATAGGCACAAAGTTACCTCAAATTAAATTTATGAACAAAGTAGCTGTGCTGGCAAGTGTGTTAATTTATGGGAAATGTCTGGATAATAAATTCTAGATTCAGTTACCTATACCTAGGCTTCTACTAATCTATTAAATTCCAAATGGTCTCTGAAACTCTCTAGAAAATTACTTTTATTCCTTCTGATCAGGCAGGTACTTTACTGATATAAAGCAAAGGCACAAACTGAATATCAGAGAGCTGGCTGAAAAAATATTACCCTACATTTTACCTGTTTCTAGAAAGCTATACGTAATTACACTTGTGTGATTTTTGCTGTGTCAATAGCATTTTCAGTTAAGTGAATATAGGGTCAAATAAAGCTGGATAACTCTCAGTAGCATTAGAGGAGTTGAAATAGAATTAACACTGTAGATGAATTATCCAGACCACTTGTAAAACTGATGGCTAAACCAGTTAGAAGCCTTTTGACAGGACTTTACTACAGGGAAGCTGTAAGGCAAGTAAATAAAATCATGGCAAAACTACAAGTGCATTAAAAGAATTATTACATAGATAACTAATAGCTACTTCATTGCTCCTTATGCATCAGTATAGATTGCTATACACTCTCTAGCCGTCTTTTCAAAAGTACATCTTTCTTAAGTGGTTCATGAACAGTATTGCATTTCAAAGACATTTTTGCACTTCAAAAGATTCAAGAATGAGTCTCACCTTTGTATAGATACACATCAGAATTGTCATATATATGTATAACAGAAGTTAATTCCGGAACTTTCAGTGGAGATTTATGTATGTATACCTATATTTATACGTATATATATATACACATATACCATATATATGTATCCGTATCTGAATTTATAGCTTCCTACTTTGCTATGCTCATGTTTATATTGTAAAAACAAAGTAGAAATCTAAAGATGTATCTTTATATATGCTTTAAATAGCACACAATTTTTCTACATTTGACACACTGATTTATACATCTATATAATATACAACCATACGCAAAATTTAGGTTGCAAGTACCTCATTACCTTACAGATTTTTGCTAAGAAAACAAGATTTAAATCTTGTAAGCTTGCCCATTCATTTGATTTTTCGGTGATATAAACCCACACACAACAGAAAATGAAATATTTCCATATCAAGCCAAGAACAAAGTTTTTTTGGTCATAATGAGACCTCAAGTAGCACATACACACTCTTGATTCATATGTCTGTATTTGTACTGTATCAATGGTTTTATCACAAAAGAAATATACTTAAAAGATAAATACTTCATTATGGTGAGTATAAACCATCACTATAAAGTTAGCTTCTGTCAGAACAAAGATAAATAGCAGGGAGAGAGGTACCTGCTGTATAGAAAGTAGTTACTGAAGGAGGAAATTTAGTCAAGTGCCAGTTGTTTTCTTTCTGCTGCTGCCTCCTTCCCTGTTATGGCTCTATGTGCAGTGTTCAACCACAGGAACATCTCACTTCTATTTTATTGCAAATTTCTAGTTCAAAAGAGAATTTCCCAAAGTATTCTTTAGTTGTATGCTGTACTACTATTCCATGCTCTTCTACACAGCAACTAGCCTTTTGGGCTTTTAGGATGGTTTCCATTGTGAGAACAGCCATTGCCTTTCAAAGACTGCCTCTTTCAAATGCTTAGGAAGCAACTAGGCATGGAAAAAAACCACCCCAGACTGAGACAAATAACACTAGGTGTAGCTTGTGCACATCCACTTGCCATAAGCCACTGGCTGGTTGGAGATTTCCAGACCAATTGCTACACTAACGAGTAATTTTGTCTCTGGCATTTGCAATTGCATTATTTTTTCCCTAAAGGTAAATCAAGGGAAGTGCAGAAATAATATGGGGAAAACAAGGTGGAGCAAAGAGACGCTCTGAAAAGGTTTCTTTCTACTATGTATCTTAATTTCTGTATGATTCACTCCCAGGAAAGGACCATATTGTAATTTTGTAAATATATACTGAAGTCAGAATATTCAGCACAACAAAGGGATTTTTTCTGGTGGTCTACAAGAAGCATCTATAAGGCCAAGTATTAGCATGAGAAGTCCCCCTGTCATTCAGAGGTGCATTTATCAGACCCAGCAAATTATCAGCCTTATTAGCTACTAGCTACTAGCCTGGTCTGTATGAGCAGATATAGGGGAGTTATTAAAAAGATACTATCAATATACTCTATGATGACTGTTTATCCTCAAGGCTCTGCATGACATTATCAGTAAAATCTCTATTCCTGTAAATATTTTTCCCTCTTTTCACCAGCTCTCAGCAGAGAGAGAAGTGGAGAAAAAAATTCTCACCATACAGTCAGATTGCACTTTGGTCACAGCAAGTTAGTTTTCTTTGTACTTTTCTAACTACACAAACATGAATGATATGTAATAACTATTTGTGGATACAATTTTTAGACACTTTCTTCCCCTCCATTTTCTTTCTTTTTGTTCCTTACTCTGAAAACCCGCCCCAGGTACAAATCACGCATCTGGATGTTTTATGCTTTGTTTCAGAGAGGGACAGTGGGAAACAAAACCAGAAAAGATAAAGCAAGCAGTGTAGAAACTTTTCACATATTAAATATGGATGACATTCAAGTGTGAGAAGAAAAGTACAGATTATTGTTCATTGTCAAGTTTCAAAGGATGCAGACTTTATTTCACTGCACAGTTCTGAGATACCATTCTCAAAGATTTTTGTTCCCAAGCTAAATGAATGGAGGGGACCTGCTCAGTTCATATGTGTTAAGCACTGGAGGACAAGTGAGCTTTGTGGGGGAAAACAGAGGTCCAAAGGCTGTAGGAAAAATAAAATTATTTCAGCAATACCCAAAGCATGATAGTAGATTAAAAGCCACTAAGGCTAGCAGACAGTTCTATTAGTGTTGAATATGTCTAAACTCTATATAAATAAGGAAAGAAAAGAACTACTTGATCAGGACAGCTTTGTTAGTATTGGGTACCAGTGGAGAACACTTCATATTCCTGCATTGCACAGTACCTCCCTGAAACCAAATAGTTGAAACTTAATGAGCCCCTGCTCAAGAGCCCTGGAGGTAAAAGCTGGACCCTGCAATAGTAGAATGAAGTTGTCTGAAATTCATACATGCCCAAAACATGCTAAAACTTCATGTGCCACAGAGATGTTCTAAAAAGAACTTGGTTGTTGAGAAACAGTTTCTAGTTCCTTATTAACACTTTATTCCATTTGGAGCTTCAAGTGATGAAGAAAATTGTTTATCACATACCTATAGTATAACAAACTTTCAGTCCATGTGCCCCTGCACACAGTGAATCACAGCATGCTTAGTTCAGTCCAGAGGTCTCAGGTCTGAAGGGTGAAACTAGGGCTGCCAAGCTCTTCAATGACAGTAATTTTTGTGGTACATGGTTGTCACTGAGACATCCTCCCCTTCCACAATTTGGATATTTTCAGATATCTCCATATAAAATTATATGCCAGGGCTTGGGCACACTTTCACACCTATTACTGATCATGACATCCCCTATGTTGTCAGTTCATCAACCACCCCTGAGGTAAAACATAGGGTGATGCTGTTACCTCATGCCAAATTCCTATCCAGCTTGTCATAACATAGACAGGTAGATGGATAACTGGCAGGACGCAGCTCCCTGTTATCGCTCACTGTTTTAATTTTATATTTCACTGTGTCTGTATTTAAACATGAGTTAATTACTCCGTTTATGTTTCTGTAGCTGAACCACATTTTTTCTGACTCTTTGTCTGCCTCCTTTTCCCAGTGTTAGGATAGCTGCTGCTGGATGGGCAATGAAGGACAAAAATCATAGAATGGTTTGGGTTGGAAACAATGTCCAAAAGCCATCTAGTCCAAAACCCTGCAAAGATCATGGACTTCTTTGATTAGATCAGGTTGCCTCAGAACCAGCTGACAGATATGGGTTTTCACTGAGTACAGCAGGTGTGCAGAGTTTGCGGTCAGGAAAACAAAATTAATTCTGATCACTGGGTTCCCTGAAGATGGAGCAGTTGTAGGATATGCAGGAAAAGCAGCTGGCTATCGTATTTTATTTTTTTTTTTTTTGAGACCTGGACAATCATTTAAACATTATTTGTTTTGACATTTCTGATGTCTGAATCATAGAAAGGAGACTAGGATTCGGACTAGTAAGGATCTAGATGTCATTAAATAGTCTTAATCTAGCTGTCAATTAAACAATTTATGCTGTATGTAGCTGGCTATGCAAACTAATAAAAACCTACTTCAACAAAATGAAAATGTGTTATATTTCCTCATACAGTAATGTGGAGAGCAAACAGTATCTAAAACATGAAATATATTTTATGAATTGAGGTATTTCCCAGCACTCACACAAGCTTTTAGAATCTGGGAGTAGAGGAAAATTTTCAGTGCAGGTTAAAATGATTTTTAGCCACTTATAGTTACAAGTAGGTGCTCTATATATCACATCGACCACTTAAATCTCCAAAGTATAAATGTCAAAGACCCTTGCTCTGCCTAAAAGCAATTTGCTAGATAAAACTGGGGAATTTCAATTAAGGATGAATGTGCAATTACTTTAAGGAAGAGTAAAACCAAGCTTTCCATTAGGAATATATGAGCAGCTGTTAAAAAAAATATAAAATACTGTCAATACTGTCTCTTAATTCAATTAACTCCTAACCTTTCAGACCACAGATCATTTCATTTGTCACCACATCGATTAGGCAGCTCTACGTTTTAAGAGCACTTCTATGCCATTAGGTTATTAGATCCAGCTCAGTTCTTTCCTGAGAATTACATGAATACATTTGACACATTCATTAGCTAATGAAGTTGGACGATTCATATCAAATCCTTTCCGTAAGTATTGAGAACTACCATTATCAAAACTCCAATTCAGAGACAAAATATATATTTTTCAAGACATAATATGCAACAGCTAATATTTTGAAACTAAAATTGTCATTCCCTTGCTGCTAGGAAACTACAAGAAACAAGGAAATCATGATAAGCAACAACCCCCCCCCAAAAAAAAAAACTAGCTGTCAAAATCATTAATAATCTGTTAAGTACAGAAGCTGTCCCTTTAGTATTTTAAAATATATTTGAACTATATATCCTCTCCAAACAGTAAAGCAATCTTCACATCTACGGTTTGGCTGACTGTGAATGAACTAACCTTAACAAGTTATTTTTATAGAGCAAGATTCAGAGAAGTTAAAAAAAAAATCACCTCTTTTTTTCATATAAAGTGAACCGATAATGTAATATCTAAAGCAATTTTATGTACAGAAAATAAATAGAAGTTCTTCCTTATGTTTTCATGAGGTGTGTAAAAGAAAGCATTCTCCTACCTTAGTCAAAGATGCTTGCTGCTGACTGACTGGAACAATTTTACTTGCATCCTAGTAAACTCTTGAACAGTAATCCTGTTATGTGTCTACAGCAGTTTCATGGGGGTGGGACTTCTGTGTAATAATGAATTCACCAGGGAATCTTCCCTTTCAAAGAATGGTGCTGCAGACAAGGAAACCACTCTACACTTACTGTCACAAGCTTTTGGATGATTAGGTTAAGACGCAGGGAATAAGTACAGGTACACACATAGAGTGATGCAGATTCAAATATTTCCTATATACTAAAGCTTTGACAGGATGAAAACTGCAGTATGCTTTACAGAGAAGGTATATATACATGTGTGTACACATATACACTTTATTTATGCAAGAAGGAGAGTCATAAAAGGTGTGGCAAAATAGCATGTCTAGGTCTGTTAGTGATTCTAAACATTAAATCTGAGAAAGAGAAACTCCAAGCCAAATGTGTCAATTCTTACCAAAAAAAAAAAAAAAGTTTAATAGTATCATAATCCTAAATGCTAAGCTGCATAAAAAGCAGATACACACCCACCCTACTGGCTATCACTAATTTCCCGTGTAGAGTGGCAGCTCAGACATAATGAAGAAGCTCTGTAATACGTTAACCCAATAACACAAGAAATAGCTTCCTGCGAGCTCTACAACAAAGAACAGTGATGTTTATAGTGATTATTATTAAGATGTATGAGCAAAAAAACCTTGGAGAGTGTGTGTGGTCACTTGAAACAGTAGAAAACAAATATGAGCACAAATTGATACTCTGGATGAAAGAGAGAGATATCTGGCAAGGTTATGGCAGCGAATATGATAAAGGGTGAAGGGTCCCGGTATTCAGCCAACCACCTCAGTGAGGCTGTAAGAATGACGGTCATACGATTCCATTACTGAGTGACCCTATCAGACTTTATTAAATCATCCAGCACTTCCCTTATCTCATTTACTGATTAAAAGCAAAACAAAGCTGACTCATGGACTTCCAGCTCCGCAGAGATGCTTTCCTCAGGTCAATCCCAGCCTATGTTGGTGTCTGGAATTACACTCCAGATCCAGGACCCTGCATTTGCCTTTACTGAATTTCAGAAGGTTCCTCTCTGTCCATTTCTCCAACCTGTCAAGGTCTTTCTGAAGGGTAAGCACAGCACCCTGGGGTATCAGCCACTCCTCCCAGTTTTGGTGCATCAGTGAACTTGGATGAAGGAGTAGAGTACCTTCTGAGCAAGTCACTGATGAATAAGTTAAACACTACTAGGCCCAGTATTGAACCTTTGGGGACACCATTAGTGACAGGCTTCCAGCTAGACCCCGTGTCACTGATGATGACTCTCTGGGATCTGCTGTTCAGCCAGTTCTCAATCCACTTCGCTGTCCACCCATCCAGCCCGCACTTCCTGAGTTTGCCTATGAGGATGCTGTGAGAGACAGTGTCAAGGTAGACAATATCCACTGCTCTCCACTCACCCATCCAGGTAGCTGTTTCCTCGTAAAGGGTATCAGGTTGGGCAATCTCTCCAGTGACTCCACTTTTCTATCACTTTTATAGCTTTCTTGTCAGCTAGCTCATAACCGGTACAAACAACCGCAGCTTTCTTCTGTATAAATTCCAGCATTCATTCAGGGTGTGAAAGACAAATTCAACTCCCTTCCCTTCAAAAGCAACCTGCATTTCTCAGCTCCACGCAACTGCCCTTACCCGTAAATCATGAAGTGATCTGTGTGCTTGCCACACCTTTTTTGAAACTGTCCCAACAGGGATGCCACACTCAGGAATCTGAGTCACTTAAAAGATAAACCAAAAGAATAAACATCATCCTAGAATGTTCAAATGTGAACATTACCTGAATAGTAGATAACAACCTTATCTAAAGTAAAATTCTGAGGATTTTATTTCCAGAGAAATGAAAAGAATTTACAGTTGCTCAACTTAAAGGGCAGAAGGTGAAGGAAGAACAGCAAGGGAAGAGAATGATAATATTTAGCTACGTCGAAAGTGAGAGCAGAGATGTTTCGCATCTTTATAGCAAATAGCATGACAAGGAAGAAGTTCAAATAGCAGGAAAAAGGCTTTCCAATGCCTATCCTTTGGATCTACCAGTAAAGAGGGAGACTCTTCAGTCTTCTTATTTGCCTGGGAGCCTTTAGGAACAGGTTAAAAAAAGTATCATTGTGGACGTACAGTCCGAAGAAGGTTTCTCCTTCTCACGAACTCTGTAAGAAAACAAGATAAACTGGGACATTCTTTTCTCTTTCTAATCTTATGTTTTGCTAACTGAAGCTCCAAGGCTTCGACCAATCCCCCTGAGGGGTGGAATGACACTGTCCAATCACTATTATGTAGATATCTCTATATAAAAGTTAGAATCAAAATAAAGACACTTCACTTCTGCTTTCTACACCTTGGTGTGAGTTTGCTCTTTCTATTGCTGCCAGCAGCGACATATCATGAGTAATCTGAGAAGAGTTAATTTTACATTGGCTGAGTGAGGTGATCTGTACATGTCTACACAAGTTTTTGTGTACAAGTTCTGAATATTCAGGAGGCAGAAATGAAGCGTGTTGCTGTCAGAAATAGTTTTATCCAAAGCACAAGTATATCTTTTTTAATTAGAAAAAATATTAAAAATAATTATTTTGATAGGAATTATTTTTGTCAAGAGATGTGAGAATGCCATTCTGCTAATAAGACATTTAAAAGTAATACAACACTAATTTATCACTTCAATTAAATTTTAAATATATGCTTCATGCATTAATTGAAAAGCTTTTATCTTCACCCCAAAACAACTAAAATAATACAGGTTATTGATCTAAAATAAAGTTTTCTTTTTCAATTTGATCCAAAAATTAGGAGTATGTAAGACTGCATTTCATACTGACAGAACTAAAACTTGTGTGCCACATGTACTGAACTTCTCCAAATGCTGTGATACAGCTCTTTATATGAAGTAATTGTACCTTGGTAGACCTTAGAACTTGATTCTGACCTAACAGACTGATATTACCTAAGATCTTCTTTTATTGATCTAATATGCAGCTGAAAGGCTGTTTCAAATTCTGGCCTGTGCATTGATGTACTAAATTACTTGTTTTCACCTACTTTACAGATTACTCCATGGAAAAGTGACGCCAAGGTATTGTCTTTTAAGTAGCAACCCCCTTTGCTGCTGTTAGATCCCCAGATTTGCAGTTACACTTCTCCTATTTGATAGTCAGTATTGGATAATTCTATACAGTTGTGCTTTAATCACTTAAATTGCAATATTTTGTAAGTGGAAAGTGTCCTTTGATAAAGGAAATTAAATTCCATAAAATGCCATCTTTCTGCAATGTTGTGTTGTAGAACTGTGACCGATGTTTAGCAATACCTGCACATCATCAAACCAATTAATTTTTTGGGGAAAGAAACAAAGCACTTTAGATATTGGAAAGTACATTTCATCTGCAAGCTGTAAACAGAGACTCTGATTGTCAGAAACAAATCTGAGGAGAATAAAGGCTCAATGGCACTTAACACAAATAAGACATCTTCTCATGTAAGTGTTTTCTATCCTTCTCCCCTTCCAGACAAAGGAGCTCCATCTGCATCTCTAGGTCACAAAATCTAATTTTCTTTACTTTTTCTTTACAGATCATGTGGATAACTGGCATCAGGCTCACATGGATTCTGTATTTCAGTAAGACATTGAGAATGTGCAGTGTCTATCACTTTTTGCTCTGGTGATACAAAGGCTTCTGTGTGTAGTCAGTTCTTCTAATCATTAGGAAAACAGCAGAGCTCCTGTTGCCTCTCCGGGGTAAAAGGTATCACTGCTTTTATTCATCAGGAGCATACTTCACCTCTCCTTGCAACAAGTGCTGTCAAAAGAGAACCTGCGGCAGCCCTCTGTAGAGTCACCTGTTATATCTAACTTTGGAGTTATCTAACTCTTTAGAGATTGCAGAACTGTACCTAAAGGTATTTTTGAGACAGGCTATTAAAAAATTCCATCCTGTACCACAACATAAATACCTTGAAAAAATATTTTTGTTGCAGGGGTTTGGCAATACAGCCTTAGCAATAACATTTGGGGAGACTAGGCCAACATATTTACCATAAACATACTTCCCACAGAAACAATAATTTTAGCAAGTCATATAACAGTAGTGAAGAAGATAATGAAAAAAATAAAAGATGGACCAATATGCTACAAATAGACTGGGATACATCGAACAGTATTGCACTGAGAAAGTTAATAAATATCTCTGTGCATATTTGCTCCATTAAGGGATTGCAGTCTCTTGAATTTTTTCTTTTTTTCAACTATACTTCTCTGCTGCTGTATATGAAACAAAAAACTGCAATGAGGAAAAGTCTCATAAGCTGCTGCAGAGAAGACTAGCAAAAACTAACGCTTTTTTCAGTTGACTTCACAATTGACTTGGAGTGTAGTGTTAAGTTAATGCCACCATAAGGTTCTCAGAAACTTCAAGGAAAAGACATGTTTTTCCTTCTACAGTTTTTCTGGAGATGCGTAACAGCACTAATGTACTGCTTACTACATTGAACAAACTGCTCTCCAAACTTTTACTAAGAACACAGTTCTTAAGCCCAAGTATTATGGTGTTTATGTCAATACAATTCCTAATGCATTCCTGTTGCTAGGATAAGTTTGTTTACAGCTTGTGGACGAAGTAATTTTCATACACATTTTGTGAGGATCCCCTGTTTTTTTCACTGACTGAATAGCTACATCTAACCTCTCCTGCCCTTCATGCGTGGGCAGCGCTTCCTCTCTTTGGATCATATCTAATATTTCAGTGGCAGCATCAGTTCTTACCAGCACCAAGGGCATTGTGCTAGCGTCCTAGTTATACTGTAAGCAAAAATAATTATATCTCATCTCTTCTGAAAACCAGGCACTGAAATGGGAGCAACTCAATACACTTTAATGAGATTCCTTTCTACAAAAGGGTTTAGCCTCCTGTCTTATGACAGGACATTAAAACCACTTTTCCTTACATTTAATTAAAAGGTGTAATATGGTTCAACAGTTATTAAAATGAACAGGATAGCTTTTGTTCTTTTGAGCATCATTTATCTTGGAAATTTTTCTTTCTTACCAAGCCAGAGGATGGTTGTAAGGCTTCAGACTGGTAGAGAAATAAGGAAAACACCTCTATATGTAAAGTACCACAGAGCAGTAATGAATTAGAATACTGACGAGTGAAAATGTCTTCACTTATTCAGAACACTTAGTTTGTCTGGTGAAGTTATCTATACTATTTGCACAAAGGTCACATTTAGTTAAACCAGATGCGTTTCCTTTCATTATATAACTTAACATTTCAAGATGAAAACTGCTTCACTTCTCATGGCACTGTGGAGGACAAATACCATGCTCAAAACACTGCTAAAGTGACATCCAGGAAAGCATCCTCACTACCTTATTCTGCAGAGCACAAGCTGACAAATAAGGTAAGAAAGGAAAAAACGTAGGGGAATTCCTAATCTCATACTGACAAATGCTTTTGTTTGTTTTCAAGTTATTTATTAATTTCCCCTCATCAATGTTCACCAGCATAGGCATTAAGAATTTTTTACAAGCAAGAGAAATTGAGAGCACTAAGAATGATCTGCCATAGCCAAAAATTGATGTCTGGGAGGTTCAAGCTGAAATGTAGAAACACTAGAACAAATTACCCAAGGACACTGCCGTCTCCATCCTTGAAGCTTTCAGACTCTGCTGGACAAAAAGCTCAGTTTCAAGCGGTGCATTCGATCACAATAGTGACTGTGGACCATGACTGGACAGCTGTGTAGCGTGGCAAAGCTTTCAACCATACATCATGCTGCAGAATACAGACTGTAGTCCAAATCATCTGCTGAGGTGAAAGTTCAGACAAGAGGAGGAAGAGAGTTTTGAAATTTTATGGACAGACGGACAGATTGAGATTAAACTCAAGAGAGGCCATCTACCTGAAATCAAGCTTCAGTTTTCATATACTTATAGGCATTTTAAGTAAGGATGAAGAACTCTCATTATTGGATAAAATCATGACCCTGTGATATTGAAGGCTCTATCACTGATTTGAACAGGTCCAGGTTTTCAGCCATCATGCTCTGTTTCAGAATAATTGTTCTTAAAGAAACCCAAACCCCCCCACCAAACCCCATGAGTAATAATCACCCACCTGCAGCCACAAAAAAAACCCAACCAACCAAACAAAAAGCAAGCAACCAAACAACTCTAACAAACAAAACAACCATGAGACACAAGTCAATTGAATAATTATCTCATGGAATAAATCTAAACCCATGGCCACATGGTAGAAGTAAGAATGGACTACAGTTTTGCTATCTTGCTTCAAACTGGAAAGTATTCATAACGCTTGATACCACAGAAGCTTCTGCATTTCTCACGAATAACTAAACATATTATAAATACTTTCACTTTGATATTCAGAGACTGATATCAAAATACTGAAACATTCCCTGAGTTTCCTGTTTCCCATGACTTCCATCTCAAATCTTTCTTATGACCTTTGAGAAAGGGGAATTTTTTGCTCTCCTAGTTTCTGTGAAAATTAATGCAGCCAAAACCAGAACTAAGACCAATATTTAGAGACTTCTTCTCTTTTCTTCCATAATATTTTCAAAAGCTTTCTCCATGTTTTTTGCCAAGCTGGTTTTTACTAAACTATTCTTAGTGAAAGAAAAAGAAATCCAGAGAAGGAAAACCAAAAGAAAGCTTAGATTGCTTTCATATACTAACAAACCAGGCTGGGGGCTAGAAGTAGCAGGTCTGGCATTTCCTACATCTCCCCCTTCCCCCCTCTCTCTCCCCTCCTTAATTATTTATTGACCTCAGAATTCAATGAGTCACAAGAGTGAACAGAAGAATTATTATCTATTTATCTTTTAAAAGCTACAGCTTCAGGTGCTTTATGGTGGACTCCATGGTAGCATGACATTTTGCAACTTCGTAGCTTGCAAGACCAAGAAAATAGATGAAACAAGCAAGATAAAGAACATAAGTGGATGTTTGGAAAGGAATTTTTTTTATTTAGTGACGAGGACTGTAATAAGTTTTATTCGTCATGTATTTGGCCTGCATATTCTAATTATAACTTACTCAGAGAGTTGTGTTGCAAATGAACATCTGGACTTTATCCATTCGGCTGTATTGTTACTTGCTCTGCTTTTTATTCCAAATTTATTTTCACATAACTCTGTACGGCGCTTCACATTCCCAAGGGAGTTGTTCCTACCAGATAGTATTTACACGTCCACCTCCTGCCTACATTTTCAGTAGTTTTTCCACAACTGTTTTCAAGTGTCAGAAACAAAGTGGAAACATATCATCACACACAGTTAGGTTCACGTGACAGGATTCTGAAGTAGAGGAGAAATATGAAGTTACTACACAGTTTTCTAATAGAGAAAACCCACTTTGATTATGTGCCGGAGGGGAGAGAACTCTCTATTGTTTTGTCCCAGGACACCGTATTATATCTGCTCTTGCTCAAGAAGATTTTGCAGTCTAATCAGGATATAACGTCTGTGATCCCACAGAGATCATCAAACATGTGACTTTTCCTTTGAGATTTAACACCTTGCCACCTCTCTTGAAAGACTCTGTATTTTCAAAACTTTAAAAAAGTCAACACAGATCAGAAGAATGGTAATTAATGATGTTAGTCTTAGAGTTCAGCTTCCTTGCCAGAAAGATTTAAGGCAAACAGATTTTAAGATAGCTATTCTGAGTTCTTACAGCTACAGCAAAAATCAAACCCTGGAGTAGGAAAGGAGCTTCTTCAGAAGAGAAATGTAAAAAGCATGTTCACCAATAATTTTTGAGAAGATTCAGCTGTTGGTATTTGCTTGTTTGTTATAAGTTTTAAACCTTATTACACACATTCTGCCAAATATCTATTATACATCACTTCCATTAACAATTCAAGGATATAAATTGATAGTTGTATTGGATATGCCAAACATGCTTATTGGAGTGCAATTTAATAGGGCCCAGATCTTCAGGTCTTAGTAAAACAGAATATTCCAACACAAAATATTTTTAAATTTCATCTTTATGTTAGTATGTCTTTCATTCAATCATCTTCCTTCTCAAGTGTCAACCATGCAAGATATAAGAAATAGATGGTTGTTTTACTCACAATTGCTAAATTCCAGTTGGGTAGCACTTTTTTCTAACTTTAAATACATATCTACCAGTAAGTTACAAGAAGGCAGTAAGAATGTTAACTACTTTAATGTAAAGTTATTAAACACCTTGGAAAACAACTTAAGAAAATTGGATGAAAAAAATCATTGATACAAGCATTAGCAAAAAGCATCAAACCTCCTGGGACAGGCTACGCATCATTAAAAGAAAAAAGATATGCTGAGGTATTGAAATTCCCTCTTAAAATGTTACAGCATGGTTTAAGAAGCAAACCAGGATGAGTTTAGCCTTATGCCCAGCCCTACTGTGGCTCCTTATCTGTATTTCCACAGAACAGCTTAAATACTCCAGCCCTGTGTGTAATGGAAAGCAAAAATGACACCCAGCACTCTGCAATCACTGCTTGTTGTGTCAGGACACAGAGAGCATTTCTAAGACACCTACTGACACCTGACAGATAGCAATAACTGGAGTAAGTATTAGACAGTACCTGACACTCCAGCTCCCAGAAATAGATCCCGGCTGCTGTAAGTCTTTTATGAGTAGTATTACTTTTAATCACTCAGTGGTCACTTTTACAACTTCCCTTTTTAAAGCATTTACTTACAGCTACTGCAAAAAAATCACCATTGCAAAAGGTATGACAGCTTAGCATCTCCCACAGGCTAACATTGACAATGCTGATACTGTTCTCCTTTAGATACTGAGTAAGCAGATTTGTTATTTGAACAGTAACCTAACCATATTTTGGCAGACAGCTACCACCATTTACATTTAACCAAAATCAACATTTCTGCAAGTGATAAATGACAAGTAAGCAAGCAAGTGATACTGTTCTGGCAAATTCTTTAGAAAAATATATCTTTCATAAATTCTGAACCAATTTCTCCTCAGCTTCTGCCTCACCTCTGCAAGCTTCTTGGTTGTTGCCAAAACTGCAGAGCACCTAGTAGAAAGCAAAGCAGGAATGTGATTCTTCCTTTCCAGGACCACAACTACTAGGCAAGAAACTCCTCTTTCATATAGGCAATTGATTATTTCATCTCATTAGTGCTTTCAAAGGAAGACACCAGCTGCTAGTCATTCAGATGTAATCACAGTCCACCTCCCTTCTCTTAAGAACTGCTTTACCTGCAGTAACCACTAACTGAAAACAAGTTAAAATAGGAATAGTTATAACTAAAGTAAAAAATGTGGGGTTTATTTACTGTCTTCACCAGGAACAAGAGAAGTATCTCTTACCAAGAACAGTTTCATAGTCTTTAGAGAGAGATGATGAAATACAGAAGCATGAATTACTTATAAATTTATTTTTTCCATCTAACAATGCAATAGTTGTTTCTTGCTTTTCAACTGACATCCCTTCATACTGTTGTGCTCTGCAGAACAATAGAGGCAGTTGTAGAAATGAAATGAGTCACAAACAACATGTGACTTGGGGCATGCAAGGCAGAGCTGACGATATCACTTTGTCTCAGCTGCCAAAGGGTGTAACAGAATCATGTTTGTTTACTGCTTGAATTTATAATTTTGCTGTTAATCTGAACACATTTTTTCTTTTTGAAAGTAAGACATTGTGTAACATGCAGTGTTGCTCATAACTTACCAGTACTAACTTACATTTTGGTTAGCCCAATGTCATGATACAAGACTCTATTCAAGTATTGAATCACCTCATAACATGGAGGTGACAAATACCTCTGCTGGATCAGTAGGTCGAGATTAGTTCCTCCATGTAAAAGGAAGTTGGCTGTTATGGCACCATACCTTCGTGATTCAAGATATATTAATTTTAAATTGAAACTGTATTTCTCTTCTCCTAGAGCTCTGATCATTGTCTGCCTACTTAGGTGGGCAAGATGGAAACACAGTTTTTATTGCTTTTTTCCCTAGTCTTTCAGTAGGACAAGTTGGAAATAAAATTTATAACTAAACGGAAGTATTTTTTTCTCATCTGTTGTAATTAAATGGCTAATTATCATCTCCCAAATCTTTGCAGGCTTACTCTCTTTAAGTGTCAGAGCACATGCCTATTATACACTGTCCATTATACAGTGACAGCCTGAGGCATTCCCATTCATGTTAGGTACTAGATTAGAAAACAAAAACAACAAAAAACCCAACCACACTTCAAACAACCACCATGAGAATTATTTTTGTCTAACCAGTAAACTGTAATTTAAGTGTTCTAGATCAAGAAAAATAAAGGAAGAAAGCAGTTTGAGCAGAAATTAAATGTCCAAAGTGAAATTAGTGCTTTCATGCCTATATGAAACTTCCACTGCTCTCAGTATGAAGATTAGTTTCCTAAGTTTAATAATCTGAGAGCAACAATGCTCATGACTGTTTCTCCCAGTATTATCTGATTATTAAAATCCTAAATTCTAAAATCCTTCTGAGACTGACTCTGAAAAGTTAAAGGTGAGTGCTGTTAAATTATCTACCAAATGTGGATATTATTTCTTCCACAAAGAATTCTAGAACTACATTTCTCTAGCAAAGCACGGACGGTGCTACACCGAAGTTTTTCCAGAACAGCTCTGTCAGTCAAGGTTCAGCTGAATTTTAAGTGATGTTTGAGCACATATTCCCTCAGCTGTAGTTAAAAAGAGATAGTAGTATTGAAAAGGTATTCTTGTGAAGTTGTACCAGAAGATGTCTGGAAATCATCTGTCATCACTGTCATCTTAGCATGCTGACAGGATGAGAAATGACCATTCTTCTTGCCCTCTTGTCCTCAAGTTAAACTTCAGACTTCATAATATTTCTTTGGCCCAAATAAACCAGTTTTTGTTGCTATCACAAATCTCAAGGCTTGGATTTAACCACTGAATGATACATAACTCTCTGTGATTCAGACCTGAGTGCTCAACTGAACGCCTTTCAGTTCAAGTTGTGCAAACCGGGGTTGTGACGAGGTAACCTTCTAAGCTCCAGTAACTACTACAAACATGCTCTTTGCCACCTCCTGCTGTTAAATACAGCAGCAGCACACTGAGCTAATGTGTCACATTTTGCAGGCTGGGTGGTCTTAGGAGCATCCAGAGTGAATTACCACAACTCAGTATTAGCACAGTCTCGATAGTCACTTACTAAACTCTGTCAGTGCACTTCTGTAAGATCGTATGACCATATCCAAGCTGTTATTTAAATGACTTGAATTTATAATTTTTATAATATCTACCAGGCATGTAGACATGCTTTTGCACATAAGAAATGTCTGCATGTATTACTACAGACCTTACTCTTAGGAAATTTCACGTGTAAATAAATGCCTAGAACAAAGCAGCTAGTAAATTAGATATATAAATATATATATAGCCTAAAAAATCAATTAAAAGGCTTCTTTCTAATGATGTGTGCTTCAGCATCAGTTTCAGCAGTTACAAAAATATAACTTGACTGTGTTAGGAGGAAACAAATGCTTCCAAGATGATCCTGCATATTAGTATTCATGGAACTTGCAATTGAGAGTCACTGCAGAAGGGCTACAAAACCCATTTTCTTGAAAAACAGTTTGGTCACTAACTTAAAAAGCTTCATAGGCAAAATAACATAACCACATCTAGGTTGGCAAGTCAAACCGACTTATATCATACACTATTCTGATCTGATAGTATTACGTACACTCTATTCCACTAAGACCCGGGAAAATGAAAAACATAAGAAGAGTCAATATTTCTTGACTGACAAGGCTGTAGTAATTCATAAAAACCAGAGGTGACCAGGAAAAGAATTAGTATTGGCGCTAAAGAAATTAGTTATAAAACTCTGGGTTATGATTCCTTAATAAAGGCTCAAGGCTTATATTGAATTACTGGATATGGGATTGAAGTGTGGAAGCTTAAAATAAAATAAATAAAAGAAAAAAATACACCCCCCTCCCCCCCAAAATAATAACAATAAAAATCATCTCGGAGCTATTACTCCCCTCCTGTGCCATTGTGCCCCATCTTCCCCCCATCCCACCCCTCCTCCAGTTTCCCTGCACAGCTCTCCTCTCTAGATGAGATTGGGTTAATGAAGTAGGCCAAAATCCAAGTGAATATTTGTTTAAAAGATCTGTTATTTAACAAATAGATGCTCAAATTCCTTCAGAAGTAGAAATGCTTGAGATCTGTCTTCATGTTTGTTTTAATGCTTAAGCATTTGCTCTAGTAGTACTCTGATGGAAAGTCACTTAATCTAGTCTGTAAAACCTAAGAGACAGCAGAACACGTGCAAATCTCACCTTCTCCGGCTGGCAGCAGTCAATCACTCATAAACAAAAAGAAAAGAATAATTTTGACTTTCAAGAAGGGAGACCTACAATTTTGCTTTGGCTCAGAGCGGGGGCAGAATAGTTCCATACCACAGGATGAATCAGAAACAACTCCTGACTCTTCATATGAGGGCGGGGGAAAGAGCGAAGAGGAAACCCTTTCCTACCCTCCCAAACACATCTCCTTTCCCCACGGTCCTTACATTTTGCAGACCACTTCAAAGTGACTTGTGCGTTGTTGCTGGCTTGGAGGAGTTTCGGAAGCCGAGTGGACGATAGCGTTGAGTCTCCAGCACACAGAACAAAGAGTGCCATCGAGTGGCAAGATTCCAGCAACACACTCCTGAAAGTCCCTGCTAATGCCCTGCTCTGCAGCCCATTTTTTAAGGCCTGCGAAACTCTTAATTCTTAACTCTTAACTTTTTAATATTTAAAGCATGGTGCATAGAGTGGAAATAATAGTTTCTGTCTTATTGGGTCTTGAACTTTCAACGTTTCACTGGAAAGTATTCTTACACGAAAGAGGAAAAAAAGAAAGATGAAAAAGAAAAAAACACATAATCACAATTCGCACTAGAACAGAATTAACCAATAACTTCAAGTCGACCAACACGAGAACCTAACCAGGTTTTGAAGCAATTATAAAGCCTTATTTTCTGAACACATTGACACTTCCGAAGTTGCAAAAAAGCCATGAGCAGAGTTAAAATAGTACATGTAAGCCCCTATACCAAATCCTCCTTCTTTCTTAGAAAGCTAACAATAAGTTGAAGTCAAGGAGATTTTATTTATTCTAATTAAGCGTCTCTTCTGAGTGACACTTATGCCAGTATTAATAGAACTCATAAATTTGTAAGCTTGGTCTTAAAACACGTGTGCACCCTGATCTATTTCACAAAGACTGTACTGTTCTTTCAACAGCTTTGTATATAAAATGAGACACAGGTTTACTACTTTTAGTTGGTTTGGTTGTTTTTTCCTAAGAAAATTTAACTGCTGCTAATCTTCTGTCAGATATGTAGCCAGTGTGGCAAGAGCCATTTTTATGACTTGAAATCTCCTAGGTCATCATAATATTCAGATAATATGCAAGTGGGTAGTTAGTGACAGAAGAAAAATGGCTCATATTTTCTAGGACTGCAGCATCATACTGTGCCCAAAGACTCATAATGCAAGGGGGACTTTTATTATTTGACAGCACAGGAGATGAAAGGGGATTATTCATTAAGTTCACAGGTCCAGGGCATGATATTTTCCGAGTAGTTCACAGCACGTGCACAGCAGGATTTTGAGTGCTGAGAAAGCCATATTTGCTAGTGAGGAATATATTCTCACCCCAGTATCACTACACATTGTAGCTGCAAACTCTAAAATTTAATTTGAAGGGTATGTACACAGGCCATGTTAAGGTAAGAGCAAAAAACAGGCTAAAAATAAAAAATCACTGATACCTATCTGAACAGCAAATAGGATAGAGGAGAAAAAGTGAAAGTTGAAATAGGTTAATGAGAATGCAACATCAGGAGACACATAGCACGTCTCTGGCTTCATGGTATAAAGTTATTTAATTATTTGCATTATAGGGTACTATACATTTGTTAGAATAATCCAAGAAAAATAATTTCCTTTATAGACTTTAAAACATGAAACAAACAGAATATTAATGTGTCCCAACCAGTGATATTCTGTGTGTGTATATATATATATGTATAATACAGAGTTATTTCTTTTTTGCAGTGTTATTTTCTCCTAAGAATCAGAAAATAATTTATTACATAGTTACCCATGTCTTACATCCTTACAAATTTCAATGGAAGTGCTAGTTAATACTTCCTTCCCTTAGTTCGCTGTTGAGTTACAAGGACTCCTAAGTTTTAGACAAGGACAAGTTTCATTTAATTTCCTAATTTTTCTGCCCAATTAATCAGAAGATAGACAGCAAAAATAATCTGACTTCATCCTGCTTCTCCAAAGTTTCTGTAACTCAAGCAACTTTCAGAAGAAAAACGAAACCAATTTGTGAAAAACAGTCTATGCTTCATTTTTTCTTGTCATATCATCTTGTCATGCTAGAGAGCTGCCTAACCAGATACCACACACAGAAAGGAAAATACTCTTGTTAGAAATCAGTACAGTCTCTGAGAATAAAGTGTGTTTTAACAACTCAATGCTAAAATGAACTCGGTAAAGGAATATTTACTGATTCTCAACTCCAGAGTTATTTATCTTTTACAGAAATATTGCACTTAGCACATAAACCCTTAGGGTTTCAAATTAATGTCTGCTTGAAAATGGACACTAGATGCTTGTGTAAGCAATAGCATTTTCAAAACAGTGGTTAAACATTGTTTTGCAGAGTATTTCTGATAAAATATTAAAAGAAGCTAGCAATTCTAACAAGTTACAATCTAAAATGAGCCAGACATGCTCCAATGCAAGAAATTTGAGCAGTCTTTTGTATATTTAGCAAATTATATCTTTAAGCAAAAGATTAAAATAACACTGAAGACCTTTTTTAACCTTTTTTGTAGAAGCCTTTTCAAATAACAAGGATAAAGCTTCAGGGGTAACAGTTCTTCATAAAACAAAACCATTTTAGTTTTTTTATATTTCTTCTCAGGGGTTTTGGGGTCTAAAGGTACAATTTATTCACTTCCCAAACACATACCATAAAAAATATTGAGTATTTTGTTATTGAGAAATCAGCACCACAATGTTTGTGCACAGAATAGGACAATGACTTCACACTGACATTTTCAGTCCGTTAGATTTTGCAAGTCAGATTCCAAATGTTGGTTGCTCCACATGGCCAGCTGTTTCCTATCTGTGTTCCAGTCTGAAGCATCGAATATGCGTGGCAAGACTTGTGTGTACTACACATAGAGCGCTCTGTTTTGTCCCAAACTCCATCCTCCTTGGAACTTTTCTCACAGCAGCCTACACAGTGGGAAGCCAGCTGGAAGCAGGCAGAATTACATTTGACCTTCCAGCCCCTTACAGATTTCCCATGACTTTTCTGCTATTCTCAAGTGGATTTTTTGCTTTACACAAACGAGCATCACTTTTAGAAAACTTTCAAAAATATAGCACCAGCACATGCATCATGGCTAGTCATCAATAAAAAGCTGATAGAAACACATCCAATATCTCACCTTCAGGAAGGGATAACCTTTTACAGTCAGGTAGCAGCTGAAATACTTAAAAGGTACTGACACCTGTTTTTATAACTGCATTTATCTAGTTATTTCCCTTATTTCTTATAACATTCAGAAGTAGTATAGAGAGGCAGAAAAAGACTAGACATAATTCCGAACTATATAGTTCAGACCTATTTT
The DNA here is from genome assembly GCA_013397845.1 of Melanocharis versteri. Classification (NCBI taxonomy): domain Eukaryota; kingdom Metazoa; phylum Chordata; class Aves; order Passeriformes; family Melanocharitidae; genus Melanocharis; species Melanocharis versteri. The sequence goes on from VZTG01006526.1 coordinate 226,334, forward strand.
AATGTGGCAAAATTTAAAGCTCAAGTGGAATTCAGCCCCAAACTACAGGCAGTGAGATTCTATTTTGAGAAACACAATTAATTTTCAGTAAAGTGGTGCATGACAAGAAGTGTATTTCACGTAAGGAATACCTTAATTTACCTCTGTAAAAGAACAGCAATATTTTTAAAAATTTTATTCCTTTAAATAAAGAGCAATATGCAGTGCTCAAAACCTAGAAAGAGTGATCTTGCAGGTAAAATAAAATAAAAACAAACCAACAAAAGTCTTCAGTAAGTAGTTCATTTTTTTGGTCTTATTAATCTTTTTACTAGGTTAAAAAATATTAACAGATTATGGACTCCAAGAATTGTATAACATGAGCCTATTTCTAGTCTTTCAGACACTTGTCACACATTTTTGGTGAATTGCTTCCTTCTTTTTGGGATTAGAGTTTTCCACAAGAGTTGATTCTGTCTACTCAGATTACTCATATCCAAATATCATGGCAGTAATTTATGTTATCAGCTGCTGCTTCTCACTTCAGAAGCAGCCCTTCTCTTCTGGCTTCATCTCCTTCACAGCTGCCAAAAATTGGGCGCAGCTTTAGCCAAGTACTTACTGCTTACTATTTAGTCAAGTGGCAGTTTGAGAGTGAAAGAGATGGAAATTTAAATTCGTATTTCTCCTCCCAATCTCACCATGTAAGATATTTACAGTCAGTCAAATTCTTTACTAGTTGATAATTTCACTAGTTTCCAGGAATAAAAATGTGCATTCTGTAATTTTTGGCAGGCAGCGGAATCAGGTGGTTGCTGCCTTACCCATAAAGACAAAAGTCCAGCTGTAGTTTGACCTTGTCTTAGCATTGCCCAGAAGTATAGAAACTAAGGGGTGCCATGAAAGGAAGCATCTGCAGAGTAGAAAAGTATGGAAAATGTACTGAAACAATCAAACTTCTCTGGAGGCACAAGATCATAGCTTGGGTGCATTATTTCACCATCTGCACATTTACAGAGTGAATAAGTGTCTCAGCAGTCTTCAATATAACTCTCATAATGTTAAAGAAACCAACATGTGAGTTTCAGTAATTTTAACACCTAGTTCATCTAGATTTGCAGAAATAAACTCCCCGTAAGGTGCATCTCACTAAAGCTGCACACCATAAAGCCAAGAACTTCCCACAGCAAGTAGTTTTCCTCCTTTGAAGCCAGTCGAGCCATAGCTCACTTATGACACTGTGGTTTTTTCACATGTAGAAACTCTGGAGTCTCACACCAGCTATTCAGCCTTGGATTCATAGTTTAATAACTCTGTTTCACTCTCCTCAGAGCCCTCAATAAGAATTTTATATAATTTTCCCGGGATTTAATACAGGAAAAATCCATGTTTGTGTTGAAACTCAGAGGTGTTCTTTCAGGCAAAATGCATCCCCTCCATGGGCTTTAGAATTTCTCTGAGCTGCATCCAGGCAGTGCCTCTGCTCAGAAATGCCCCTCTATAAAACCTTATTGTTAGCACAAACACGATTCCTATTCCTATAACCTACTGTAAGATTACTCTTAATAACAATAGACATAAATAAAAAACACCTAACTTTCTCAGCATTCCTATCCTCTAAGGGGACTCAGAGCTTTGCTTGCCCCCAAATACTTTTATTAGTGACTACTCATGGCTGGGACCCAACTTAATTGGACCTGGCAGCTCTCCATGTCCGAGGACAGGCCTAGTTATTTGTTTTGTGGTCTGGCTAACTCTTCCAAGGTCAGGGATATTTGCATCCTCCTTTCCCAAAGCTTTATGACAAATTCTCTTGTATTGCTTTCAGCCTGCATAGAGGAAATTTTTTGCGCAGAGGATATATTTGCAACATTTTCACAGTATAATTACAGAATCTTAAACCAGAAAATTTTAAGGACCAAATACTTTTCAGGATATAAGGTAGGGAGGAAAGTCCCCAGTGTTTTAATATTAACTATGTTAAAAAAAACAAAACAAAACAAAACAAAACCCAAAAAACCTAGGTCGTAATCTATAGATTTTTGTTCCAAAAATTCAAGCATGAATTTAAATCCCAAACAAGCAAATAATAAAAAACTTTATGAAATAACATATAAATAATACATATGAAAATAAAAAACAAATTATGAAAATTTTCCCAAGAATAAAGTAAGATTTTTAAAGGTACTATAAAATTACTAATTGCAGATTATATATGAAACACGTTGCTGTGTTGATATTTGTTTTCTTCGCTCTGGTTATGGGGTAGCAATTTCTTTACCACCCATTTTATACTGCAGAATTTTATATATAAACGTAAACATAAACATGAACATTTAGTTATTTTGTTTTGCCCTATTCTAAAGAAATAATGGAAAACATTTTATCTGTTCTGTCATTCATCACCATCTATCAGCCCACATGAAATGCCACAAATAAAACTGCTACTTCTTGCACTGATTCTTGTTTTTTTCCTAATTGCAGCATCTTTCCTTCTGTTGAGTATAGCAAAACCAGATAAAACTCCTGCTGCACCCCATCTGACTTATATGAGCCTGCTAGTTCTCAATTCTCTACAAAGGTGGATTCAGGGCTCTAAAACATCTCTTCACGTAGGTTAATGTACCTCATCTACATAATCACTATTATGCTGAGCTCTACCATCAACTGTGTTAGCTGTCCAGCTTCATGTGAAAGTGAATTTGTGCACTAGGGAGATCTTCCTTGTTCTTGCCAAGCACATTTATTAATGTGCTTCTGACATACTGTGTTCTGACATACTGTTTCAGCAAATGTAGCCTGCAATCACAAGGGCCATTAGGTCTATATTTAAACTTTGATGATGACATAAAAAAATGAAAATTTCAACATATTAATCTTTTTGTTTTACTGGAAAAGACTGTAGGACAAAAAAATTAGAGCTGAGTTATTCATAGAATTATTAATATAGTCTAGACTGTACATTCAGGAATACTGAATTTCTACATTGTTTTAAGGAAATAAGAAGCTATCCACTCAACCTGGAACTACATGATTTGGATCAGATGACAAGATTCATCTTGGGACTGCCTGTGCTTCAGGAGGCTGTGGAAATAATGTCAGTGAGTTATTTGCAGCAGCACTTCTGCCTCTTGCGGAAAACTTCGCTTTCTCCTCAGAGAATCCTAAGAGTTTTCTGGATATTCACAACAGATTTATAAATATTAACAACTCCTATATCAATAGAAAGAAAAAGAAGACTGCAAATACATGAGTATCTACAGTAATGCAAACAAAAATCACTCGAGCATTCTCTTTCTTACCAAAAAAAAAATTAAGAAAATATCCTGCAATTCTTATATGTGGAAAGGAAAAAAAAAGTAAAAAAAGTTGGAAGGTCTTCTTATCTCTTCTTGTTTAGACTGGAGAAAAAAAGGCTCAGGGGTGACCTTATCACTCTCTACAACTACATGAAATAGGTTGTAGCCAGATGGGGGGTTGGCCTTTTCTCCTAGGCAACAAGTGACAGGACAAGAGGAAATTTCCTCAAGCTATACCAGAGGATTTTCAGGTTGGACATCAGGAAGAATTTTTTCACTGAAAAAGTGGTCAGGCATTGGAATGAGCTGTCCAGGGGAGTGGTGGAGTCACCATGACTGGAAGTGTTCAAGAAGTGACCGGATGTGGCAACTAGTGCTGTGGTTTAGTTGACACAGTGGTGTTTGGTCAAAGGTTGGTTGATGTTGGAGGTCTTTTGCAACATTAATGACTCTATGATTCTATGATTTTAGATTTAATTTTTGAAAAAAAACCTGAAGAAACCTGGAATTCTCTTCTAGATGAGCTTGAATGCTATTGTCACTCAAAAATGCGTGCAACTTCATACAACTGTAAAAGATAAAAACAGCCATATCACATATGTGATTGACATCTAAGCTATGATCCCTAATATATTGGCTCTATATCATTGCATTTCTGATTATGTCAGGAAATGTGGTGTAGTTATCTGACTAATGTCATGGATATTACCTGTCACACTTGACTAAAAGTGAATATCAAGGAGTTTGGTGATATTGAGGAGCTAGAGGAAGCATAAAACTAGGTAATAAAACACTACTTTTGTATTTTTTAGCTCATTTCCTCTGTCTTTTTGTTCTTCATAATTCTCTCTTCTTCCTATGAGGGAAAAGAAGAGGCATAAGGTGTGCAGTAAACCCCGCTGAAATGGGATCTTTTGCGAGAGAGTATCTTTATCACTGAGATGTTGATTAAAAATCGCTCAGAAGAGACCTCTTTTAGATGGGCAGAAAACTATTTCTACTCAAGATGGTCCTTTCTGTTCCCTATCTACCCAGAAGAGTCTTTCCAAGAGCTCTGCCGGCTCAACACCTCACATTTGTACCACATCCACTGGTAAAACGTAAACATTTTTGCTGAGAACGTTTTCTCTATGTGATATTTCCAGTTGGGGTCACCTGATGATAATCTATAATCTGATCACTTTTCCTGTTTCCTGAGAACAGTGTATTTTAATTTTGCTTCCCTTCAGCATTTAGGCTGTCATCTTTGGGAAGAGCAAACCTTTCGAGCCTGGAGAGAACAAAGGCTCGTCTACCCTGCCCAACTAACAGCACAGCCATCTTTACATTGATTCTTCTGAAGCTGTTTATCTGTCTTTGCTGCTCATCTGTCTTGCCTGCCTTTCTCTGGATGTTTGTTTTCCATTAGCTGCTGCCTTTGACTCACATTCTGACAGCAATTCTGGTTTGTAGTGAACAGATAAAGTGATGGGGAACATGACATTTATAAAAATGGGATCCATAACTGCTGAATTCTTCAAACTGTCCTACAAAATTGTTTCTGTGATTACATCTCAAGGCTTCTCTGCTTTTTCATTTCTTTTACATGGCAATGTATACAAGAATGTACTTAATTTTTGTGGCTCTATCAACTGATGTTCCTCCTGCAGCCTTTATTTCTCAAATTCTTCATAATTTTGCTCTGCACAGAGTTGGAAAAGTATTTTTGTTTCCTGCAAGTGCCTGAGGTTTCTGCAGTACTGTTTATTATTCTACTGGCTTCACTTGTTCTTTGAGGCTGTTATATTTAAGACTGATGAGGCATTCATTCTCAGTCAAGAAGCTTTTTAAAAGTACACTGAGTTGTATAGATAAATTAATTACTACAATTAAATGCTTGTATATATTTAGGGATGACTGTTGACTTTCCCCCCTAAGCACATTGTCTTTAATCAAAGACTGCAGAGGTGAAAATAATCAATTACCTTCTGCCTACTTCTACTAAAAATATCCTCATTTCTCAGACTGGTTTGCTGACTGACTAGAAGAGAATTTGCTGCGCACACAAAGGTAAGCAGAGAAGAGCCACAAAATCACTCTGGAAGAGGAGATCTATGATCATTTCAGATAATGTTTCCTACGATATAAAAGAGCTTGTAAAGTAAGAAATTCATTGAATTAAAGTTTGTTTACACTCCTACACTGCTGCTTTAATTTGTAGCAAGCACTTCTATGTCCCTGGATGTGACTACCATCACAACTCAGAAGGCATGTCTCTCTGTAACAGGCTTTTAAATATAATTAGAGTATGAAGTTATTTTAATAATAGCCTGAAAGGTAGACTGTCTTAGGAGTTACTCTTGTGATACTGCTGCTAGGTGTCAGAAACTTGTGTGGGAATTTCTGCTCTACACTGCAATGTGGATATGCCTTTAGTATGGAATATACTATCTGCAAAAAATGTTGAAGAAAAAAGAGTCTTCCTAATATAAATTTAACACATAAATCACCTACAGAGTAAAGAACATAAATAATTAATGGCAGTTCTGATTATACTGTTGGTGCTATTTTACATATGAGTATTTATCCTGTAACCAACCTGTTTTTAAAAGGTCAGAAAATCTTATAGATGAAGAATTCCTCATAAATTTTAACACAGACATATTTAACAAAAAGACAACAAAAGATCAGGATGCAAGAGAGGACACTTGCTTAAACAGTATTGCAATTGTAAATTCAATGTTAAGATGAAATGTGATGTTACATTATCTCTTTCTGGACTAAAGCTGCATGCTTCTGAGTGCAAAACGAAGCTATAAAAACTACTAAGCTGACAACTCTTACTGCTACCTTTTTTCTTTTTTTCTTTTTCTCTCTCCCTTTTTTCTTTTTCTCTCTCATTTTTTTCTTTTTTTCCTTTTTTTTTGGTGAGAACTGCTTGGCAGCATAATAAAACAGTGTTATGTGACATTGCACTAGGGAGAGGTAGTTAATGTATGCCATCTTTGTCTAGCAGATAAAAATGTATCTCAGGATACATGACAAGGAGTGTAATGGAAGGCTGCTGAAGGCAGCTGATACAGCGCTATAGCACCCTTGGAAGGGTAGTCTCAGTAACATGCTGCAAAGACTGATGGCTGAAGTCAAGAATATTCACCTTGGTCCCAGGACTACTGTTTCTGAAGCAAACTTTGGGACAGAAGATAGATGGAGGAAGAGGATAAAAGTGAAAGGAAGGACAGGAAGAACTGAAACTACAAAGTAGAAAAAGTATACTTATGCATGGCCTATTTCCCTTAGCAAGGTGGGGAAGACCTGGGCTCTCACTAACCCGGCATCTCTGCATTGTGCAGTGCAGGAATAGGGTTTTTGTTTTTGTTTTCTTTTCCTGCAGGACAGCTTTGTTTCACAGCCCACACCCTGACAAGACAGCTATCCTGCTTTCTGTCCAGACCACAGCTGTGTAGTGCCAAGGAGGAGATTTCTGTCTGGTCACTGCCTGCAGTGTCAGCTGCACGACATGCCAGTGGTACTCACAACATACCTCCTCAGTTATACATGATAATACACACCACTGGCTCATGGGGTAGGACACAGACTGATGTGCTCATCTGTTCAAAAAGTATGTACTAACAGCTTGAGGCATGTTAGATTAGAACCGAACAGTAGGAGGAGCAATTAATGTGTTCAACTCTAGGTTTTACTCCAACATGAGCTGACTAATGCTCACTTTCCTTGATTCTGAACTGAACTGTTGTAGTTTAACAGTAACATAAGGAATTTTTAGTTTTTTTACTTTTTTTCCCTGTCACTAAGACTAACTAGACTAACCTATTTCAACAGAGTCATTGCATTTGTTTTCATAATCAGAAAACATTATATAGTCGTGGACTGTACTGGAGATATGAAGCTTAAGCACAAAATCAATTAGGTAAAATCATTCCCTAAATTTCACTTGCACAAATACAGAGTATTTGTGGTTCTAATATGGTTCTAATAAGTTGTGTCAGTGTTCCTGGTATTTTGAGACATCAGAATTTTATGGAACCTTGTCACACATAAGCCAAAATAATGCTTGAGAGCATCAAGTCTCATCTGTCTTTTAAGTCAATCACAGTCAGATAACTTCTGCTTCTGAAAAACTAGAGAAATATCTCCTCACTCTGTGTAAATCTAGTAAAGGAGATATATAACAGTTGCACACTAATTACTAGTTACATTTTATCTATCAGCATTACTTTAGAAGAACTCCTAAAATATCCTAAATCTCATGCAAAACACTTCTAAACCAAAGAGCTCTTCTAGGCAGCCAAACATAGCTTTCGGACATACTGCCATGTCCAGGCAGATGGTATGTATTGGGTTTGCAGGGCAAGGTTGTGGTAGCAGGGAGGCTACAGGCTGATTTCTGTGAGAAGCTGCCAGAAGCTTCCCTGTGTCAGACAGCCAATGCCAGCCCGCTCCAAGGTGGACCCACCACTGGCCAAGGTTGAGCCAAACAGTGACAGCAGTAGTGCCTCTGGGATAATGTATTTAAAAAGGCAGGGGAAAAATGGTCAGAAAAAACAAGGTCTGTGCAGAAGGAGTAGGAGGAGATACTTCAGGTGCTACAACAGAGAGAGTTCTGGGAAGGATTCATGTTAGAGATGTTCATGGATGACTGAGGGATCCCATTCTGGAGCAGTAGGAGAGTGCAAGGAGTCCTAGCCCTGAGGAGGACGAAGCTGTGGAGACAACCTTTGGTGAACTGACCACAGCCCCCATTCCCAATTCCCCTGTGCTGATGAGGGTGGATAGAGGGGCAGGAGGTAGAGAAAATAAGGAGTGAAGCTGATTCTGGGAAGAAGGCAGGAAGGGAGAAAGGTGTATTAAGATTTAGTTTTTGTTTTCTTATTAACCTACTCTGATTTGGCAGGTAAGAAATCAAATTCTCCAACTAGGGCCTGTGTTTGCCTATGATGGTAATTGCTGAATGATCTTGCCATCCTTACCTTGATGCATAAGCTTTTTTTCTCCCCATGTCCAGCTGAGGAGTGGAGTGGCTTAATGAGTTCCTGACATCCAGCCAAAGTCAACCTAATACGCCGTAGAAAAGCAGTATTAGATGAGGCTCCTATAGAGACAGATCTTCCCCTACAGTGTCTCCAGACTGCTACTGGAGTGAAGTCTTACATTTGGAATCATAGTTTAAATAATCTAGGCCCTTGGAAACCAGATTTTTACTTCTCTCTAAGAGGATAAAGAACTTGCAGACTTTGTGATCTGGATGAGTTTTGATTAATCAACAGAAAATTCTTGAGTTCTGCCTTTCTCTTCACTGAACAGATAATTAATTACTTCATCTGAGATTTATTTAAGTTTTGAGGGCTATCTTCACATACTAAGAGCATTCCCTATGCCCTGGGTTTAATCCAAGACTGCAGTTCAAGACTTTCACCTTTCTGTTGACAATGGTGTTATGTCATCCTGTGAAGGGTTACTCGAGCAGGCTGAGTAAAACATTTGACTGCAACTAACTTTAATACACAAAGTGAACCTTTTCTGGCAGTGATATTGGCAGTGAAGACTGGAAGCAGCCAATGCTGGGATAGAGTTTGCTGCCTGGGGTAACTGGGTTTAGCATTACATAGGTTTGGAAATGGTTTAAGATTTCTACTCTTCTTACTGTACAGCAGGGAGGAAAAGGGATCCCAGAGTAGTTGGGCATTTTGGATCTCACATTGCCATTGCATACTGCAGGGTTTTTTGGCAATTGGCTTCAAATAGTAAAAAAAAAAAAAAAATTTCTTCTTAATTATTATGGCCATGACTCTGCAAGGGGCCAAGCATGTGACAGTTTCCCTGGTGCTTCAGATATCACTGTCCAAAAAGCTGTAGGTCTTTATAATACATGGCTTAGCCTGTCTTCATTAGCTGCTGGCAGACTCTCTTGGGTGAGGTTCTTGCAGTGTTATTATACTGCAGAGCTTTCGTAAATGTTACATTGCATTGAATAATAGATGATTTTATATATAGTTTATTCATGCTGGTAAAAGGCAAGGAGGTTTGGGCCTTTTGCAATGCCTTAGAGGAATATTATTCAGTAGATTCAACATTTTTTATTATTTTTTTTCTGATGTAGGGAATAATATCCCCATGAATGACAGGCAGCTGAGAGGATGCCTTTTCCTTTCATTTAAATGTATTTCACCAGGCAGGGACGTATACTTTCTGTTTTCAAATCAGTTATTTTTATGCCTAAATTCTTACATTTAGGCACTCACAGTTTATGCTATCCATCTTGATAAAGTTTCAGCACAAACCCAACCTCCTCTACCTCCTCCTAACTGCCTTAAAGAAGAAGCAAGGCCAGACTCCCAGCAGGTGGCAGCCAACTCTAAAATATGTCGGAATTAGACCACTTCAGAGTACAGATAAAAAGATCTAGTGCACAGATGATGCAGGAATAAGCAAGCAGCGAGTTAAGAGGCAATTTCACATGATTCTTGTGGTTCCTTTATGTTCTGAACCTTATAACACTTACAATTTCTTCATACAAAAAATGCCAGCTTCCCTGCGTTTTAGGTGACAAAATTGCACTTCTTTAACCTATGGCAGTTTAATATTTTTGTATTATCAGAAGAGCTGTAATCTCTGATAACTGTTATCTCCCCTGAGAAAGGTTTATAAGTTCAAAATAATATTTCCCAACTTGCAGTTGATCATGTAGATCAGATACAAACATACATACTCCTTACTTTTCCAAAACCCTAAAATAATTTAAAAATACTTAAATAATTAAAAAACATTACCCTACAAATATCTCTGAAAGCAATCTGTATATAAGTACTTTTGAAAAAATTGTTTTGCAATGTGCAAATATTCTTATACAGATACAGAATGAGCACTAGTAGCAGTTCCAGTCTATGGGAAGATGTTTTTCACAGTACAACCTATAGTACGATGACTAATATCTGTTTGGCTGTTACTTAAAAAAAAAAAAATTAAAAAATCAGTGGCATTATCTATTACTAATGATGTGTTCTGGGGATTCAGTAAATTATTCAGTATTCCGTAAATAAAATTGTTATTCAGTTCTGTAATTAGATAACTAATGCCAAAATATATACATTCAGTGAGCCCATTATTAGCCACAAATTCTTTTTTTTGGTGGCCAAGGTATAGCCACTCTGTCATCTAGGGACTGAAATTTGCCCTCACACAAGATGCTGATTGCCCAGTTAAGCCTACCACTTAAAAGGCTGCAGTCAAGGGCAAGAGAAGATATTACCTGCAATTGTGCAGGAGCATAATTTCCAGCCTGCTCTGGAAATAATGCTTCCTGGTCTGGTCAAAAAGTGGCTTTCAATCTTCACTACCTCTTGTCTTTGTCCATACTCCATCTTCAGCCTGCTAGGCAGGGCTCTGGCACTCAGGGATAGACTGAGTCAAAAGATAGCTTATAACAACAGCCAGTTATGCAAGAGTATGGCTTGGGTATACTTGATGAGTAAAAACCCATACACCTGAGCAGGCTTTGATTGCAAAATTCTAATTGATTTCTTCAGGAGACTCACTTTTGCCCTCCAGGTTGAGTGGTGTTGGTGTGAATGCCACTGCTTAGCTGGCAGAGTGCACTGTATTTAGTGCCTGTTGTCACTCCCTGCAGCTGTAAATTCCACGCAGTTTCCACAGCGCATATTCATACTAAAATCTTTACTCCCATTTTACTTCTTCAAAAACATTGTTATTTAAACCAAAATTGAACATTTTTTCTTTCTTAACAACAGTTTCAGGAGTGGAACATGGAAGTGCTAGCATTGCAAGCAGAATTAAATCTAGTTGCCACATTTAATATAATTAATCTAATTAAAACCAGAATTAAATATGATTAAAGGAAGTTGCTGAAAGACACTTGTGGTTGTGGTTCTCCAGCTTGTTTAGCATTAATGACTTCCAGCTCTGGGCATTACAGCCTATGGATCTTGTAAAGAAGGGCAACTCAGGTCAGGAATGTAAACAATCAGAATTTTGTGTTTTGAAAGAAAAGTTGGTTTAGCTGTTTATCTTTTATAATGAAATGATTTTAGTAAGACTTAAACACTTTTGGTCACTGCAGCTTTGCTGAATCTTTGTGCTTACATTATCAAAGACGTACGAGCCTGACTTCTTCAGAAGGTGCTTTTGTAGATGAGGGAGGTTCACCTGATTTTAGATAGGAATGTATGCCACAACAATTGCAATCTGCTTTGCTCCGTTTTGCATACTATTCCCTGATTTTGCTTACTCCTACTTAAAATATCACAAGGTCTTAAGGCAACACAGTAAAAGCCACACATAAGAGAAGAGGAAAAGGAATGTGAACTCTGTCCTCTCCTGATAAGCCACCAGGCTTTCTTACTTGAATACATTAAGATGGCTCAAATGACTTTAAAAATGTAAAACACACACACAAAAAAGGGTGAGGCTTATGTTAGCAAGTAAAGATGATATAAATATGCAAATTTTTAATGTTACTCTTTTACTTATTTGCTAAGAATCGTTTAATTATTCCTTTCTAAGTATTTTTTTACTACCTTTTAAAATTTGTTAATAGTTGACAACTCTAGAGTATAAGACAAAAGTTCCCGAGCAAACTACTGCACCTGGGTAGTTGTAAAAATGGAAGAATCTAGCTACACCTTTGAAACAAGCATATTTTAAAATTTTTCCCCTGATCTTCATGTAATTTGGGATCCTACTATTTATCAGCATTATATCTCACCTCTAAAACTGAGAAGTATCAAAATATTTTGATGCTCTTAAACTAATTGAAATAATTCAAAGTCCCATGAGCTCTATTAATGAGCTTGCCTTTCAGTACCTGCTAAGATTCACAGTGTGCAATTTTCTGTTGAATCAGGCTTTATTTTTTTCCCTTTGAGCAGCAACCAAGTTATTTTTATATGATTTAGGGCACTGAAACTCTCCAAGACAGTTTCCTCCTCTGGAAAAAAAAAAAGAAATTATATAAAAGGGATTGTAATTAATTTAAAAATCTGGGAAGTATTTTGACATAAAGCATCACATTATAATCAGATGTTGATTTTTTAAATGGGTTTGGGTTTTTTTGGGGGGGGAGTTGTTTGGGTTTTTTTCTATAAGGAAAGAAACAAATCCTTACTATTGTAGACACTACATTTTAGTAACTATTGACTTTTAAAAATGACGATCACTGTAAATAAATAAATTAATTTTTCAAATTGCTGAGAGGTCACAACCCCCAGAAAGCCAACTGAGTTCTATGTGTTCAGCAAGAAACAGATTCACAGCAATGTGTATGGTTACATTTGAATATTAATCACACAAGAGATGAAAAATAGTGTAAGGGAAAAGTGTCCATGGGAGATGGATCTGACCGAAGTATTAGTACGACAGCAACAACATCTGTCTAAAATGCAAGAACTTCCAAGGAATTTAGTAAGGAAAGTCCCTGCAACTGTTGAAAGCACAGAGCTGTAAATTAAATATTTAATTACCTGCTTAAAAAAACCCCAAAACAAAACCATTGCAGAAGCATAGTAGGTGTTCTCACTTACTTAAAAAAGTCTTACAAGCTGCACTTATCTAAGAGAAATGACAAATGAGGAATGCTGAATACTTAGCCTGTACCTTTTGATTATTTCAATATTGAATCATTCATATGATTCAAGTTTTTCTTAAAGTTAGAAGTTAATTTGGGCTCCTGTGAGTAGACTCTTGCATAGAAGATATTCTTTTTTTTTTCTGATACAATTAGTACATAGAAATAGGATTCCTCTACGTAAACCTAAATTAGGAACTACTTCGTCCTAGTGCAAAAACATGGGGAGAAAAACTTTGCATTTTTGAAGAAACGAAATTAAATTGTATTTAGTTTTCTTTTCACCCGCTCACACATGTATGGTTATGTGTGATATATCCATCTGCTGTAGTACATGGATATACGTGTGCAAACACCATAATGTTGAACAGGCTTAACAATATCAGTCTCTGGAGCTAAACCTCTTTGGCTGGTGCAACTTCTCCTCTCTCCAAGAGCTAGCAAAGTTTTTATAAAATGCTGCATTCACTTCAGAGTTATTTCAATATTTTAAAATGATTTCTTAATAAAGTAATCATCCCGAATCAGTTCTGTCTACTGTATTTGATCACAGAAAAACTACTTCCCACTTGAGATCAGGTAACCTGCATCTCTGAATTTTTTTTCTCATTTGTAAAAAGACCCAAAATATCTTCTCCGGTTCCCAATTGTATTATGTGACAATCACTATTTTCCCATTATCTTTTATTGAGGACACATTAAATTACCCAGGGCAGTCCAGTACAGAAAATAGTGAACTAGTGCTGATAAAGCTCATGTGTATCCAAAGTCCTATTAGTGCATTGTGCAGTGGGTAAAACACTACCCTAGATTTTAAATCACAACGACTGCATTAGCAAAGGGCCATTGGTTAACCCTCTCACCTGGCCTTAAACAAGATGTTGGGATCTGTTAGTGAGGCGGTTGGTGTAAGCTGTGGGGGACTTGATTTCATTTTGCAGGGTAGCCAGAAGTTTATATTTGGCAAGACCCTTGTTTCTCAGTGACAAGTAAGTTATAAATATTATTTATTAATGCTATTGAATTTTGAATGTGTATTTCATGCTAGCATTTTTGAAAATTCATGATTTCTGTTACACTCTTTTGAAATGTATTTTTTTTTTCAAATGGAAAAGGACTTCAACTGCAGAATTATTGGAAACAGTTATTGTAATACCATAATAGAAGAGCTGACTTCTGTGTATCATTTATATAAATATTTTTATTATGTTAACTGAAGTGTTGTCAAGGTAATATATAGACTTGGTCCACAGCAAATCCTTGCACTTTTTTCTTTAGAAAATTATGTTGCTTTTGTTAGTTTTATACCTAGATTTCCTGTTTGGAGGACTTGCTTAGTTTTACAAAACAATTGAGATGAAATCAGAAAGAAGTCCACTCATTTAAAAATCCCTGGTATCTAATTGTATTTGTCCTGTATTTCTATGGCTAAAGTGACCACAAGAATTTTTTTTTTTAACTCACTTGAATCATTTTGTTGCAAGTGCTATCTAAATTCTTCCCATCTCTCACATCCCTGTTCATGACAAAAATGAGGAAGAGTAGAACGGAAACATGTAGCCAGCTTAATAATGTGCTGGAAAATCCTCCCCAAACTACCTGGATGCATTCCCAGATACAAATCTTGCAGTTTTAGTTTTTTCAGTAAAATAATGTCTTCTCTAATACAGTATATTATGGAGAACATCAGAGAATCTATTTAAATGAGAAGTTGTTATCACTAGGAATTAGCAGGGCTGAAAAAAGTAAATAAAAGGAAACTGAGCTAGAAGGGAAACTCTGCCAGTTTTAAAAGATTCAAATACATATTTGAACTTCCCATGTTTTAAACTGTTCTTTTCTGCATTCACAGATTCTGGTCTGAATTGTAATTAGAAAAAAATTGCAAGCAAGAGATGCTGTCATCCTATTCCTACCTTAACAATTACAAAATGTGATAGAGATATTTTTTTTTTTTCCATTCAGGCTCTTTTCAGCAGTTCTCTTATCCAGCAAAATATTTAAATTCATATTTTACAGTAAAAATGATAAAATAACCAGGAGGGATCTCTTCAGAATATCCAGTCCACACTCATTTTTTGGTGTATGATAAACCATACTTATACCATCCCCACTGGATATTTACCTACTATACTTAAAAGTACCACTGAGGAGAATATCATGTCAGAGGAAGACACCTATTACACTTGGAAAACTTTCCTTAAAAATCTAAATAATTATTTAACATATGCTTTCCTTTAAAATAAGATTTCCTCCCCCCACTTTTAATCACCACTTAGGAGCAAGAAAAAACATAATTCATTTATTTTTTACAATATTAGACGTCATTGGAGTAATTTTACGTATTGCAAGTCTTGATGCCCCATGTCCTTTCTTAGGGCTCTCCTTATTTTTAAAATCAGAGTGATTTGAGAAAATTGCTCTTCCTGATATTGCCTTTTATCTTTGCCATTTACACCATTTAGTCACTTTGTCAAGATAATTTTGATTCCTTATTCTGTTTTCTGAAGAGCTCACAAATACTCCTAGCTTGATATCAGCATTAAATTTTATAGGTGTACTCTCCATTCTGTCATCCAGGTTGTTAACACTAATCTTATGAACGTGTCATGTGGAACAGTGGCAAAAGCCTTATTGATGTCAAGGTATAACAATTTCAGTGCTTCTTTTATCCACTAGGTCAGTTGCCTTGTCAAAGAAAGAAACTAGAGTACTTTGACATGATTTGTTCTTGACAGATCCACACCATCTTTTTAACGTCTCACTATTTGTTAGATACTTACCAATGAGTTAGTTTAAGATCTCATGTCTTTCAAAAGTGAAAGTGGGCTGGCTGGAACAGATTTGCCCAGAACAGCCTCCTTCTCACCCTTACTGGTCTTTAGAGAGAGCTGCTGTATTTACCTGCCCCGCCCCTTTCTTCTTGTCCTTGTAAGAATAAAATGTCTTAAGCACAGCTAAACAGTTGTAACTAGTTTCCTTGGAAATATCGAATGAATCCATCAGGCCTTCTAAACTTAAGACCCCGTAATTTATATAACTATTCTCCAACCTCCTGTTTCCTTTTTTTTTTTTGATCCACACCTCTGTTTTGAAACATCCTGCTCTGAAAAATCTATCATTCCTTGCACCAAATAATTATTTCTTTATTTTATTATCAGTTCAAAGACTATGAAATTTGGAGGAGCAGAAAAAAAACAAAACCCACAGAAAAGAACAACAATGAAAGAATGAATAAATAAATAAATAAAAATATATTTTGGGCAATACTACCCCAGTCTTCAAATTTAGTTCAGAGAGCATGTGCATGTGTTTTACTTGTGACTTCCAGCAAGGATATTTGAAGTGCTCTCATGGTACTATACCTAATAAAAACCATGTTTTTATATCAGAAAACAACATGATACTGCTGTGATTTAGTTCTACTCTGGACCAGGGGGATTATTTACCTTTTCTGAGTGACCTTTATCTATCTGCCAATTTACAGCTGTGTGGTTGTAATAATCCCCACCAGAGTTTTCCTCTGTGAAAGTTGCTATCCATACTGGAATACAGACTTAATAGAGCCTTCAGAGAATAGTTACTTAAAAACTCTCCTGTTCACTTTGCCAGGGTGGTGTATGACTTTGACGTGCAATGTATTCTGAGATAGTCCACAGTTACTCATTTGTGAAGTCATAGATGGACAATTTATACGTCTTTCCCTTCTATTTCTACTTTTGGTGTTGACAACCAAGAGGTGTACGGTGTGGGTCCCACGGGTTCCTGCTCACTCCGTTTATTGTGGGGTTTTTCCCTGATTCTTCCCACTCTCTATATACTCTCCTTGGTGGCTGCCTGTCTAACAAAGATGAGCTGTGCGGCATCATGAATGGCTTTGCAATTTTCTGAAAAAGCACCTCCAGAAAAGGCTCCGGTGCGGCAGGATGAAACAAAAGACTTCCTTTTGCCATAATAATCTCTATAGTCTAGGGTTAAATATCATAGATCTGTTCTGCAATATCTAAAGAGGTTCAGGGCATCAGAATGATGTTTATAATGAACAAAGTACTGCCCTAACTAATATAAAGAAACAATAAAGTGATAGCATCTTACAAGTCTGCTTTTGCAAACACTAAAACCTGGATTTTGTCCCGACGTTTCCAAGCTCAGTTACTGAAACACAAATAACTTGATTTTGAAGATTTGCAGGTTTAAAATAAAGAAAACAAAAACAGAGATAAAAATTCACTGAACAATGAAACGGAGGTTAAACCAAAGTTTTGAGAATGGAACACAAAGTGTGACAGAAACGAAAATATTAAAACACTTTGTGCTGGTTTTGGCTGGAGTAGACTAAATTTTCTTCACGATGGCCAGTATGATGCTCTGTTTTGGATTTGTGCTGAACACAGAGATGGTAATATAGACATGTTTTTGTTATTGCTGAGCAGGGCTTACACAGAGCCGAAGCTTCTTCTGCCTTACGTGCTGCCACACTGCTGAGGAGGCTGGGGGATCATGGGACAGCCAGGACAGGTGACCACAACTGACCAACTGAAAGGGATATTCCAGGCCATATAGCATCAAGCTCAGTTTGTAAAGTGGGGGGAAGTAGGAGGAAAGGAATGAATGTTTGGAACAATGGACTTTATGTTCCCAAATCACTGTTACGTGTGATGGGGCCCTGCTGTCCTGGAGATGGCTGAACACCTGCCTGCCCACGGGAAGCAGTGAATGTCTTGTTTTGCTTTGGTTTTTTGTGTGACTTTTGCTTTCCCTATCAACCTGTCTTCATCTCAATCCACGAGTTTTCTGGCTTTTACCCTTCCAGTTCTCTCCCTGACCTTGCTGGCAAGGGAGTGAGTGAGGGGCTGCTTGGGGTTTGGTTGATAGCTCGGGTTAAACCACAACACACACAAAAATTTAAGGCATTTCAAAAAATATAATTTAAAAGAAACAAAGTGATTAAGAAGCAGATTAAAAGAAAATAGGTACTTGTGGATTCCATCATGATGAGCTGAATGGATCACCTGGCTGTGGTATGGAAAAGATTAAGTTTACATTTATAATAGGAGAGAGCACAGTAGCAAATTTTGAGAGACTGGACTGAACAAAGGAACTTTGAAAATGAGAACCCTGCAAAAAAGGTGAGAGAGAAAAGCAAGCAAAAATAGAGAAAGAAAACTGTTGGGAACTTTTGCCCATGTGAGGCAGTAAAATTGTAGTGGTGAACATGAGAAATAGAGTGAGGGTCAAAAATAAAGGGAGCAACGCTGAGAATTAATAGCTGAATTATGATATTCTGCTGGAAATCAAAGTAGTTGGAAAATCATTTGACTTGACATTGATGTTCAACAGCAGATTAAGTCTATAAATTAAAGTATATTTCATACAGTATAATCAATATATTAAAAATTCTGATATAACTATATTCTACTGGACAAGTATAAATTTGCCTAGAATATATAAATTATTAAGTATAAATATACACAAATATGTATACAAGTATGGTGAATTAAGATTTACTCTAGTTTAAACAGCTGTTTACACAAATCTTTGCATTTTCAGAAAAAAAGAACCTTAGGAACATTATAATCTTATTCCAATTTCTTTTCCTATAATGTTTACAGTACATCTACTATCAGTGTTAAATTATTCATTTAAAGATCGTGAAAACTTTTCTGTCTGTAGAG
Organism: Melanocharis versteri; assembly: GCA_013397845.1. Taxonomy (NCBI): domain Eukaryota; kingdom Metazoa; phylum Chordata; class Aves; order Passeriformes; family Melanocharitidae; genus Melanocharis; species Melanocharis versteri. The sequence goes on from VZTG01006526.1 coordinate 244,867, forward strand.
CAATTTAACACCTTTTAACTGTTTACCTACAGAAACCTAGCAGTGTGCACCCAGATGGATATGACTGTCTGTGAGGAGTTTTCATGTTCATAACATCCTTTATAGAGAGCCCATGCTCTCCACATACACCAGAGCACCCAGGCCCATAGGCTCTTTTTCCCAGTCAAGAGTAGTAACCATGGATGCCTCCAGATGCTGCAACAGCAGATTTTTTCATTACAACAACCAGGTGGAAACAGAAATATTTGTCTGGGGTTGAGGGGAGAAAGATACCTTGACATTTGTTCTTCTGCATGTAGTGAAATGCTGAAACACTCGAATTTGTGGGATGACGATGAAGGCCCATCCAAACAGCCAATAGTTATTTCTTCAAATGGGTTTGAGGTCCTCAAGCTGGGGTCAGGATCCCTGAACTTTCCTGGAAACTCATGCTTGCTCTTGCCACACAGAGGCTTCACTGAAAGTGCAGCTGAACTGGGGTCCACCTGGAAGACCAAAGGGATGGGAAAGAGAGGAATGAAAAGGAGGTAAAAAGGTGTATGGTAGAGAAGAGATAACTCTTAAGACATCTGATATGAATAGCAAAATCTACTAGAAGGCACAACATTGAGGTGTAAGGAGCTATGGTGAACAGGAAAAGCACATTCATTAATGTATATAAAAGTACCTACTGCAGAAAAAAATCCCATGCAATTTAATTTACACATACTAAACCAAAAACTGATTCGCAATTAGCATGTGAAACTGAATTTTTTTTCTTATTCTTTAAGAGTTCATTCAGTATTATGCACGCTGAATGAATATGAATTAGTGACTGGAGGGTGAACCTCACCTTTGCTGAACCTGTCTCATCTACAAGTCCTAAAGATAATTTAGAAGTTTGCCTCTACCTTGAAAATCACATAATTGCAAAACTTTTCAAAATAATTTCCCTGTGAATAGTCCAACATTTTTAAGCCCCCCTGTAACATCTCCAGTTTCAGCGAGAAATTATTTAGATTTCTGAAATAGAAAAAAGGCTTTGCAAGTATTAGTCTTCAGGCATCCATTTTCAGATTTGTAAATTTAAGTTAGGATAGTGTGGGAAGAAATCTTCATATGGCCCAGATAGTATATGTTCGCCTCACTTAAATATTTGCTGTTCCTTTCAGATCAATAGAAACAATAATGAACTCATTTATATGTGCTGTGCAACTTAGCAGGGCAGGCACAGAGAGGTTAAGAGACATGATGAAGTTAACAAAACAAGTAATGGCAGAAAAACACGGGAAAATAAGGGCACGGCCATTTCTACGTGTAGCTCAAAATCATGTCGCCAGCAGTAGCTAGTTGTAAATAGATAAAAATGAATAAAAATAGAAATAAAACAAAAATTGCATCCTTCCCTTTTATGCTATTGCTGCTTAATTTCTTACAAGTCATCAGGGAAGAGACCATCTCAAAAGCCTATCTTTTAAAGATAATTTTTATGTTTTAGCCTGGCATGGTTAGTAACGCCTTAAGTTTTGTAGGTCTCCAGGTCTCCCCTAAAACTCTTGTATCTGTGTCTTTCATACTACCTTTCAATTTTAAGTTACCAAAAAGACTTTGAAATGAGATGTTTCAAGCCCCTTATAGTAACTATGCTATTTCATCCCTCAGTTCTTTTACTGTATGGATTCCATCTATTCCTGGTGATTTCTAATTTATTGTGTCAATAGGTAACATCATTTGTTCTACAACCACTTCGATTTCCAATAAATCTTTCAATAACTCTCTCATAAAAAAAAGAAAAAAAAACACGTTTCAGCATTGAAATTTTCCTAGCTTTTGCTACTCTGAGCAAATTGCAGTTTTAGAGGGTAAGAGAAATTCAACCAGTCACATGGGATGTTATAAGATAATTTAGTTCCATTTGAGAAGGTCACTACATAGTGATCACATGAAAATGCAGATCAAAAGAAGCCATGCTCATCTCAATGTAAAGCAAAATTTCTCAGCTTAAGCCAAGGTTCAGTGGTCCCTGGCCCCTGAGGGCAATGTAATTTAAACACTTCCAAGAATGTAGTCTTTTTATTCTGGAATGAAAAAGTATTTCTTGAGAATTTCAATCAGGAAGTAAATTTCAGCTCTTTAGTCAGGTATTTTACTATTATAATTTATTTTCTACTTCCTTTTCCATCTTATTTCAACTTTATATGCATGTTTTACAACAACATGCAGTTGTCTTTGTCTTACTCTGTTTCTACTTCAGTGAACAAACTGGTCATAATACTGAGGCTTGTTGCATTCTGGCTGTCCTCTCTCTCCATCTCAAAATCATTTCCGAAAGTGCCATTTGTCTTTGGTTGAAATCCCTTGGATTGCACCTTACTGCTGACCCTGTGGATTCATCTTTGGTGCTGCTGCATTTCAAACACTCTCAGAACATATGTATTCTAAATTTTCTCTCTTCAGCTCCATTTTCAATTCCTTTAAAGAATAAAACCTAGCATGTTTCCTAGGACATAATATTTCTTTCAAAGTCATACAGAGGATCTTGTAGCTCGGTTCTGTCCATGCTGTCTTCTTTTTGATTTAGTGTTTTATTCTTCCCTTCCCACTTTTCTGGTTGGAAAGACAATAGCTTTGATGAGGTCAGGATATGATCATCCCTTTCTTCATGATTTGTGTCTCTTGAGAATCTTTGAACCTATAGGCTTCTATTTAAGGAAATCTGCCATTTTCTGCTGGACCTGTGCTCACAGCCCTCTCCTGCCTTTGAATGCTGACAGCTGATGGCATCTCTGGAGTTTCCTTCTCACACCTGCCTCTGATGGAGACTCCACCTCAGCTACCCCTTCTGCTCTCACGCCATGAGGTTGTTTGCCACACATGGGAGAACTGTTAGGTGGTAGGAGCAGGAAAAGATTGTGAGATGTCCTGAGATTGAGGCTAGTATTAACGACTTGAAAATTAAGTTAAAATATCAGCACTTCTTTGAGTACCATGAAACTTAATATATTACCTTTTAATTTTTTTCTCCATCAGAATGATTTTTCTCATATCATAACCATTTTGTAATCAATTATTAATTGTTATCAATTTTTTATTTTTATCAATACTTTAACCTGGCTTAAATCTTAGAACATAATTAGCTTATCTGTGGAAGACAAGGAATCTATGCAAACCTGCTGGGAGAAAATTTACAGTCCATAGTCAATAGATGTGCTTTCATATACTGCTCTATTTTCTTTGTTTAATGCTACATTTATTTATATGATTCTTTGATTTAACTTTACATTGACTATTTCCTTTTATTTGCAAGATGAGGATTCTGCTTTTTATTTTTTAACCTTTCTATCTGCAATCACTCAAGTGAAAGGACTAGACAGAACAGAAAGTTATCAATATTTAAAGAGTGGTTTTACCTGCCCAAACCAAAGTTTCAATATTAAATAAATGGCCTCTAGACCTACAGTAGAGAAAGGTATATATAATTTATATATATCAGAATTTAGAAAAAATAAGGAAAGAATTTTAATAGGCAGCAAGATACAGAATTTAGAAATTATAAAGTACAGAGAAATGTCTCTCAAATGCAGTCCATGACTCAAAGGCAAATATTTAAGAAGAGAAATGTGCTTAAGTAATGAAGAGAGGACTGAAAGGAGACTTACTTTCAATGTATCGCTTCAAAGGAAGAAAGCACAGCCTAAATTAAGTACTGTCTGGCTTCTGTTCTGTAAGGAACAACATGAAAAAAAATTGTTGAAATCTGAAGCTAGAGAAATTCAGGGACTTCTTTTTCAGGAAAAAGTAGGAATGCTTCTGTTAGAACAAGGTTCAAGAAATTTGGTTTCTCCATCTCTTCAGCTTGGCTATTCTTATGAAGGATCATTTCAGTCAAGTACGAAAAAATTCTTGGCTTTTAAAATATCTTGTGAAATTTAAAAAATCTAAGACACACAAATCCAGACTGGTTGACCTAATGACCACTTTGAGTCTTAATCTCTTGACACCTGTGATACTAATACTGGAACTAGAATGTGTCAGAAAAGAGGGAAAACATAAACCAGCCTGCCTTCCTACTTAACTGGCCTTGAAGCTTAATCATGGAGAAAATCCAGCTGGCTCCCTGTAGGCTCTGGACTCATGTAAGAATGCAATCTGGTCATTAGCACACCGTGAAAGGGAAAGGATTTGGCACAGAGAAGGTTAGGGGAAGTCTTGACCACTTTTACCCTCTCAGTTACACAGTACCCGATCTCCTTCCCACCTCCTGGCATTGGATGCACAGCTTGGGCACTGACATTCAGCTTTCTGATATAATTGCCTTATTTTCCTGATGAATTTCAGAACTGCCTACACTTCAACCAAGCATTCCTTGTCTAAGGACCTTGTACTGCTCTGTCCTCCCTTTGACAAGTCAAATGAGATAAAACAAGCTTTCCTTCCTGTCCCTCCCAGCAGATCATTTTCTCTCCCTTTTCATTCCTTCTTGTCTTCTGCGTGGGATTAACTCTCTTTTGGCAGAATTTTGTGCCATTTGACACCGGACACGTGAAAACTGTAACCCCCCAGATACAAGGGGTTGCAGTAGGAAGAAGTAGTTTAAGTCACCCAGGAATTATGTGGGATCCAGGACTACTACCTTACATAATGAAACTTAAACTATGAACTTAAACTTACCAATTAGCAAAAAAGTAACTCTCAGGAGCTACTCCATTCACAGCAGAAATTGGAAGGTGAATTAACCTACCTGTATTCTACAAAATCTGATGTAAGTTCTCCAACACAAGCTAGGGTAACAGCCTCTCGTTCTTGGAGCACTGGAAGCAAAAAGAGAAATACTGCATCCTGAGTCCAGTTTTCTAATATGTGATACTGGGTTCTCTGATAGCACCAACTCAAAGTTTGAGTCATGACTCCTTCTTTCTATCCTGTTTTAACATGTTTAATCACTCTTGCTATTAGTGAAAACCCTTTGAACCTGTTCTTAGTTTTGCTATATCCTGTTTCCTATAGAAAGACTCTTTGTAGTAAATTTTTTCATATTTTCAGAAGATTTTTAGCATGCATAAATATTGTGGTACCCTTATCGTCATTTTATACATGAGGTTTGTTTTTCACATGACTACATGAATCATAAAAATTTTTAGTTTAAAATATATTTAATTTTTTCATACATCGGTTTTACCAAATATTTACTGTAGCATAGTTTTAGAGTTCTTTTTTCCTCCTGTACATAGTCTTTTTCAATTCTCTCTACATAAGAGAATTTCCAATAAATTCTTTGAACATTTTTATATACCATAAAATCTATTTTCATATTTATTATTTAATCCCCATAGCAAATTATTTGCTGACTGTACCTGAGTTTAGACAGTATGTAACTCCTTGTCATCTGTAATTTTTATAATGCTGCATTTCTCAATGGTTGCACTTAATATCAGATATTATTTTATCTTGGACTATGCTTAATATGCTACATGTTTACTGAAGAATTTATCCTTCAATTAAAACCGGATGGTCTTATACATATGGTATAGCAGAATGGAAAGAAAAGAATAACAGGAAGATACCACACAATGAGATTGTGTTGACCTCTATCCTCTTGTGTACTCCAAAAAATTCCATGTCTCAGTGCAGATAAGACTTGTCTCATAGAGCGGGACAGGAGAAGGCTGCAAAGCCTCCATTGAAATGTGTGTAAAACTTCTTGGAAGGCACTCCCAGATGTAGTGCAGAATGCATCACAGACATTCTGTGGGAATACAAAAGCCTGTTCTGATGTGATTAGTCATGTAAACTTGCAAGTATGCACTCTTTGATGCACAGCAATATGTGAGTGTATTTTTAATATTCTGTTCTGAATATTGCCATGCAGAATTTACAGTCTTTATAAGGGGGAAATGATTCTACAGAATAAAGTATTTCTGCCATACAGAAAATCCATTGCAAACAATAAATCATTAAATGGACTTAAATGCTCTATGTACAAATGTAGCCTTCTTACAAATATTTGGTTTGCAGATGGGTTGTTGATACTTATACTCAAGTCTTGTATGTTTCTCTGGCTGTTAAAGTGTTGTTATCTTGGTCATTAGGTGTTTTCTTTATTCAAAACATCTGATTTAATTTTCAACTGATATGTCAGCTATTTGAATAATTAACATAACTTGAAAGAATGTGGAACACTCTTAGCTGTTCTCTTTGTCGTCAGTGGTCATATGGCACTTCACCTGAGCCTGGCTGTGAGATGAATAAACATCAGTAATAAACCATTGGCTGATACAGTTCTAAAATACAGATGATTGATGCTTACTCTTGTTCCCTCTTATTAGTCTTTACAGATATAGGAGACCTCTCAGTTTTATTTTAAGATTTAGGGTTTGATTTAACATTATATGAATTAAATTGTAATTTGAATTGATTTAATTTCCATAAAATTTCTGGATAGATGTTTCAATTTTGGACTGACTAGCAAGAGCCTCTACATGCAGACAGTGTGAAACAATCTTCTCATCTCTTCATAAGACTGGATTTTTAATTTCCAAAATCTCAAAGTAAGAGTCACCCAGAATGTTCATGCCTTTAAATAAGTAGATACCAGCATTGTGCAATATGATTTTAAATCACTATATTTTTTCTTGTAGTCTCAACTTGTCATATCTCCTGCTAAATTTCTGTTACATTTCCTCTGGGACTCCAGCACTGCAAGTACAATACTCTCAGAAGTGGTAAAAGCTGCTCATATGGCTAGAGAATATTCAGATCTGCAGATTTTTCTTGATAGAACTTCTATTTTATCCCTGTGTGAACTTCTGTTTCAAACATACGTCAGCATTTTTAAGGTGATAAGTCCAAAACTGTGGCCGTATCTGTGTGGAACCTCTCAGAAAAGGACTGTTCTCCCCCAAGACGTCCTGCCTAGGGGTGCTTTCTTCCCAGATCACCTTTTATATCCTATCACAAGCTCACACCTCTTTCTTTGAAGCTTATTTCTTGATATAATTACTCCTATAAAATGGAAATCAGAATGTTGCTTTCAGCTCTGTATCTCCTTTTAGAACAAGGCAGGAAAAATATCTAAAGCTTTCATTTTATATAGATATGAAATGAGAAAAGGAATTAGGAAGTCCTTTTTGTATAGAATATGCACTTTAGTTTGGTATTTTGTAAGTGAAATTATGGTCACTTTAACATGTTTTTCTGATTTATATTCAAATTACTCAAATTCATGCTCTAAAGCATTAGAGTAGTATGTCATTTAAGTGTACCATGAAATATACCACTGACATTATACTGCCATAACTTAATATTGTATTTTGTGCCATAGTCTGAATACTAAAAGGTAAGATGACCTCCATAAAAAAATCTATTCTTGATTCTTGATCCATTTTTGATTGTAAGGAGTTTTCCTATCCTCATTTGAGTTTTTTATGTCATATTTCTTTTTTCAATTATCCCTTTCCCCTTAAAGGCAAATCTTGGCAATAGAGACATTAAAGATGCACCCAAACTAGAAAAACTTTAGCGTATTTCAAGATGTTTTATCTAAGCTCAGCATTTACCCCTGTCCCAAGTTCTTTGAAAGCTTATTGCAATCACCTTCTGAGATTTTTGAAATAATTTTAACCTCTTATGTGGCAAATTTTACTATGCTTTTCATTTCTTCCGTGTATACATCTTGCATTGGGTACACAGGTTATTCACTTTTATGGAATATTTCTATCCATTGCAAAACTACACCAGCACACATCACAACTAATTAGTTACATTGGGGTTGTTCAGCCTGAGAAAAAAAGGCTCCAGAGAACCCTTAGAGCACCTTTCAGTACATAAAGGGGGAAAACGAGAGCCAGAGAGGGACGTTTTTATAAGGACAGGTAGTGATAGGACAAGAGGGAATTGCTTTAAACATGGGTTAGGATTAGGTAGATTGGGATTAGATATTAGGAAGAAATTATTCCATGTGAGGTTGATGAGGAAGTGTTCAAGACAAGGTTGGATGTGGCCCTGGGAAACCTTATCTAGTGGGTGGCATCCCTGCCAATAGCCAGGGGGTTGGAACAAAAAGGTCTTCAAAGTCCATTTCCACCCAAACCATTCAACAATTCTATGAATCTGAACAATAGAAAAGCCATAGTAAAGCCGTTTTCTCTACTTGGGGATACGTAAAAAAATCATAACAACTTAGATTTGAAAATGTAATCTTCCTCAAATAGCACTGATTAAATTATTGAGTCTTCTTGCCTAAAATTGGTCTGTAAAATTTATGTGCTCCTGGCTGGTGGCAGATCAGAAACTTGCACTTAAATACTGCTTGAATGGGGGGCACAGTCCTAATTTTGGGGTCTGAATACACTCAGACATTTTTAAATTTTGAGATATCAATCTGGACCAACTAATGTTTAGCCCACAGGTTTTCCATTACTGTATTTGGCAGATAGACCTGCCCTTGCTCCATCATTCCTTCCCTCTGGCTAGGCCCCCACCAGCTCCAAGTCATACCTACTGTGGCCCCAGCAGAGACTGTGGTACTTAGCTGAGGCACAGTGCCCTCGCATCAGAGCTGACATTCAGCTACTTACTGTAAAGTCCAAGCAGCAAGTGCGGGTCAATCTTCAAAGACCATGCAGATATAATGCAAGCTGCAAGGAGATCCAAGCCTCTTCAAATGGCTTTAGTCAGTCTGGAAGAGAAAGAGAAATTTGAAAGAGAAAAATTCTGAGGATAACAGTGCTCAGTTGAGACTGAGTACTTACTGTCTGGCTTTGCTTATGTGTGGATGCATGTACATATTTTGCGATGGAACATGGATATTGAGTTTTAAAAGCAGCTCATCCTGTCCCTCTGGAATATGAAACACTTAAATATTGTGCTTGTTTTATTGTCAAGCTGTCAGGCCTGATGTTTAGAAGTACCTGCTGCAACCTATATTGTTGCACTTCAGTAGTCAAAATGCATCCCTGAGGGGACTATCCAACTGTACTTAAATGTTATAAATAATGGTGTTTAGTAGATTTCATCAAGAACCTTTTTAAAAGCAACTCTAGGACATCTGTTAAAAAGCTTTCTGGAAATATCTAATGCTTACAAGACTATTTTTGCTATCTTATACTTTTATTATGCCCATGCAACCCCACTGTTTTTATTTTCAATTGTTATAACTATTAAATCAAGAAAGACAGAAATGAAACCTAGCTCACAGTAGTCACACGGGAGAGACCTTAACCTTCACTCAAGACATTGACTGGCATATTCTGTTGTCCGTTACTACTGAATAACTAAAACAAATAATAGTGAATACACAGTGATTCCTTGCCAGAACGCTAGAAAATGCACTTCGCAGTGCAGGACATTTGCTGGAATACAAAAGCTGAGTGGATGTAATGGTTATCCATTAAAATGATTTGCTCACTCCTTCACTTTTGAATACAGATGGTTGTGTGATTCTTACATGTACTTGTGCTTGAAGGGGAAACGAATTATATCTTTATTAATTATAGGAATCTGCAAGAGTAAAAAACCAAATCTATCTATAATTAAAAAAAAAAAAAAACCAAAACCAAAAAACTAGAGGGCATGTTTGTTCTGTCCTTCCCCTTGCTAATTTGAAGATCATTAAGTTAAACCTCTGCCTGTAAAAAAATAATTTTGGTGTTACTGATGGTAAAGTCAGGGCCTCTGGGAGTATGAATAGGTGAGTGTATTGTGTGACATTTATAACTGAGAATTGATAATAAAAACATAAATGGCTCCACAGAACCTGCTATCACAGCTGTTTAGCATAATGACTGCATAGTACAGGCCTCTAGTGCCAAGCTAGCTATGCAGCTAGCCTGCAAAACTTGAAGCAATATAGAAGTATTCCCTCCATGCTTTTCCTAGCTCTGATTTCCAAATTTTTTCCAGTAGGGCTAATTAGATCCTATTCTTTTAGGTCCAAAATAAATGTGATTCTCTCTCAGGCCATAGTAGTGTGGACCTCCTGGGACAGAATATCTAGTCGGTGACCTTGTCCCACCTGTCTGCAGTTTTAGGGAGGGTTTACACCATCAGAGAAATTTTATGCTTAGTCTGTATTTATGCTTTGCTTACTCTAAAGTATTAGCTAATCAGTCCAAATAAAGAGGAACATAAGGCAGTGAAGGCAAAAATTTCTCAATTAGAAAACATCGGTATTATTATACTCATATCCACTGCAGTGCTGCCTTCTTATGTGTCTCTTGCACTGGAATAAAATGACCATGTAAATGAAACAATGTTGAAATAATACTAACTCACAAATAATTTTTTAGCAAACCACTGCAGTCTATCAAACTCTTATGCAACTACATTACAGGGTTTTTTTATTTGTTTGGGGTTTTTTGTTTGTTTGGGTTTTTAAAAAAATTTTTTTAAGGTTTTATTGGATGGGGAAATGTGACTTATGTCAAGAAAGTTGGGTATTTTTCTAATCAACATTTCAGAAAACATAATGATTATTTTACTTAGGTTCATATACTGGTTTGTACAGCAATTCCATTAAAAGTAAGCACATATGTCCGTGACAGTAATAGCCAATTTAGTGATACATCTCATAATGGAGCATTTTAGTCAGTGAATTAAATCATGACCAAACTGATGGGATGGCACATAATTTCAATTTAAACAATTTTTTGAACGATAGAACTATCTTATTTCCTCATAATTTCTCCCACTACATATCCTTTTAATATTTATTAGTTATTTATTAGAGGTTGAAATTACAGAGAAAAAATATTACTTACAGCATATTTTCTGCTTTGGTAACATCTCCTTTACTGCTGCTATCTGATTATTGCATTATTTGGTTTTGAATGCATTCTCTGTCATCTCTTATGTGTCTCTCATTCAGTCTGACCTTGGATGCAGTCAAGTGGCAAAAAAAAAAAAAAAAAA
>VZTG01006526.1:255791-326144 GCA_013397845.1 Melanocharis versteri
AAAAAGGTGAAAAAGCTAGTAGAAGCAAGGGGACAAGGAAGAAAATAAATAAGCAAAACCCTTTCCCCCCATTTCCTTTAAAAAGAATGCTTGCCTATAATTTACTGCATTCATAAATGGTCATTCCATAGTTATTCACATCTCAGCACTCATCATTTAAATAATGTATAACCAATGTCAGTTTAAACATGTAGGAAAAAATCTACAGATGTTAGACATCAAATGTTTATTTGTCCCCTAAAAAGAAATTCTATTTTGCATGCAGGAAAAACAAATTCTGGGTTGTTTTTTTTTTTGTTTTTTTTTCTACTTTAAGTTTCTCCTTGTTTTACTTAAGAAACCATCACTTTAGAAGTTTAGAAACAAAAGGAAAAGTGGAACATTCAATTTAATGATAGATACGTTGACTTTGCAATTTGCATCTTATTTTTCATGGCATAAAAGGTAATTAAGCTTATTTCTGAGACAGCTGCAACACCATGCTGGGTAAAGGAGTCAGGAGAAAGACAGAAAAAGCAGGAAGACCATGTAGAAAATGAGATATAAGGTAAAAAGCCTTGAGTATCTGCCCTCTGGAAAAGAGGTCTCTTAGGTGAGCAGTCTCCCCACATGGCATGAAGGGATGTCGGCCAGTATGGCAGCCTGGGGCAGAAGTGAACAAGTGAAATGACAACTTATTCACTGAGAAAACACTGAATCTACAAGGTCCAGGAATTCTAATTCTTTCCAAGAGAGCACCTGGAGTGGGTGGCATGGAGCGTTTTCCCACCCTGAATACAGAAGCTATTGCTCATACCCCATACTAGGAGGTAGCAGCAAAAGCATACTGTTGATGTATCTGTTGAGCAACTGCCAACACCAGCCATGCATCAATCAGTAAATTAGAGTGGTTTGGTTATTTGTGGGATTTACAGTGGTTTTCTGAAAGGCACATGGGTGCTTTATATTCAGTATTAGGACATAATGCTTTCAGATATTGTACGTATTTGAAACATATGAAATGTACAGTTGTTTTTTGAAATAAGAAAAACAATGCAAGTACTGTAAATTACTGTAATCAAGCTGTTTTCCATTTCTCTATGCCCTTGTATATATGACAATGCTTCAGTAATCTCAAAAATAAACATTACTTATCTACTTCACTGCAAAGAATTTCTGGAAACCCCTGACAGGTTATCCAGCACACAACCAATTAAGCAACAGGTATACAGCCAGGTGCTCAAGAGTAGAAAATTCTCATATATGGCACTTATAGTTGCATTAAGTACTGTATGCAAGAGTTTAACACAACAGTATTTGCTTTGAAAATGAAAACAGCTTCATTTTCACTATGCTGGTGTTTGGTATTGTTTCATGTTATTACCATTCAAATCTCAAGGTAATCTACATGTGCAGCATTATATTCATGACATGCAATTGCTGTGCTATAAGTAACAAAATAAATTGGCTCTTTCACTGTTGAAAGAATAACACAGAACAACACTCTGCAATTCCCACTAAAAAAAGAGAAATGGCCATCACCACATTCTGTTATTTCCAGACAGAGTAAGGACTACATTCTAGAATCTGCAGTTCCTTGGTGCTTTATACACGATGGTGTCATCTTTAGTAGAACTCAGTGTTTGAAGGTAAGTGATAAAATATTACTATTGCTACAATAACACAACTCTAAGAAAATAAACTTTATTGACAAAAGCTTGAGAGCTTTGGACTTTAATTTGCTTTCCTTAAGAAAACTCCAAAACCTACAGTTGATTCAACTATGAATTTGAATGCTCTTGCAGCAATTGATAGATGAAGTTTAGCTCAGCAAGGACTACTAGTGCATAAGTATGTTAAGACAGGGTGAAAAAAAGCATGTGTATGTATAATCGTGTAATACCTGACAGCCATCTGCAAGAAACATGATTTCATGCTAGAGCTGTATGAAGAAAGATTAGTTATACAATGTTGGAAATGAAACACAGGCAGGGCCTACACCAGTGTCTTGTTGAAGGCCTGTCACTAGTGGCATCCCCTAAGGTTTAATACTGGGCCCAGAATTGTTTAACTTATTCATTAATGACTCGTATGAAGGGGCAGATGCCTCGTCAGCAAGTTCATGGATGACACAAAGCTGCGAGGAGCAGCCAATACCCCAGAAGGCTGTGCAGCCCTTCGGAAGGCTCTCGACAGGCTGGAGAGGTGGGCAGAGAAGACCTGTCTGAAATGTAACAAAGGCAAGAGCAGGGTCTTGCACCTAGTGGAGAATAATCCCACGTATTAATACTTCTTTCCTTAGACAAGTAATACACAATGAAAAGTCACCATCCTTGCACTCACAGCCAGCAGTCCTAATCTGCACTGCCTGTGTTTCAATATTATTGCTATTCCAAGTTTTATACTATCCTGGGCTTGAAAGCAGACCAACTCAGGTACCACAGTTGGAAAACATGATCTCAATTAGCACAAAACCTTTGCAGCCAATTATTTCTATTTGTGCTAGTACTGTATTAGTCTGGGGTAAAATCCTTGCATAAAACAAAACACTGCGTGACTTATGTTGCTACTAGGTTTAGAATATATTTTCCTCTTGCAAAGGGATAAAACACCACTAGAGCCAATTTTTCTTCCCAGTGTCAATAAACTCCAATTAACAGTTATATGCTCTGAAATAAGTACTTTATTAAGCGTCTGCCTCAATCAGTTGTACAAATTTCTTCATTACCACTATGGAAGCAATCACAAAGATTTACTCTGTTGTTAGGTTTACTTTTTTTGTCTACATTCTGTAGTAAGCGTACACCTGATGTTTGGGAAAGAATTGTTTGGTAATACCTTGAATAAAATATTGCAAACGGTGCCATATATTTGTTTGTGTAAGAAAGGGAAACGTTTCACTATAAACAATTAAGCCTGTGCTTCCATATGCTTTTATTCAAAATCTGAAGTCTTGACATGAATCGCTGTGCTTCACTTTAGGATAGCAATCTACATTTTATATTTTCCTCAGCACAATGCATGGTTTACATTTGGAGAACTAGAGCACCAGAACAAAACCACCTTCAGTATAGGATCACGAGATACACTTAGATCATGTCAAACTCTTTTTTTTAAATTATCTTCAGTAGAGACATAACCTTCTTTCCAATTGAGAACTGCATTCAAGGAGTCAATAATATGAGAGAGCAAGACTTTCTAAGGCCATTTGTACATCTGGTAGAAAGAAGGAGAGATGTAAACACATATATGGGTTTTGTTACATTTTCCTTCTTCCCTTTGATGTTAATATATGAGTTTTAATTCTCTTAGACTGGCATTATCACAAAATTAATTTTCTTACTATCTAAGATGCTTGATTTCAAGTGGCAAAACACTCAAGTGGCACCTCTAATCACCCCAAGAATAAGGGTGTATTGCCTACCTTCCAGACAGAGTCATTTATGCTTTTAAAATTAAGACTTTCAGTCTTTCACCTACTCCTACTAGTAAAGGAAACTAATTATATAAAATTTTCAGTAATAAATCATGTGAGTAAAAAATCACTATGAATAAAAAAGTCTATCATAGATACAGAGAAAGTAAGGAGCTAATAATTAGAGAAGGTAAAAGGGATAGAAATGAGCCTTATTTATTTGGTTAGAGCTGGTTCATTTTTACTCACTCATTTTTACTTTCCCCTCTCAATGTGTTTGTACACCACACTATTTAGCCTGACGTATGTGTATATATATATTTTTTTAAAATAAAATTGCATTCTATTTTCCATCCAGTTTAAGAGATCCTAGGAAACTTGTAAGTGTAAAGGGATTTTTTGTTGTTGTTTTGGGCTTTTTTTCCTACTTTTTTACGTGTTGTGGTTTTTCTTTTGGTTTGTTGTTGGTTTTTTGGTTGGTTTTTTTTGTTTGTTTGTTTTTTGTTTGGTTTTGTTTTGGGGTTTTTTTGGAGTTTTTTTGGTTTTGTTTCATTTTGTTTCATTTTGTTTTGTGCCAATAATAGTTGACCAAAGCTTAGGGGAAGTTCAGCATTACCTGGCAAGGAATTCTAGCAATGCCTTTTGACAGCCTTCAGGAATAAAATATTCTTATCCTCTTCTTTTCTTCCATGCATTTTGTAACTTTGAAAATTTTGCTTCAACTTTCTACTTTTAGGATGTGGGTTACGCATTAGAGTCTATTACAGTACTTTTTTGTACCATGCTCTTTCTTCAAGAAACATCTTTGCACCAAAGCTCTATACCTTGATTTCCATGAAATGCTTTCTTTTCGGACTGAGAATTTCTGGTTGGTACAAAGTTTCTTTTCAGGAGTGTGACTAAGATGAGGAATTTATTTAAATACGGTTGAAGTCGGAGCTTCAAAAGAATTACCTGTAGTCCTTCAGCTGCTAACCTGGGAATGCAAATCTCCCTTGGGAAATGGAGACATAAATTACAGACTCTTGTCTAAACTAGATAGAGGAAAACTTCATTTGAGGTCTGCTATATTCCACATGAATACCATAACTTATTGATAATAATTACAGTCAATGGAGATTTTTTTTTTCCTGTTCTCCACATAATAAATGCAAAATTCTTGGTCTTTGCCCTGATGTGAAATGATAAAAATACTTAAGCCTCTTTAGCTTTCTTTAAAAGCTCTATAAGCCCTAATGGGTACAGTAGTTTCATTTCTCTTCTGGGAATCATTTTGTCTGCTGACACAGCAGCAATGGAGTATGCTTCTATCCGACAGCTACAGTTTGGTCGATAAACGAGTATATTTTCTAGCTACCTCTAACTTTTCACAGGAATTTCCATACCTATGGGAAAAGAAGTTTATGTACCCAAATAGTAATTTACATTTGATGATAAGTAACCTATTCTAATATCTCTGTAAAAAAAAAAAGACAAAACAGGATAAATTCAGTACAGAAGAGCCAAGGCTTGGTAACAATGCCAACTTATATGTCATTCAGAACTGAATATTAATGCCTCACAGCAAGGATTATGAGGAATATTACTACCTCACAATAGAGAAATTAACAATAAAATGGTAGCCAGAACCCACAGAAGTGACAGTTATCAGACCTTTTTGGTTTTATGGGTAAGCACAGAATACTATTTTTTTTTTTTTAAGTTTATATATTAGCAGAAATCTACCCAAAATTCACGAGCTAGACCATTTTTCACAGCTCTAGCTGGATCATAGTGACCTTTTATTCTTTTTTTACATGGTTATCAGTTTTTTTTTTTTAATATCTTGTCTTTAATACTTTGAAATCTATTCAGAACACTGCATCAGGAGTTGAATACATTGTAGGTTTATGCAAATTTTTATTGTATGTGAAGTGTCTTCTCAAGTAGTTTTCTCCCCAGGGAATTTGCAGTGGCTGGAAATTTCAGAGGGACTTGACAATTTTGCAGTAATTTATAAAACTGCTCTCAGGAAAATATAATTATACTTCACAGCAATCTGATTGGAATTATTTTAGCTTAATTAAATTTAATTAAAATATTTAATTTATCAGTTTTTTCAGGATAAACTCAACAGCAAAAACTATGTAAAAGAATTTGACGTATTCTGGGAAAGATAACATTCCAGGTCTGCAACCCTACTCTTCTTTGGGGCTCATAACGCCGAACATAGCACAACCCCATCAGACACTACATATACTCACAGATCATTGAATTGTCACACAGAAAATTCTTATTGACTTTGTTTCAATGTCATAAGTTCCTAACCGGCAAAGTGTTTTTCCATATCAATATCTAGTATTTAATCAGTGTATTTACTGGTTTTCAAAAAGTTTCCACAGCATTCACCAGACCAGTCTTCTCGACATAAAAGGCTATCATGTCGGTCATGCATGGTTTCCCCTTCATCAATTCCCCTCATCTGAGCAGGTTCTGTTGATATGCACAATGTGACAGAGGAATAGATTTTCATCCTCAAGAGAGAAAATAATGACTTCTCCTTTTGCTTTGCTCCCTGTCTGTAACTACGGCCACGAATGACAGAAGCTGGCCAACGGCTTGGCTGCTAGTGGACCTGAAATGCTGGTAAGGCTGCCACATGGACAACACACATATTCAAGTGTTATTCATGGCTCTTTTGAAAATTTTAGTAAACTGATGCAGAGATGAGTAGAATTGAGTCAAATTCTTATGTGGAATACTAATGCTCTTGTTGAGCCTGCTTTGAAGATGTTTATCTGGGGGAAATCATAGTTCTACAAGTTATATTATATTTTTTTATTACTTTCTAATTATAGTGTAGTTTAAATTGCAATACAACAATTTGCTGGCAAACACATTATTTTCTTCACGTTGGCCCTATTAAATTTTTCCTGTTACTATCCCATTTATTTTCGCCCACCGATCACTGTTCAAGTATTTTTCCTGACAGCATGTACTTTAGCAAATACAAGAAACACATTGTAATAATCTGGAATTAATATTCATTCTGTCAATCAGTTAAATTTGTGAATTTCTGCAATGAATTAAATTTGAAAGTTTCTTCTGTGCAGAAAAAAAAAGACACAGACGGAATTATTTCCATTTTTTCATCACAAGAATCATAGAATCTCTCTGGAAGATGGGATTTTGATAGTATTCAATTCAAATATTCTGACAGACAAGAATTTTTAATATATCATGTTATGCATCTGATATCAGTATTTTAAAATTTATTTGCTGAAATAGACATTAAACATCAGTGATTTAAAAGAAATCTGTAGACAAAGGGTTTCCTATAAGACCTACATGCAATGAGGAGCCTATGTCATATTAGGTAATCTGGCTTCTTCTAGGTGCCTATACTACCCATATAATTATTCAAGAGGATTTAAAAGGTGTTAGAACCATAAATAGTCTGACTCCTAATAATTTTAAATGTCTACTCTCTCCTCTTTATGAGCTTGATGAAGGACTGATGATCTGAACACAGCATTAATTTAAATCGGATGGAGGGAATGCCAAAGCAAACTCTGAAAAGTTAATAGGTTTTTACATGCTTCGTTGGAAACAGGACTTGAAGGTGGAAGTATAAACTATGTGTATACTTCCTCAAAAAGCCTGAGCTATCAGATGTACAAGAAAAACTTAATTATACTGCTAGACTAGCTTAATCTTCTAATTCACAAATTTTATATTGGTCAAACAATGAAATTTTAGTGGTCCTATTCTGGATGAAGCTATTTTTTGAATAGGACTGTATGTCAGACATAGGATCAAGGCTGGGATGGAAGATACTTAAAGGGAACTGATCACAAATAAGAGGGAAGAATAATGGTATTCTATGGAGATCCAGTTATGAGAGTGTTTGTGGACACAAGTTCTAATAGCATATATGGTGCTATTAGACAGAAAATTAAGTGACGTAAAATTAAAAATCAAAAGGGCTTTGCACAGTGAAGTTGAAGTTTCTTTAAAATGTGTGCAGCACTTCTCTGGCATATCAGAAATATATATACACTACAGATATTGCTCACAATAAATACACATCACTACAAACAGAACCCACGAAATAACCTGTTCCTTTCTTCCTCTACTATCTCAATGGGCCAACTTTTATCCACTTTCTCATAGATTTAAATATGTTTTCTATAACATGAGATGTCATATTTCTTTTCTTCTTTTGTGTTTTTTTTCCTAAATCATATTGACACAAAACATCTGTACAGAGCATAGAGACCAAGTTAAGAAGTGCTAACATACTTTTGATCTATTTTGAGACTTACATTCTTCCCCTTAATTATTATTTTATATAGATTTTTAGAATTTATATTCCAGTCTTTTCTCAGACAGTCTAAAACCCAAGAACTTCGACTATTCTCACCTTCTTCTAAACCTTCTCCAGCTGTTTCATTTCTTCACTGGCAAAGCAGCATCCAGGAAACAGTATGCTAGCAAAAGCCTCAAAAATGGTAAGAGAACAAAAAAATATTATTTCATATAGCTTGCAACAGCTCTGATCTACTTTCTCTGTTTTACCTCTGTATGCCTGTTATTTGGAGGACTTTTTTGTTGGTTTTTTGGGGGGGTTGGGGTTTTTTAATGTATAACTTCATTCACTCTTCTATTACCTTACCCTTCGTATTGGGTTTGATGACAAACTCAAAGTTGACAAAAATCTAATCCAATCCTATCTGTCTCAAACCAGGGTATGAGATTGAATTTTACTAAACCCTACAAAAATGGTATTTTATTGCAAGAAATCCAGACAAAAAACAAGCTAATTTTCTAATGCTATTTGTTTATTAATTTTTAAAGGGAAAAAAAAAAAGGAAGCAATTCTTCTGGGGACACCTAAAGCTGAATTCTATCCCTGAGTTGAGGAAGTGTCTCTTCTATCACTTCAATTTCATGGAACTAAAACTAGATTATTTTTTAATCTGCAATGCCTACTTATTCAGTATCAAATCCAAGTATATTTAGATATTAAGTAATTACTTATTAAGATTATATACAAAGCAACTAAAAAATATGGCTCGATATTGCAAAGTCTAGCTGATATGTAAAGTTCTGTGAAGTTCCTTATTTTTGTGTACTTGGTGTATCACATCGTATTGTCTTCAGTAATTTTGGTGATATCCATGACAGCAGTTACTTTATGGGATTGGCAAGAGCTAAATTCAAAGTGTTAATGACACTGTTGGTACATAAGAAAAAGAAGAATATGTCTCTTTTGACAGAAGATCTTTCAACCTACATTTTGAATATTTTCTATTTGAATAAAATATAACTTTTCTCTTTTATGAAGGGTACCATACAAAAACTCTTTTGGACAATTTTTTTGTTTGCAATTCATAAGAGGAAGAAGCAAGACACCAGCAAAGATATTATGAAAATTAAATTATGAAAATTTATGTTTTGATAAAGAAAGGTGCCTTAGGTACTGAAATAAACAAAAATATAAAAAGGGAGAAGGACATTGTATGTGTGTGGAAATTACTGCATCGTACAATGCTGACCTTGTTTCTATGTCAAAAACCAGTTAACGCAGGATCTCAAAGCCATCAAAATGATGAGGTTTTGTTTTTTCATCCCATCAGATTTTTAAAGACCTTTACAGCATTTTGGAATTAAATTCAAATGTGGGCAAAATGTGTCTTGAATGCCTGCTTCCAGCAGGAAATAAATGCTTTGCTGATCACTGAAATTGTAACTGCCTCAGTCTTGCCATCTGAGATACTATTATTTAACTGTTGTCTGTTAAAAGACTTAACAGACAGATTTATCAGCAGTCAAAACCCAAGAATCCAAAACACACCAAAAAACCCCCCAAAGCCAGTCTCCAAACCCTACCAAAATCCAAACTAAAGCCACATTCTTACTGACAAAGAAAGAAAGAGACATTCATGACATCAAAATGGCAGCAATTAAGGATTTTTGTCAGGTAATGTCAGAATTATGGGATTTAATGCTACATCACTGTCTAAACTAGTCATGCCAACAACAAAGAAATAAAGCATTATAAAAAATTAAGGAAAAGGCTTAAATAAATTACATGATTTGAAAGGATGTTGTAAATTTCTAGTGCTTATGTATTATTGTGATGGGATCCACCTACACACCAAAAATGTTTTTTAATGTCTTTATTAAGGTCATAGTGTATGTACCTGTGTTACTTCACTTTCTTTCACAACGATTTAAATCCAGAGATGGTATTTAACAATGACAATGATTTCTTCAATTTTCAGAAGAAACACATTTTTCATTATTTGCTGCAATAGTTAACAAAAACTGAAGTACTATTAAAAAAAAATATTTAGAAAATAATATTTCTCATATTTTAAATGTATTTCTCAGCTCCCTGTAGAGCAACATTCCTCAGTCTGAAAGGTCACAACTACAAATAAATCAAAACTGTCACGAGCTAGAGCATCATGCTGATAAAAGAAATAAAACAATTTATGGAGCTATCCTTCTCACAACAAGTGTTTGTCAGACTGTCATCTATCTAACTTCAAACAGTTCTTTGTAAAATACCATTTTATTTTCCTTCTACTGCGACTTTTCCTATAAGTGTCCATTATGAACTTTCCATTTATCGAAAAAAAAAGATCAGGTTTGAGACACCTTTCATATTGCTTACCTATGTATTTTACCGGCATTTCAACACTAAAGGGTCAGGCAGAAAAATAAATGTATTAATGCTTTAGTAATTGATACAGGTTTACATAAATATTAGACATTATGAAACATTTATAACCGAATTTTTTTCCAGTGATCCCCAGAGAGAGTCTGTCAGAAAAAAAATCTGCCTATGAACAATGCCAATAAATCAAGAATTCTTACTATTTTTCCACCTTACGCATTAGCATAGCACAGATGTTCTTGGTTTCACAGCTTTTAACACTTGCCTTCCTCCCATCTGTCTTTATTTCAAAGTATGAATTTAGGTTCTTATATAAAATTAAATTTTTTCACTAAAATTTTCCATTTGAAACTGAAATGTCCATTCCATTTCCACAAGTAAAATGCAATGGTCACATATGAAATTTGCTTATCATGATAATTATACAACAATTCCTCTAATGTGGCTTTTCCGGATGTTCATTAAAAAAAATTTATTTTTAATAGTGCTTCCCTTCATGAAGGCAGAATTTATTCTAAAATTTTTCACTGTGTGTGATGTAGAGCTTTATGATAAAAATCACACTAGCTTTTGTGGCATGATATCACTAAAGAAGTTATCCAAGGTAGTTCACAAAATGAAATTTCAAGATTTACACTTAAGTGGAACTCCACTCTCTGAAAGCTATATGAAACTTTTTCAACTTTCAGCATTTTCTCAGTCCTTCACCATCAAGCTGAGAAGTAACAAAGTCAAGTTTTAGCATAGGTGATCTAGTTTAATTTTCTGAGTTCAGTCCTGCTGTAAGTAGATACAACTTTGTTAAAGTTAATGAATTTCTACTCATATTGATAATAACCTCAGTGGTATTTGTTATGCTGAAATCTAATTCTTTCCTTGGAGTACAACTGTACTACGTTATTAAGACTTTCAGACAGGATAATTGAAAATCCATTGGAAACCCCTTCATATAACGGGGACTTTGGTGTTTGTGGTTGGGGTTTTTTTATTTTTCTTTTTCTTCTTTTTTTTTTTTAGTTTGTTTTGTTTTTTGTTTGGTTTGGTTGTTTGTTTTTGTTTGTTTGGCTGTGGTATTTTTGTGTTTGTCTTTTTTTCTTTTTTTTTCTCTTTTTTTGTTGTTTGTTTGTTTTAAATTTTATAGCAATAAGCATTTATATTGTGAAGTGGAGCTCTTTCTAGGAAAGTCAATTAGGCAGGTTTTGTCTGCTACCAGAGGTTAGTGCCTGATAGAACCTGCACTTCTCAAAGACAGAAATTTCTGACAGGAGAACTGTTAGAGTCATTTGCTAAGTAAGTTGTTAATAAGGGACAATGTGAAAAAAACCCCAATTTAAATGGAAACCCTGCAGAAATCCAGGAAATGGTTTCTCTACAAATGTTAATGTATTTTGGCAGGAGTGGAGTCTACCTTATGACTACAAACTGAGATGAGATATGTTCAGACATCAGAAGTTCTGATGAAATGAATGCTCCAAATGTCCACAGCAAATCAGATGAATATAGAGCAAGACATATTTTGGATCTGATCTTGGGGAACAGTAGGTAAGCACAGTTTCCTTTCTCTCTTAACTCTGAATATTTGTCACTGGGCAGTCTCGTTCTGCTATTGCAGAAATTGAAGGAAATACGTATTTTTAACCTGACTTGACCTAAGCACAGCTCCACAGTGCTTAGCAGTAAGATTTCCCCTATCCAAAGGTGAGGCAGATCTGCGAACATTGTTCAAGTGCTCGAGATTTCCAGCAATTTCTGCAGAAGCTATGCATTCCTGGTTTGTGAGCTTATGTCACAAGGATTTGCACAGAGAAAAATTTTGCTTTGGTGACTTGGGATAACTAGGAATATTCAGGCAGTTAGGGAAGTCAGAAGTATGTGTGAACTTTTACAGTCTTGAGGGACTTTGACACACAAGACAAAAACAAAACATAGAAAAAAACCCTCAAAACAAGGTATCTTGTAAAATTTTGTTGACTCAAAAAGTTCTTTTCTCCTCACCAAATATTATATTATTAATGCATGACAGAAAGAGACAGTGACCACTGTAGCACAGCAAGGGGACTATAGCTGGGAATTACAGAACAGCAAATTCCAACTGAACGATACAGTGCATTAGAGCACCCACCATGTGTGTGTACTTTATTGTCTTCACAAGCACTCATTTCAATGTTTGCTGAATCCTTTACTCTTGAATTTTGGTGTCAAAGTACTTATCAAACACCCTCGACCGGAATTCTTTTCTTTGGAATAATATCAACTTATGAACTGAATAAGTTGCAGAGAATCTGCTTTTGAAAATTAATAGGTAGAAGCATATTTCTTTAGGTAGGTAAACAGTCATATCACCAATTATTGAATAGGCGTTATGTTTTGGGCAACCCTGCTGAGTTATGCCAAACTCTTGTCTGCTGCCCTGCTAAGACAAATGGAGACTTATAATCACCTGCCATCTTTGTCTTTGTTGAGAATGAATTCTGCGAAGTAAGGAAAAATTAATCAAAATGTTGATCTACATGTATGTTTCTTGGTGTTGGAACTGATATTTTCCAGCTTCCAGCTAAGTGTAGTATGTGACCAAGTGTTCTGCAGTAACTTTTAGATGTCAAACAATCATTTCAGAGTGGAATTTATAATTCCTTTAAATAATTTCCACTTTACATTAAGGACCCCAGTTTATGGACGCTTCTTTTGAACATCTTTTGTAGGAAATATTGGCAATGATGGTAAGGAATTAAGTTATAGTCTCCAGCACAGTTTTGATGCATATGCTATAGGGCATAGGACTTTATAGGGCTATAACTCATTGGAGTATTCATTCAGATGCAGTTAATGGTGATCAGCTGCATCTGAAATGATGACCAGGCTATTAACAAGAGAGCTAGATTTTCATTAAAAGAAAAGGGGAAAGAAGGAAGCAATAATTTATGAAGAAGCACTAATTGAAACACCTTTCCATGTATTCATCTAATTTTAAAATTATTTTAGCTTGATCACATTTCTAAGCAAAAATAATACAATAAGATCTGGTATACTTGTGTATATTTTCCTGTGGAACACAGAACATTAAAGGAGAATCATGTACTCTCCAAGCTGGTCAGCCAGATATTCACATGTTCTGCAAGAGCTATAAAAATATCCTATAAATTTAAACCAAGTCCTACAATATAAATTGAATTGCATTAGTCTGAAAATTACTGGTACTCACAGTGCAGATTTTAATGCATATTTCAGAAGCAGCAATTATTTTAACAGTTTTAAAGATATGGTCTTGTTAAGCTTTTTATTTGATGAAATAACTACTGAGCTTTTAAAATCATACTACAGAGCTTATATAGCTTTATCAGGAGTGAAAGTATTATGATACTGTAGATAAAGATTTAATGTGGAAATCTGAATTAAATAAGTAAAGCATTTTAAGAGCAGTTCATGGAATATCTGTTTAGCTGAGATGTTTAATGATGTTTTAGAAACAGAGATCATTTTGACATGAGGATATGTGAAGCTTAAGAAAACTTTAACAGTTACTGGAATTTCTGAAGAAGCAAGTGCACCTTCAGTGATTTCAGAACTGTTTTTACTTTCTCCAGTGATGAATTTGTCCCAGACTGCCTCAGTGCATCCAAGGTTTGGGAAACCATAAACCATGTTTATTTTTTGCCCATGTTGATAAATTGCTGTTTAAACCTCCTACCTTCCTACTCCTGACTCATGGTTTTGCATACCCACCTCAGCTGGTTGGTGACACATCATAAGCAAGACAATTTCCCAACAGCCTCACTGCATAATAACAGATCAACTTTGCAACTCAACTGCAGCTTAAGTTACATGAGAAATTCAACCTTGTGTTGTGCTTCAATATCAAATCTTACCAGAGTATAACACAGTGGCAGGTTGGTTTTTGTTTGTTTGTTTGTTTGTTTGTTTTTTAATGTTTGCAAGTCAAATACACAAAGTTTTCTTTGAAAATATGAGACTACCTTTCTCTTCTTTCACCTTGCATTGATCAGGCTGATGTCACCCTAAATTTTTTAGCTTCTGCAGTTTTTAAATAACCTGTGATTTATTAAAAAAAGGCTTTCTGATAAATATTCTTTTGTAAAGCTCATTCATACTCATTGTAAACCATGTTTTAAACTGTATCAACCCTTTCTTTCCTTACAACCCTCAGTATTAAAATAGATTTTCTGTATTTTTCTCTTTTTTTTACCTTGTAAGAAGCTTTTAGTCTGATTGACACCTTATTCTAGTCTCTGACCTGCAGGAAGAAAGCCTTTCTTGTAGTTCTCAGAAGTCTGACATCTAATTCTTTCCTTGCCTGGTTTCCACTGACAAGCTGCTAAACGCACACAACTATGTCCTGGCCAAATAAAGGTGGTGTGTCTGCAATGACACCGAGTCACAGAGCAGAAGGTCAGATACCATTCTGAATTTTAGTCATGAAATGACAGGGATGAATTATTAGCTATTCAAAAATGCATATCACCAGCATCCACAATGGTAATCCTGAGTACAAACAACATTATTATCAATGTTTTGTTCTTGGAAGCTTGACTAAAAAATATGATCTAATAAAAAAATCCTTCATGTAATTACTAGAGCGCACTGGTGGGTGAGCATACGCTAATTTCATTTACATCTTTGTTTCACGCAATTTTCAAATCACATGTCTGGAGAAAACAAATTCAATGAATTTCAGAAAAAAAAGTTTGATCAGTCATGTAAACTTTTTTTTTTGTTGGCTTATAACTTATGAATAATATTATCCATATTTTAATTAATTTATACAACAGACCAGAATGAAAGAAGATCAAATAATCCATTGCAGTTAATTCAGTTAATATGTACTTGACATTAACTACACGGCTGAAATAATTGTTATTATTGTTTACATATACCCTGGATCTGTATCATGCAGCCTGCAGAATCCCATACTTTCAGTAACCAGAAATTTGACTTGAAGAATCCAAACTTCTGGTAGTCTCCAGACATATGTGAAGGTGGTTCTTAAATAGATTTATATGTATACAAGATGCACTGTGTATGCAATGACATACAGAGATACCACCGACATCCTTCACAGAGCGCTGATACGAAATGCACCCTGAATAAGAAAGACTGTCTGTACAGTGCCCCACTGGCAAACCACCTGCTGTCCTGTACGTCTCACTGACACCTTGTTCTGGACAGGGACTAGCATCAGACTCCCTTGAAACAAATTTTCTGTCTTGATCACTGCCTAACCCAAGTTAGATATTGGGTAATACCTGCATGAGAGGTTGAAATTAATTGAAAAATTAAAAAATTATAAAAAATGAAAACCAAACAATAATTTCTATTAAAACAACACCTTCTGTTAAATGCACAGGACTGAGGAAGTATTTTTTACCTCAGCATCTATTGCTTTTTTAGGTAATTCCTGACCATGAGTAGGGAATTAGCACAGATCAGTGAAATCATTCTCAATTGTCAGTTTTGGAAGGTGAGAGAGTTGGGTGGATGAATGTAAAAAAACAGTACTGGCTTGTCTCTGGTCTAGAAAATATTCCTGGTATTTGTGGTCATTGTGTCCAGTGCAACAGTCATTTTCTTGTCAACTTTTTCCATTTATGTAAATGTAATATATGGCTCAAATGCTCTGGAGCATTTCACTGTTCTAGCTGTCTTCTACATGCATGTTAGGGTATTGGCTATAAATACTGCCCCACGCATAGCTGATAACATGGGGTGTTCAGAGGCTGCATCTATTTATACGAGTTGCAAAAGCTAGTTGAAATCGGCTGGGGTCTTGTCTGCAGCCCCAGGGTTAGTATATATAATAACAATGTGATTTCAATTGAGCCCTGTTCTCAGCTGTGCAGCAGATGAAAAGCAGACTTCTCATAGCGAAAGTGGGGCTAGAGGCTGCTTTGTGTTCTTCAGTTAAAATTGTTCAACTGCTTTGATAGTTATTTTATGAAAATTGAAGTTCTTCCACAGGAAACAACATTCATGACTGTGTGGTCTAAATTTACGTACTGCCAGCTTCATCCCAATAAACTCATGTGACTCAGCATTCTGCTGAGAGGTGCTCTAACACTTTAACAGAAATCTTCCATGGACTTCTTTCACTTAAAAACTAAAAGTGGTTGACTGTTATTTCATTCCTGTGTGCTCATGGCCACAGAGGTCAAGGTAATGTAGTTGTAGCAATATTAGGTCTTATAAATCTAATTGATTTCAATATCAATGTGCACATAATCCACATCCTAGGGCCGAATATTTCCAACACAAGACTTTTTTACTGAGATAATGTAAAATTCTCTCTCCCATTCCTTTATAGTTACATCTCAAGAGAAAGGACCTATGTTTATCTTATCTCCTAATCATTACTAGGGAAATTTTACAGAGTCAGCTTAGTAAGAAAGGCAGGATGGAAGTACAAAATTGATTTTACTTTCAGAATGGGAAAAAAAGAAGGGTTTCTACACGATACTATGCAGTAATCAGTTGGAAGTAGAGATATCAAAGTCATAAAGGAGCACTTTTACAGATACCTTATCATGCAATGTTTACATAATAAAATATATACATTGTAGTTTTTAGTTGTGACAAAAAACCTATTTTAGTTTTCTTGTGCAACTAAAATATAAACTTGTAATTCTATCAACCCTATAAAATAACTTCAATGAAGCTTAACACTGGGAATGTGATAATCATATGAAGCAGAGATACAGAACACCACTTAAAGTGACACAAATGTGGGACTCGTATGTGGGACTTATCCAAAAATGTCTTTTTCACTGTGATTTTCACAGTTTCCAAAAGAAAAATGCAGAAAGGCACTCACAAACAACTGTGATAGAGTTCAGTAAGATGAGATCCTACATTACTCCTTCCAGGCTGTAACTGGTTGGTTTGATCATGGTTTTTTATATATTGCTGAAAGTGCATGTTGTATTTAAGAAGGATGTTTCTGAGAAATGGAGGAGAAAGTTTCCTGTTTGCTGGTTTGACCGAGACAAAGCAGGAAAAGGAGAGTTTAGGCCTGAAGACTGGAGAAAGTCTCTTTTTTAAAAGCTGGTCAGAGGAGGAGGAATGAATTCAAAGCGGAGGGTGACTGAGCTTGCCTATGGCAAGAACAGATCCCTGGCCCAGAAATAGCACTGAGGAAATTTTCCTGAGGACACGGAAAACCAAAACAAAAAAAACCCATGCACTGAAACCTCCAGGGCATACTGGGCAGAGGAAAAACTTGTTTACAAACTGTCTAGAATACCACTGTCTTTTAGTAGGCCTGGTCTTTATTCTCTGCTTTCAGAGCTACTTTATTTTTGTTTGTCTTCCAGCAAAGCCTAGCACGATAAACTGGCAAGGCTTTGGTGTGCTCACTTTTAAAGAAGATGGTGCAGTCTCTTCAAAACTCTGACAAACACGAGGGTTTGTTACACAGGCAACAAAGATTAAAAACTAACCAGTGTCTAAAACTGAGTTAGATGCTCCTAGTGACCTCTAGAGAGAATATTAAATAAAATGTTCATTTGAACAGCATCAGTATCTTCAATTTGGGTTTTTTAGGTCTGCCCTAAATGACTTTGGGGTGATAGGTTTCTCCTGTTTGACAGATATCAGGAAACCATTAGCCTTGTAATCACTTCATAAAGAAAAAAATGTCCTGAATTTCTGTTCAGTTACTACAGCTTGAGATTAATTCACAACTTTAAAAAAATGTAACATTTCAGGAAAGCAAGTGGCCATTGGGATTGCTGTGGTTGCTATGCCTGCCCTGGCTTTACAGAGTATGTTTGCTTTATAATGCTACCAAGTCTAGTTGTCTTAAGAGGTAGCATATTCATTGTAAAAGCTAAGAGAATAAGATAAAGCTGTCATGTGCACATTTCAATGAACAAGTATTTTGATTTGGCACTAAATGGAATTTCAATAAAAGTCAGTCTTGTGATATAGGTTGCAGCTGTCTTGTGGAACAGCCCCGTGAGAGCCTCACCCCACAGCAGCCTGAGAGGCTGAACAGAGATCACTATTCTTTCCTGAAATTAAATAAATGTCTGCCCATAACAGCTATCTTGTCTCAATCTGATTAAAGTATACTCTGTGAGGATCAAAAGCCTTCTAACAATTGTTAAAACCAACAAACAAACAAACAAAACCAAAACAAAAAAAACCCACACAATAAAAAAACCCAAAAAAGATTTTTATCACTTAGACTAAATAAGATATTTAGAGTAACTGTTTTTAATATATATGGAACAGTATTTTCATTTATCTCAGCAGAAGTTTTGAATACTGCTTGCATACACTTTAAGAAAGGCTCATAATTTGTTTTACTAGGGTCTGTTGAATATTTCACGTGCATAACTTTCCATGATATTTAAAACTAGCAGAAAATTTTGATTCACTGGAGGATGTATTTGGAAGAAATGTCAGTCACCTGGCAAGGGGGAATTCAAAATAATTTAAAAATCCCGACTCAACTAAGCAACAAAAAGCAAAAAAAAAGCTTGAGAATCTAAATGCCCCTGCATGGATGCTTAGAGACCATCTCCCTACAGAACAAATCATTCAGTATACAGGAGTATTTTTTATTACCTTACCTACCAATTTTAATTACAGATCAGTGAATTTCATACAGTTTTGCTTGCCTTCTCCAGCATTCCAGCTACAGGGCAGATTAAACACGGACTCATCTTTCTTTGGTTACTTGTAATAAGAAACTGAGAAGTCTCTTGTGGCAGTCACTGATGGGAAGATCTTCAAGACCCAGTGCTATTGTTGCTGGAGTTGTTCCTGGGGTTTTCCCTCCTTGTTTGTCAACTCCTGCTATCTCCAAGGGGAAGAGACACTGAACGTTGCTCTGGGAGAGCAAAAAACTTCAAAGAAACTGATGACCCTTTGCTTCTCAGATCAATTCTCACACGTTGAGAAGGATACTTTTTCTTATGTCTGTGGCAGGCAGCTAGCCTAATCAAGCAGGTTATAGCAGAGATGGCTATAATTGAATACATATAAATTAATAAGGTGAATATGTACTCCTGCTTTACCCACTGAAGCTTAAATCTATACCTATATCAAGGAATTAATAGGGAAGCAGCACATCTCCAGAAAACAGCACCTGTGAGAAGTAGTCGTTGCCACTCTCTGTTATGCTTATGTACTGGATTTTTTCAGAGTGAATATTGAAGACCTTCAGACCAAATACAATAATCTTTCTACTCATCTTTATGATATAGAGATGAGTGGCACAGAAAAGAGAACTATGTAGTGATAAAACAGCACAACACAGTATCAGAAAAAATGAAAAAAAAAAGATCTGAAGGCACCAGAGAAATTTTAAGTTAAAATACTGGTGGCTTCAGACTTCTCCAGGGAAAAAAAGTGTACATTTACGTCCTGTCTTAAAAACAATGACACTAAAACATTTGTCTTGCCACATTTGTGTTAGTGTGGTGGAGCTCTGGCAGGCTCGTCTGTACCTACCAAATCACCAATGTGACTTCTCTCAGCAATACGGATTCCTTCTGGCATGACTGACCTTGTTACCATGTGAGATGTAAACACAGCACAGCTGGAGTAGCTAAGGCACCAACTACTTGGCCACCTGTAGAAAAAAAAGAAATTAGTTTTAGCTGAACAAACTAAAATATTGACATTTATTTTAGTGTGGACTAGACAACGATACTTGAATGACAGGATTACAACATACATATTCTTAATGCTTTTGTGTAAATAGTAAGAAATTGTATTTTGCTGTATTTATATGCTGTGGAGGAAAAAGGGGAAAAAATCCTTCAGAAGGGAGAAATTGTTGCAATACAAAAGTCATATGCAGAATCCATATAGGATTCTGAAAATATTTTTTGCAAATGCAAAATCAAAATTCTTTCATTCTGCAGCAAACTACTATTTGTAGTGCAGTGACCTCTAGAAAGGTCACTTTCTGAACTAGCCTTGATACTAATATTTTGGTCCCCCGACAGATTTTGATTATCATACCTTTTTGAACATTTCTGAGAAGGCTAGGTCCTTCCTCTTTATTTCTTACCTAGATTTATAGTCTCAGATTCTTTTCCTGAAAAGTGCTGTCATTAGTATGGGCAAGAAATTATGAAGCCATAAGCTGCATTCCAGCTTGTGTTCAGAATGAGCATCTCTCATGTCTTTCGGGGAGTGAACATAACATTTGCAACTATTTGTCCCAGAACAGAAAAGTGCATTGCTACTGACTCAATAAAACAAAGGATTATAGAGTTTTAGTGCCGCTATGGTGCCTACCAACTTTCTTCATGACTCAGCCGAGATGCAATGCGCATTACAATTAATGTGGGTCTAGCCCTAGAATACTGTGCTTTTAGCCCTTGTTGGCATCCCTTGCATGATATAGTCTTTGGTCTGATCACCACTTTGTCACCTTCTGTCATTTATCAGATGAATTCAAATTTCATTGATGAATCAAGATAAAAATCCTTTCAAAAACATTATCACAGTTTTCAACAATTTCTGCAACCCATCCTTACAGAGAAGAGAGGAGGTTTGGCAGCAAAATGTGCAAGGCATTTCCCAAAAAGATGCTGCCTCCTGGCACAGCTTTTTAAAACGTGCTGCTTTATAAAATAGTCAGTTTTTAAAAAAATCTATATTTGAAACAAGTCTTCCTTCCCCACCCCACTCAGGTCCTAGAAATGTCTAGCTTGAGTCACTCATCAAAAAATATCTATATATCTATATAATTTATCCCATAGAGTATGCAGCCTTGCACTGGAGAAGCTACTGTAAAAAATGCAGTTCCACAGAATAAAAAAGTCACCTCTGGAAGGAAAAATGTCATTGTTACAGGTAAAATTAGTGACTACCTTGAATTTCTGCAGTTGTGTGAGGTCTAAGATTTCCTTTCTGTTTGGAATCTTGGAGACTTATCTTTTTTTTCTGTACCATGTCTGTGCAACTGTAACAACTCTTGCAGAATCTTAGCGCTTTTATCCAGCCTTCATATTTGTACTCATTTTTAACCTGACACCTCGAGCCATCAGCTGTCTTTTGAGATCCAATGGGTTCCCACAGGAGCATTCACTGATGAGTAAAAAGCTGAACTTGGATGTGACCTCTAGGCCTTTTCTTCATTTTCCAGCTTGTTAGCAGAGTGTTCATGTGCAGCCTTATACCAGACAGAAACTATTGCTGCAGACCTATTTTGTGCTTTTCTCCCCCTCTGGTACCATTTATCTTTTTTTTTTCTTTTTCTTTCTTTCTTTTTTTTTTTTTTTTCTTTTCCTTTTTTGAAGAAAAAATAAATTCTGCTCTAACAATACAAGTGACAAGAAAACCTTGCCTGTAAATCTACGTGTGAAATACACATTCTATGGAAATGCTAGCAGAAATGAAATTGCCAGATCATATTTGAGAGAGAAAAAATGAGAAGAAGCAAGATTTTCTAAACAGGAAAACTTTGTTCTATTCTGATTTTTATATTGGTTTTACATACAAATATTTTTCTATTCCTAGATAAATATTGTGACTTTTTTTAATAAACACACATTAGTAGAGACAAGCCTGGGACTTTTTTTTTTTGTGTGGGTTTAAATAAAAATGCAAATGAAGTCAAAATGGATTTTATTTTGAGGGAGAAGGTAATATAGCTGTGTATTGAAGTTATTCCCAGGTGGCACATATACAGTTGAGTAGCAGTTTTTTTACCCTCTCTCTGTTAAATTGAAAAGTTCTAAGAATTAGCAGTTAAAAATCCCAGCTCCTTACCTGTATTGTGCAGGTAACTTTGCCCTGAGGAGATCTGTGAGATGGTTATTGCTCATGTTCTCCATATTGTACCATACATTTATTTCTTTTCCTCTGAGGCAAAACTCAACTCCAAAGCAAGCAGTGAGACTGGGACAAGAGTCACTTGTGCTCTGGAATACAAGAGTTGTTTGAAATCCCATTGTAATTATTTCTATTTTTTTTTAAACTTTCCAATTTCTTTGAACTTATAGGCTACAAAGAAAAAAATTCTGAAATCGGGTTTGTTCTTATCCCTGCGGCAGTACAAGCCCACTAGTCTCACTGCTATGTCTGGCAAGATCATGGATGAGATCCTCCTGGAAACTATGCTGAGGCACATGGAAGATAAGGAGGTGATTGATGACAGCCAACATGGCTTCATTAAGGGTAAATCCTGTCTGACACATTTGGTGGCCTTTTATGATGCCTTTACAGTGTTGGTGGATAAGGGAAGAGCAACGGCTGCCATTTACCTGGATGTGTGCAGAGCATTTGACACTGGCCTGCACTACTTCCTTGTCTCTAAGAAGAGACATGAATGTGATGAGCAGTCCACTCCTTAGATAAGGAATTGGCTGGATGGTCACTCTCAAAGAGTTGTGGTCAATGGCTCGATGTGCAAGTGGAGATCAGTGACAAGTGCTGCTCCTCAGGGATCGGTATTGGGACCGGCAGCTTTTAATATCTGTGTCGGCAATACAGATGGTGGGACTGAGTTCACCCGCAGCAAATTCACTGGTGACACCAAACTGACTGGTGCACTTGACACTCTGGAGGGAAAGGATGGCATCCAGAGGGACCTCATGAAGTTCAACAAGGCTAGCTGTCTGTCAAAATACAATGGGAAAACAATTTAGTAACCTATCATCAAGAGATAGTCTTCCCAACTTTCAAGATGGTAAACTATATTATATTTTTTAATTGGTAAATGGAGTTAAATCAGTAGATTAAATTTGGTTCTGGACCTTTGCCAGGTTTCATGTGTGCTCATACCTGCCATTTAAATTGGCAAGCAAAATCAGCTACAGTTCTTCCCCTGGCAATCTTCTCACAAGAGGTTTCACACCACAGAAAAGGTTAACTTATTTGTTGGTAAAGGAAGGGGAATCTGAGCAGCAGAATAGAAATCAAATATTTAATGCATTCCCCAAGCAACCTCCCACAAAGATCAGGCTTCCATAAAGCACAGATCATTATTTACAGCAACTCCACTGCTGCAAAATATCTAGGGAGAATGTAAACTATCCAATCTCCTTCAGGTTGTCTGGCTTCTCTAATTTCGTCGCTATACACTAGCTAAAATCTTAACCTTTTGCCTTCTTGTAATCCTTTTGTCATCTTGTTTGTCTCCAGAGGTCGCAGCTTTTCGTTTGTATGTTTGTTTCGTTTCTTTTTAATATTCCAAGAGATTCTATGGCGACCGCATTGGTCCTTTAAATATGTGGTTTCTGTAAAGCTTAGTAGAGGCTTATCCAGCATCACTGTTTTTTCCAGCCTTGAAAGCTTCCAGGATCCTTTCCATTTTGATAATACTCCAAGAAATTCCAAGTAGTCTTGTCTATAATGTTTGATTTTGTTCCAAGGTTGTTTCAGACTGCATATCAGATTGCAGGTGGAAAGATGTTGGAAACAGTGACAGCATCAGCTTTAAGTATTTTAAACACACTTATTAGAAGCCCATGTTAGTGAAGAAAGACTAGCACGTAAGTCAGGTTTTCATAATCACTTTCTTTGTGAGTAGTTTTAATGACTTTTTCTGACCTCTGTTCACTACCACAATCTAAAATAATAGGAAAAGTCAAGGAAAAAAATGAAGAACTGAAACAATAAAACCAGTCTACTGAGAAGAAAGCTAAAAAGTAATTTGCTTCTTTCTTTCAGGGATTTTATAGGCAATATAAAAGAGATTAATCAGAATTTTAGCTTATAACTAGAAGAGTGTACATTGCAAGCCAAAGCCAAACTAGCTTAAACAAATAAATATTTTTAAAAGTGTGGTATTACTTAAAGAAAAATGCCTAGGCCTATAGTCACTTTATATATTTAGAAATCTTTAAATAAAGAATAAATATAAATTAGGAATTGAAATTATTAAGAGAAGGCACAAAGTTAATCATAATGGTGACTTTTAACCTCTAGTCCTATTCATAGGTTCAAGATTTCACTCTGAGAACATTGAAAACACTTGTTTTGGCTGAATTATTTTTCATCTGCATTAAAACTGACAAGGCAAATGAAGAGGAATAGAGTGAGATGATATAAACTGAAAAAAAAAAAGATTTCAATTTAGTCACTTTCAAACCAACCCACCAAGTTTCTGACAGATTTAATAGTCTTAAAGCAAGTTTGTTTCATTCTTTCCTTTGCACATT
The DNA here is from genome assembly GCA_013397845.1 of Melanocharis versteri. NCBI lineage: Eukaryota > Metazoa > Chordata > Aves > Passeriformes > Melanocharitidae > Melanocharis > Melanocharis versteri. The sequence goes on from VZTG01006526.1 coordinate 279,985, forward strand.
TCTTTTCAGCAAGGCTGCCTTATGTAGTGGCACAAATCTCAGAGGAGATCATTCACCTGTCTTTCCTGTCAAATTACATTGCAGAGTCAACAGTAGCCAACGAAGTGTGATATCTCATGCTAGACTTTTAGTTCCTGATAAATCTGGTCAGTGGAGCACCTCCTGTAATTCAAAATGTTTTAGAAAATTAAACATTTCAAAACTATAAAGAGGAGTTAAATATGTGAACTTAATGTGATCACATTCAGTCAGATTGTTTATGCAATAAGCAAGAATAATTTCAGAGTAGATATAAGAATAACTCAGTGGAAAGGAGGTCAAAATGTATAAGTAAGTTCAGCAAACTTTCATCAGAAAAATACACATGCTGCTCTTGACCCCATGTCCCCTGGAAACAGTGGAGAAATTCCTCTTATGGTTCAATTGTTACTCCAGTCTAGTTGCTCATGCTACCATATATCTTCTGGGTTTGGTAATTTGATTGGAAGTGAAGCTAAAACTCAGTATTTCCATAGTCAAAGAATATTAATGGTAGTTATATAATACACTATATTTATTTTTAAAGAAATTATTACTATTGACATTTTGCTATATAATGTTGCAAATCTATTTAAAAACAAATTGTGGTATTTGCACTGGTTCTAGTAGGCTAATTTAATATATGTGATAACTATACAGCTTAATTCTGCAGAGAACCATTTTAGTAATGATTATGTTATAATTTGTGAACTGATAGTTGAATACTGAGCAGGCTAATCAGTCATCTTAATGGAAATGTGCAGTAGCAGAATATTAGGATAAAACAATATACTAGGTAGGGAATTTGAAGGAGTGTAGCCTTAAGCTAGTCCAATCAAACACATTGCAGCACTAATAATGTTGAATTCACTCACCCATTCTCACTCCAGAGGATCCTGTGGGTTTCAAAAGAAACAGGTTCAGTCACTTCTTTTTTTTAGGACTGAAATTTGAGATTCCAGAGAATTCTTACACTACATATATGTGCCCTAACTTATCTACTAATTTCTCCATTTTGTCTTGGATTTTGAAGTGAAGAGATAGCCTGCAACCAATGAACGTTAGACACAGCGTTGCATGAGAATATAGACAACACATCTAGGTGAGTAACTACATCCTGTATTAAATCTTCCATTTAGAATTTATATACATATTTGCTAATATCTTGTATTTTAAAACCTCAGAGTCTTGAAGGAAGTTGTTTCATATGTTCTCGTTGCCAGGTTCCTGGTTTGTTGCAAAACATGCCAGTCAAAAGTAAGCAAAAAATGAATGACGCATTATCATTCAAAAACAAATGGCAGACATTACTAACCTGAAAATCTAAAAGATCAAAACATTCTTGGAGCCCTTCCAACTTTTTTTCCAACGGCAGTGAGAAAAAAGAAATAGCAAATTTAAGTCTGGGACAGGAAAACATAATTACCTCTGATTATCTGGGAATCCAGTTGGGAAGAACTCTGCCTGTGGTTGTTCGCTAGAGGTTTCAAACTAGCAGAATGATCACTTTAAAAAAGAACTTTAACAAGGCACTCCAGCTCGTTGCTGTTTAACTATATAGCAATTAGTGAATAGCTGTTTTTCAGCTGACTTTTTCAATCTTTTGTTGCTGTGTGGTACAGCATAACTTTAACTGCAGCTCCCCACGAGTACAATCTGCAATATACGACATGGATTAAATTAGACAGTGAAGAACACTAGTGAACTATAATACATAACACACAGGTATCTGTATGTGATTTTACATTTGAAAAATGCTTTTTATTAATTTATTAACAACTGCTAAAAAAAACTTGTACAGCTTTTCCCAAAATACCTGGTAACAGCAAGAAATACACAGTGGTGGTATTACAGCCATAGTAACTGGCAGGATTTGACGTAGAATCTATAATTGTTGTCAGACTGGGAGCTCTGCAGTGTAATAACTCTAATTCAGTGAGAAAAAATGTGTTAATATGTCATAATTTATAAAGATAAAAAATGAACCTTGTCAGAATAAATACAGACAAGAAAAAGTTACATTTCACATGAAAGGTTTTCTATGTATTAGAGCAGAGAAGTCAGAGACATGCTGTCCTAGTTAATAGCAGATTTTTACTAACCAGAAAGAAAATGAAAGATTATGCTATTGTGAGGTGCTAGGTGAGGAAAGAATGCAAAATAACTCTCTAATTATAATAAAGATGTTCCAGGATATAAAGATGATATTAAAAGTGAACAGAAGCTCTTAGCAGCTTAGCTAATGTGAAAAGAAATAAAGTAATAGGTATCATTGAAGGACTGGGGTTGAAAGGGACCTTTAAAGATCATCTAGTCCAATCCCAAACAAAGACACAGCATTTCTAGAGCACAGAAATATAGAGATGAATAGAAGAGAGGTTTCATAGAAGAAGCTCTGCGTTACATTCATAGGGAAGAAATGTATTTTAATGCAAACAGGAAAGGATGATTACAGACACACAAAGGCGTTAAAATATTTAGAATTTTCTTCCTGTTGTAAACTAAATACAGGGCATGATCAGAAGGTTCATAGGCATTTGATGTTGTTTTATAAAGCAAGTATTTCAAAATAATTCGTATCATCTGGAAACATCCAGGTTATGCTATTTACCATGCAACATTAAAAAAAACCCACAAACTTCTGCATGATGTGCCTCTGTATTGCTCAAAGGCAAGAATAAAAACAATGTGAGAAGAGGAAGTGTTTTATGCAAGGCTTTCTCTGTACAGCTGCATAAGGATGGGCACTTTGTACGAAAGGGTTCTGCTTTCAGTAACATCTGTTAGCTCATCTTTATCTCATCTGACTCATCCAGCCCCCTGGTAATAATGCCACTCTTGAACTAGACTCGTGGGGTATTGCAGTGTTAAACCTGTGCCAGTGCAGATTAAACCGAACAGCTGCCACAGGTACGCTGCACACGTAGATCCAGGAGAAGGGGAGCTGCAGGGACAGCGAGCAGGAGGTGCTGAGAGACAAGCAGTGTGCAGTGGTGTGCCACTGGAAAGGGCAAACGGATAGAGAGAGCTGTCATCCTGCACCAGCTCTGCTCAAAGGGTTGAGGGGAATCTTGGACAGGAAAAGGTCTCTGCTTCTTGGAGGGTAGGGAGGTTAAGGGGCACCACTAGAGACTTTCAAGAAAATAGACACATTTAATGGCAAGGGAGATTAGAAGAGATTTATTTGATAAAAGTTGAAATAGCAAGTATGTTCATTGCATGGTCAAAAGGAAAGGATGTACTTGAGCCCCTCAGACACCATGGGAAAAAACTGTCAGCACTGCATAATGCAGGTTATATTCCCTGCAAGTGAAATACAAGTGGGTATAGGTGATTTATATGAAGTTCATCTGGACAGGAAACCTAAAAAACCCTGAGCTTTTGAAATGTTGGTGTTCATTTGGGGGTGGTGTGGAGGAAGGGAAATTCAGAAAATCATAAATGTGAATAACCTAAACTGACAATATTTTTAGGTTCAGCACAGTGGAAAACTGGATATTGAAATTTCATATTCTATTAGAAGCTTTGTTATGAAAGCTGCATACCCTGTATTTAAAAGAAAATAGTTTTGTACACATTTATTTTAGCCTAGATTATGCTGACATGTCTTACTTAAGCATGTTTGAAATGTGAAAAACAATTCAGAGAAATATGCCAAAACTTACACTTTTCTGGAAAGCTGCCTATTATGATACCGGGGTGCTACTCTCATGTTTTAATGAAAACTATCAAATCAATTTAAGCATCAAACACCAGACCTATTAGGAGACAATGCAACTGGTACTGAAATATTTTTTTAATTACAGAGGGAGAAATAAGCAAATTTAATTCCACTTCTTTCTAAAGAAACAATGGAACAAAGAAACAAGTATGTTTTCCAAGTAGTTGTTTCTGCTCTACTGGAGCTGGAAAAATTATTGACATCCAAAATTAGGAAAGGAAACTTTTTAGCAAAGGCTACCTGTGGTGAATTGACTATCAAAGAGTTATCAAAGAGAGCTGTAAAGCTGTATTAGACCTGGCATGTCTGGCAGGTTGGTAGGATATCAGAGGCAAAACAGGCAAAAGAGAAAGAAAACAGTCTAAGATTAAGGAGATATACCAGGTTTCAGAGCTGAACATATTGTGGAAATTTGGAGGCAAGAGATAATTTTCTTATGTGCTTTGGGAAAATAACCTGAATGGGCAAACTATGGTTGCCACAGCAACCATTGGTATGCAAAGGATCCCACAGAAAACACTTATTGAAAATGTCTAATGAATTTGGACTTGATTACGAGAGTTGGTGCAGGCTTACTTCTCCAGGGGAAGAATTAAATGTGAGGTTTTTTTATTGGGGAAGAAGTATCTTTTATGCCCCTCTAACATTTTACCATCTTAGTTTTTGTCAGGCTTAGGTATGTTCATCGCAGCAGTGAGTTTCACAGCTTTCTACCTAGCAAAATTTGCATGACAAAATGAAATATCCAGCTGGTGATGGAGAACAGGCCAAGGAGATGATGCTTAAAAAACCCCATAAAATTAAAAGAAAACACTGAAGATGGACAGAAAACTCCTATAATTAAAATGAACTGGATTTTAATATCTGTGAATGACTGGTTCCTTCCTGCAGATTACCAGCTCCTGAAGACAACAGAAGCTCTGTCAAAAGTCAGACAAGTCAGGGGAGCAGGTTGCATGCCCTGGGAAATTCCTATTTCCTTATGAGCAGGCTTTAAATTATGCTATTTCTATATTTTAAGACAGAAAGTCTGGCACATACCTGCTGTATGATGATGATTGCCTTCTCTAGTAAGGCAACATACAGTAACATCTTCTTCCTCAGGCCTAGAAAAAATGATCTGTACTATATGTAATAGCTAACTGGAAGGATCCTAGTGCCAGAAATAACAGTCTGTGAAGAATAATCCTGCAGTACTCAGTTTTAACTGATAAAACAAAGATTATGAGGAAAAATGGTAGCATTATGAACAACCATGAGAGTACAATATACAGTTTGCTGATTGTGGATCGGAATTAAACTCCTGGAAAAGAAAGTTACTGTCAAATGAACTGGTATGCACGGCTGTGTTTGAAGATGAAAGGCACTGCTAGTCAGATCATGCTTGCCAGATCATGCAAACATCAGGAATCAGAGAAATAGATGAAAAACAGAATTTGTTCATGAAAGCAACATACACCATATTTAAAAGAAAATAGTTTTGTACACATTTATTTTAGCCTAGATTATGCTGACATGTATTACTTAAGTAAGAACACTTACTTAGTGTTCTTCCTAAGGCGTTGTCATTAGTTCCACCACTGACTGGAACAGCACCATGGCCCACTTCTGTATGTCCTGCACTAATATTTAGGTAAACATTCTTATTCAAGCTGTTATCTACTCATATCCTCAATCAGAATTAGGTGCTTTGACAAGCACGGTTAGTTTAGCAACCCTCAGGCACACCCTAACTCATAGGTCTGTGCTGTAATATAAGAGACTATGCCATGTCTCTGTCGTGCTTAGGTTTCACTAGCTGCTCTAACACATTCAATTTTTAAACCAATTCATCCTGCTTATATAGCAATTACAAGATAAGGAAGTTTAAAGACTCATATGGTAAATATCACACAATGATGATCTGCTCCAGAAATAGCAGTAGTGCTACTCACTCTCAAATTATTTCAGATATTTAAGAGTGAATGTTGCAGTAAGGATGGATGTCCATTTTCCTGACTTTACTGCTGAGGCATAGATGAAAAAAGTAAAATCAGGAATTTTGGTGCTAGCGAGAATTTGCAAACTCTTGGCAGCTTTTGGCTGAAGCACAGCAGAGATGTGCCATCCCTGAGAGTTAACTGTCTTGGTGATGTGGCTTGCAGCACTCTGCCAGCTTAGCTTGCCTACTGGCAGCATGCTGCCCTCCTGACAGTGCAGAAGGGGAGCAAACTCACAAGAACTTCCTCGTAAAAAGCTCTGAGGATTAGACTGGTTATGTAGTGGTAGGCTGTAGGTAAATCAACGTGGAGCCTTCCTCACAGCTATTTCACTACCATGGAAAAAATAAAGTTACATCCTCCCATCTTAGTTTGCCCTATGTCTGTCTGTTCCTGCAAGCCCTACTTAATCTGTAATGGTTTCTTTTAAACTAAGCAGTTCTAGCAAAAAGACACTTCTGGCTGCTCTAAACAGCATTGGCACTGACATCAAAACAGCATGGTATGGCTTTCCTCTCGTAGTTTATATGAGCAGCACCTGAGTATTAAATATTAGGGCGGAAACAATTAGCTATTTTATACAAGTCAGACGCACTTATGCTCCTCATGAAACACGTCAGCCTGACTCCCTAATTAGGTAAGAAGTGTTCAGACTTTGCTCAGGGTATAATCAAATGTTAAAAGTCAACCACAAACAAAGCTTATCAGCTAGAAAAGAAAAGTCATTTGAAATGAATGGCAAAGGAAGTTCTAAAAAGCAGTGTGCAGCTAGAAAGCTCAAACATATTTTCGAGAACAAAATCTGCTACAATAATAATTAAAATCAAATCCTCAGGATAGGGTCCTGTGAAATGATGCAGTGAGAGTGTGCTCCTTTTATTGAAATAGAAAAGGAGTTGAGAACCAAAGATGAGCAAATAGACATTATAAGAATGCTATTACTAATGGCAATAACAGAAGCAAAATTTTTTCCCTTGCAAGTTTCCAAAATGAGTGGAATTGGAGATTAAAAATATGGAATTTCTCAATACTCAAACAGCTCAATCTTTCTTTATCTTCTATAGTATAGCATTATAAAACAGAATAGTCAAAATGCTTGTGAGATTTCTAGCTTAACTGGAATATTTGCATTTTAGTAGCATAATCCATTAAGTTATTAGAACAGGCTCAGAAGAAAATTCAGCTGAGCTTAGAAAAGTACTGTCAGATTTGCTACTTTAAGTAACATACATTTAAAATCTCTAACTTATGAACAATGTCTTTTTCTATATAAACAATATCTTCAGTTATTAAACTGAAGTTATTAAATATAAACTGAAGTTATTAAATATAAAGTTATTAAAATATATGTATTTTTGTATTATAATTTTAATCATAAAACTGATGGTTTGATAGCTCATCGTCACATAAGAAGCAGCAAATCAAAATGCACACTGAGCATTTTACATACAGAACAACATTTGAAGAAAGAAAAAACCTTTTCCAAAAACACACCTAGGGAAAACTTTCAGTGGTATGGATTCAAATAAGGATCTGCATACGGAAACAAGATGAGTTAAAAAGTGAGATGGATGTCACATGGATGCCTCAGCAACGTACACTGAAGTGAAATTAAAAGTTCTTTACCCATTGTCACAGGCAAAACCATCATGACTTCCTGCATCCTACAGAAGAGTCATCTCCCTCTTCCCTGGTCTCCACACGCACTGTTTTTGCTGTGGTGACATTCAACCCGTCCCAGTCTCTCCAAGGAGGTGAGGGGTCATGCAGGAAGTTCGAGTTCTTTTTGCATGGGTTTCTTTCTGCTTCTACACCATCCTTCTTGCTGCATTTCTTCCACTGCTCTGTGATTCTTTGTGTTCTTGTCGTGCCTGAGGTCACTTGTGGTGTCCCAGGGTGTCTCTACCTTGGCTTATCACCTTCAAGGCTTCATTTCAGAGCAGGCTGTGCCACCCGCAGCCTTGCTGCCCACGCCCTGCCAGGTATGCCTGGTAACCTCAGTCAAAAGCAATTTCCTGGAAGGAGTGAATGACAAATATTTTGAGAGTGCTGTTTCTCAGACCTTTCCCTCGTGAAAAAGTACTAATCACCATAAAAAGTTATTGCACATTAGTGCAGACAAAAAATAACCCACCCACAGCCCACAACGAAACAGAAATCAAACAGCAAGCTTGCCTCATGAAGGAGAAAAAGCAGAGTCCTTTTCATAAATACTAAATAAATAAATAAAAAGAGAGACTGGATCAACACACCCACAAATAGTTTAAATAATTAATATACTTCTATACCCCTTCCCTCTCAGTTCCTAAAAATGTTCCTTTGATTTAAGGGAAGACAAGTTATTGGAGTTGAACTGAACCAAAGCAGTAACCTACATTTTGAGAAGGCTGAAAAATTAAAAAATGCAGATAACTAGAATTTTGCATTCCCACATTTATGACAATCTACCAAACAGAAAAAGTAACTCTATATATATATATATCATTTAACCTGAGAATAGGACTGCAGTTTTAAACTTCAGAAAATGCTTTTCATTCTCTAGCCTTGAACACTGGACTCACTCACAGGCTGAAGAAAAAAATCAAGAAATTTATTCTTTTGGAAGGTACTCTTTCTAGCATAAGACAATGTGATCTCTTAATAGGAAATTTTAATATTTATTCAAATTTCTGAATCTTCTCAATACCTCTTAATTAAAACATGATGCTGTTGGTCTCCAGGAGGCTTTAAACAAGCATATATCTCAAATTAATCTTGAATCAAGCTGAAACACAAGGATTTCTCACACAGGCCTCAGGGACCTCTGTGCTGCACATCTTAGCTCTTGCGAGGATTTGTAAAAACCTCTCCCCTGCTGTCCACAGAAGTTCCCTCTGATGTAGGAAGCAGAGGAAGCTGTTCCCACAGGGAGTACAGTAGAACATGGATTAGCTGAGATAAAGAGAATGAAAAAAACTCATTATCCTATAATGTACATAGCATATTTTGTGATTCACACCACTCATTAATTGGACCAATCTTGTATCATGTGGATCCAAGAAAGCCAGGATATATAATTGGGTTCTCAAAGCAGATTTCACTAAGCCTAATATCAATACTTACCGAGAGAAAATTTACCTTCTGTTCATGGCCATATCAGGTGAATGGTAGACTGGCTGATTTTCTAGTCTTGAAAAGCTAGTCCAGCATAAATGATGAATTGACTGAATCAGTCACAGTTACAGATCACATATGGATTGACTTTAAAAGAAAATGTTAGATAGTGCAAGAGTTACCTTTCTACATAATGATGAAGAGTCCACTGGGTAAATAGGTAATGCATGTCTAATAAAAACAGAACAAAAAAAGCCATATACTTCAGTGTATACTGCAGTGCTTGGAATAAAAGTTCTGTTTTCTGAAAGACACAAGAGGCAAAACTGAAATAAAACCCAATGATTAGGGTTTGTCTTAATATTTAGTCAACTACTTCATCAATTTGTTTGTTCATAAATTATTCATAATATATATGAAATTGAAAATCTCCATGGTGACCTCTATGAAGTCTCAATAATTCTGCTTGAAAAAAAAACAGAAAACAGATTTTTCTACATATTTTTGAGCATCATGCCAAATAATTTATTCCCTTAGGTCATAAAAATATTTTCTACATGTCAGTAAAGGAAATTGTTGCATACCAAGATCAAGTGGACTTCAAGAAACCAACAGGGAGCAGTGCTATGCTGAGGCAGATTAATGGTGTAATGGCAGTTTGGAGTGGAGTGAGAAGGAAGAGAAGAATGATTTATAAGTTAATTCTTGAAAGGCTGTACATTAGTTTACTTAACAGCATGAAGGTCTTATTATTTGGATACAGATACTTCCTTTAGGGAAGTTCCTGTCCCTCTCCTCATAAAACTGTCAGTAGATAAGGACCAGTCGGACTGGTGGCGGGGAGAGAAGGAAGAACTCTATAAAAATTTGTTGGTTTTATGCATGTTTTGTTCCAGGGAACTTCTCCAGCTACGTTTAAATTACAAACTATTCATAAATAACACAACAGTGGGTGACTGTACAGCACAACTTCTCTTGCCGCAAGATTCAAACTCTTATATCATTTGACCTGCTGCTGAGAATAACATGTTCCTTCAATAGACCAAAGAAATAAAATTTCAAGAGCTTTGTAATTTTTTTTGAAAGTTCAACATCATATAGAGAAAGAAAGGTGAAAAAGTTGGATGTTGGCAGCTGATATTATTGTCCTTGCGTTCCACTGAAAAAGAAATAATTTTTTGCTATGTCGTGAAACAAAAGAAAAGAATGATACAATTTTTTTTCCAAGCAGCTTTAAAGTGCTATACTGTCAAAGGCTAAGCCCTTTGGGCACTACACAAAACTGATTTTCAGTCTGCTTTACTGACTGTAGTGCAGTTTCTTTCCTACTTACACAGTGGTAAAAAACACACCTTGCTTGAACATTGTGTAGCTCACTGGAAGGTCAGAGCATTTGTTTTATTTGTATTGCAATACTTCAGCATTAACAGCAGGCAAACTCAGACCAACAATAGGAAGGGTCAAACATGAAAACAAAACTGGTTACTACCTGGCCCGCAGAGTAAATTTATCCTCCCCACCATGTGTCTTTTAAAGGAAATCTGTCACATATAAACAACTGCATGTATCTATGCTACTTTATCTTCCACTTTGCTTAATTTCTTTTTAAGCAGTTCCAGCAACTAATTTGACAATGTACCCACTCAGTCTATTTCCAGACTTACCAGCCTTTCTAGGTGGATTTTCTAAGTGGCTAACCTGTTCTTACTAAACTTTTCCACAAAGGGCAAAGAAATTAACTATCTATGCACCCATCCATCCATCCATCTTTAGATGATTTTCATTGGGGCCGTTGTTTGCTCTCCCCTCATTCTTAGATAAAAACTTGTAGACTGAATAACCTTATTTCTTTAAGCCTTTTCTTTATGGGTTTTGCGTACTAAAAATCTAATTGCCATAATCCTATGTGAATTGGATTAATTGCTGAATTTCACTAATTTTTTTCATAACTCAAAATTCTATTCAGTTCTACTTCTGTCCTATGCTTCTAGCCCTCTCCTGCTTGATACATCTTGTATTTTCTCTTTATCTCACCAAATACTGAAAAATAATACCAGAGGGTTTTTTTTGTATTGGTTTGGTTTTTTTTTTCTGTGCCATTAATCCATCAGAATCCCAGTATCTTGCTGATCCTTGAATTATCACACCAAACTTGCAGAAGAAATGTTACACAGAGCAGTAATATGAGACAAGATTTTCAAGCAGTTCGGAGCTGTCTGAGAAATCTACAAAGCAGAATTCTCTGCCCAGCAGAGAAGTTAGATCTTAGTTTTAGTAGAAACTGATGCCTACATTTGTTGTACTATGATAATAGCACCTCTACTTTTTTGAAAAAGAGGAAGGAAAAGACAGCTTCTTTGTTTCAGTGTTGTTGCAGTAAAATATTAAGTTTGACTTCAGATTATACTAGAGGCTATGAAATATCTTGGAATATATTAGTAGGGGGCTAGAAAAAATGGAAAAGATGATATGGGATAAATTACACCCTTGTCTACTATTTAACATGCTAAAAAATACATTACTTATTACAATTACTGATTTATTCTGTGGAGAGGCACGTAATTGTGTAGCAAATATAGGACTCCTATGTCTTCTCCTTTTGACACCTTCCTGATTCTCTCCATTGCCTGTTAAAAATTTTCTTCATTTTTAAAAAAAAATTATTAGAACTTCTGAAACCTGTTGCAACAGATACATCAGATTCGTAATTTAAAACCCAAACCAAACCCAAACCCAACAAAAACAAAGAGGTGTTTGATTCCTGCCTGGAGATTTCCCTCAGTGAGATCTACTTTGTTACCCACACAAGCTGTTCTGTCAGACAACTTCCTGGTTTAAAAAGGCTCCATCTGTGACCTGCTGCTTTGTTGTGAAATATACCGCAATTCTTTCAACGAAAAGCACGGTCTTCCAAAAATATTCTTAACATAAAAGAGAGCATGTCTTTTCCCTTACATTTTTGATAAGGGATGCAAGCTGTATTTATGGTTCGATGCAATTTTCCTGAGGTAGGTAGCACCTACACATGGGAGCCATTCACCTTTTTTGGGTGCTTCTAAACCAGCATCAGAAACCATCAGCAGGACGTGTGAAGAGTTTCAGAGCCACTGAGGTCTGCCAACCATAGCACTGACTAGCCAGGAAGGAGAAGGTAAAATCTGGAACCAAAACTGAAGTAGCAATTTTAGAGTTAGAAGAATTAGGAAAATTCCCACAGAAAGTCTGTTCCGTTTTGTTTGGTTTGCTTGTTTTCCTAAAGAGGATGGTATAATGAACTTCTCCAGTCAAGGCAGATCTTCAGTATGACACCCTGTACTTTTATCTTTTGCAGTGTTTCTACTCTTTTACATGAACCTGCTATAGTCTTAGCAATAGAGCACTCAGGAAATATAAAGACATTCTGTCTACCCTCTGTTGTATTCCAGAGCTTTGATATTAACTATGCTGAGTGAAGTTTGAAATTGAAGAAGTGGGAGAAAGAAGAAAGAGGAAAGTAAAGAAAACCTTTTTCTTACTACATCATTTTCTTTCCAAATTTCCCTGCCTGCTTCCTCCTGTTTTCTAATATACAATCTGTCTTCACACAGAGGGCACTAAGCTTTGCCCCACCTCTAATCTCCTATAAAGTATGGTGTTCTGGCAGAGGTTCTCCTCTTTAATCTGTTTTGTCTATTACTATATAGGCTTGCAAGATGTACTTCAAAACTGATGGTATAGAAGACTCAACAAAAAAATATATATAGCTTTAGAAAGACTTCAAGTGCAATTAACATCTTCCTGTGACTATTCAGCCATCCTCAAGTCCCTACCTTCAAGCAGATTAAAAGATTAGATAGGTTAGTAGGTTGTAGTAGGTATAAGAAGCTTGTAGTAGGATAACAGTTACTAAGAAAATATCTTATTTTTTTCCACTCATCTTCTTTCTTTTTTGCTATGTTACATCACCGTCCTTCAGATTTTGGGACTAAAGAATATTTTACTTGACTTGCTTAACCAGCTCATAGTACATCTATTCCACCCCAGTGGCCACACCCCATACGTATGTATGTGTGTATATATATACACAAACACATCACATAAATATGTAATTACACACATAGATAACGTCAGCGAGTTCAGGCAGAAATCAGCCCTAAGAAAATAAAAAAAAAAAAAAACAAACTTGCTGAAGACAAAACAAAAATCAAACGAACATTTGGTAAGGACAAGTAAATCAATTTTGAGAGAGAATGACAAGTGCTCACCGATACATTTGGGACTGATTTTAGAAACCAACGAATTGAAGGTGCGTTGCTTTGTGTTGTACACATAGAAATTCTCATAGCATGGTAGGAAAAAAATTAGGTCTGCCAAATTCCATTAAATTTTCGAGCAAATATTTTGAGAGTTTTAAGAAAAGTAATTCATGCAGACTCCAACTTCAGCTAACATGGTAAGTACCATTACATTTGTATATGTCAAGATTTTAAGAAGTGCATTCACCTTTTTGTTTCATAACCTATATATTACAAATATTTGAGACACTCAAAAGTTCTGTTTGCTATGATGGTTGCAAATCTAAAATATTTCTACTAACAATATCTACTTTAACATGTAAAGAAGCATTCTTTCTTTATTATATGTGTTCCCATCCAGTCTTGAGAATGACTAAAATTTTAATTTGATTTAGACTGTATTGCATTCCCTAACAATATTAGAAAATATTACTCATAATAATTTTTGCTAAGTATCATCTCTGAAATGCAGTGATATTCAAGAGAGAGGCCGGGCCAGTGATTAAGCTTTGAGATCAAGAAATCTGTTATTTTAGCTTTGTACATCCATCTAGAGGAATGAAGAAATATGTATAGACCTCAGTGCCCTTCAGAAGGTCACAATATCCAGCTCTTCTTTTCACAAGAAAGAAACTGGTACTCGTTTACTTTTTAGAAAATAAGATCAACAAATAAGGCTTTTCTTAATGTCAACATACCTTATGGCTGCCTGGATTAACTCTTCACTTTCAGTCCAGCAAATTCTTCACTTTCAGAGCAGTTTCAGGAAGATGGTGTGATCTTGTAACACTGATGGCTATATTTATGCTTCTATCAGTATTCAATAGAACAATAGCTATAATTCCAAATCATTGCACTTTAATTGTGTGGAAATCAATCCTACCACCACCATGTCTACCGGCATAAATAATATAAGACCAGTTTTCCATTATTCATAAAGGCTAGTTTTTGTTGCATTCCAAAACAGTTTAGCTATTTAGTTTGTTGGCAGAGAGATGAGTTAGATATGAACATCTTTAATTATTTTTTCAGTAACTTGACAAAACTGATTACTATCAAGGGAAATTAGACTTTCAAAAGCAATAAAAAAGAAGAAATTAGGTATGTCAGAGGTCTTCCATACAAGAAGAATGAGTGAAAGGACTTATCAGTTGGTTTCTAATTGGGACTGATGGTAATAAAAAAAAAGAATAACATTTAAAAAAAATATATTCATCCTTTAAATATCCCTCCTGTTGGGTTTTCTTTGTTCCCATCAATTGCTGAGGCTTTCATTTTATCCAATTGCCCCATATGGGATGTAGGAATACTATTTTGGTGAAATCATATTTATTTTTTAATCCATTATGGTTCTGAAGTGAGTAGAACACCACCACGAAGGAACAACATTTTAAACTCACTTTCAAAAACATTAGATAAATCCAAAGTTATCAGGCTTCTTGCTCAGACTTGATGAAAAATACATTCATGAAAGTAAAATCACCATTGTTTCTTAGCAACAACTTCATGACCAGCAAGGTATTGGAAACTGTGCTTTGCAAACTTTCCTCCCTCTTCATAACTAAAAATGTAATTTGTCCATCAGTAATGAAGTAATTTTTCCAGGATCCTAAGACATATACACATAACAGTTGAATAAACTCATTATAAATGTACCAAGGAAGAAAATCTTAGAACTGAAACATGTACATGGTGAGTTAACCGGGCTGCACTTGTCTGCATCAGAGTCTGTTTCAAGCCAGAATTAAGTGAACCTTGGAGTTGGTTGTTATGCTGGGTTTTTTTGTTTGGTTGGTTTGGGGTTTCTTTTTGAGGGCTGGAGGTGGGGTTGTTTGTTTGTGGGGGGTTTTTTGTTTGTTTTGCTTGTTTTGGGTTTTTTGTTTTGGGGTTTTTTTTTGTCTTTTTTTCTTCCTTTTTTGTGTGTGGTTTTTTTTCTCTTTTTTTGGTTTGTTTTTTGTTTGTTTGTTTGTTTGCTTTGTTTTAGCTTTGCTTTTGTTTATTGTGGGCAGGATGGAATTTATACCTTTTTTACAAATCCTCACTGCTACTTTTTATGGGAGAACAGATTAACAAAGCTGTTCAAAAGCACAGATTCCAGATCCCAATGTTGAATCCAGATCACAATATCAAGCTGCATGTCTTAATAATGTGGCAGTATGTAATGTGCTGGAATTGCCCATTGGAAAGAAAGGAGAGTTCTTAAAGCATGAAAATGACAGCTCTAGACATTTATGCACAGGACTGTAACACTAGTATCCTCTTAACCGCTTTAGGTCAAGGGCCTGTAATTAAATTATTCTATTCCTACTGAAAGAATAATGCAACAACAGACTGAGCATATTTTTAAACAAATTTAAAAGGTCAACAAATTAATGACTGAAAAAGACAGGCAACTTTAAACAATTTTACAGCCTGGCAAAACAGCATGTACTAGATTATAGAGCATATAAAAGCATTATGTGCAGTAAAAAAAGACTCAGTGGAGTTTTCATTGAGAGATAACATGTTAATGGTGATATATAAAGCAGTCAAGGTTTACTTAGAAAAGCACTCAAAAGTATCTGCTGAAACTGATCAGAACTGACAACAATAAAAAAAACTAAGATTATATAGTGAAGTGATATGAAACTGTAGGAACAAAGCAACACAACTGATATTTTGTGATGTAAAATAATGCTTGTCATAATTGCCAAATTTCAGTGAATTAGACTAATTGCACAGCAAACTTGAATAGTTTTTGGTTGGTTAAAAAGAAAGATTTTGATTCTTTGGTTACAGAAATTATGAAGTCTAAATTTCTTCCAAAATATTAATGTGCTTTTTAATGTGGGTTGTCTTAGAATAATATAGGTAGAATTTCTATTTCTATTTCTCTATATTTATTACAAAATGGACCCAGACTGTATCAGTACTCTCGCCATCAAATTGGCTTTTATGCTTTTGAGATTTTTGAAAGCCTTATACTAATATATATTCCTTTACGGGATTATTTCCATTTATTATTTAAAATGGTACGGAATAGTCCATGAATGAGAGAGCTGGAGGAAAGACAGGAAACAAAACATAAAATTTTCTGTATTAGAACACTAAAATACATGATAGCATAAATAAATGGGGGAAAAGGTTTAATCAATTTTCTCATCTAGAACTTTGAAACACTATTTTCCTTTAAAATGCATTTGCACATGAATTGCGTGAAGAAATTGCAAAAAAACTGGAATAGCTACTATGATAAATAATCAGCTCTTACATTTATTCCACATATATGTGGTGTATATATATACACACACATACACCTTACATTTTCATCATCATTGTTTTGAGCACTTATATTTTTCCTCTGGAAACAATACAAGTTATATAAATCAGATCCTGTTAAAAAAAAAAAAAATTAAAAGCACAAGAGTACTACACTTGTTTCATAACAGAAACTTATAGCCCCAGGATGCAAGTGCAAAGCACAAATTCGTCTAACAGCCAGGGCTTTGCTTCCTTGCAGAATTTCTCAAAGGAACTTAGCAAGAAGTCATAGAAGACACACCATTAGCACTATACTATTCCTGACTTAGCTTTTAACTGCCTGCAAGCAGTGAAACTTGAGTTGGCTTGGGCTAAATACAGGAAGTACAACCCTGCAAGCCTGTGTTTGCTGTTGACAGTTTACAGATCAATTTTGTCTTTGAAGCTGGTTTGCTCTGATTAAGGTGGGACCTTCAGAGATCCTTTCCAATGTAAATGATAACCATGCAAACCTATGAAAATCCTTTCCAACCTAAATGATAACCAAGCAAACCTGTGAAGCACTGGTTTAAACTAAAAAAATCCCCTGTGTCATACCCCCCAACAATGTGGTTCACTCATGGAATTGCTGAACTGCTTTTTGCAAGATGTATCCTTTGAATCCACCACGCTCCATATCTCACAATGCCATAGAGAACAAGTTGTGATATTGAATGAATTGACGCATACAGCTAACCAAGCCAAATACCAAACCACAGCTGAAACTCAATGAGTAGATTTATTTAGTTAGCTTGCTGACAATTCTGGGCAGCAAAGAGGTGCAGTCTGTGCCTTCATGATCTCTTTCTCCCAGCAGGAGGCTCAAGCATGTCTGTGAGAGTGTGCTTATCTCTACACAGGAATCCTACTTCTCAAAACAGGCAGAGGATGAACAACACTAGGCATAACAAATGGAGTTACCCACACTGATAATCTTAGCATACCTAGCTGCAAGTTCACTTTGATCAAAACTATTCTCTCCTTGCCAAATCTTCTGGCTTTGACTCTTTCCTTCCAGCAGAAATTTTTACACGCTTTACTACTCTTAAGACTATTTGAAAGAATCCTTAGGATTTCATGCATAACAGGGAAGCGTCTGGGAGTATCTGTGAATCTCCCAGATACTCACCCAATCTAATGCAGATGCTTTAATGGGATCTCTCTCTGGGAACTTATTCCATGGCAGAGGCAGTAGCTCACTAAAGCTTTGGCATCCCCACTATGTTTCTCAGTCTTTTGATATCAAAACCCTTGTACTCCACCTCCTCCTTTCACAGTCTTACTCCTTAACCACTCTTCTGGGACCAAAGACTAGTACAGAGAGATTTACACATTTGAGCATATATTTTCCTGCAATTGTCAGGGAAGCCGTGGTCGATAAGGCAATGGTGATAGAGACAGTGCAATCAATGGAGTCCAGAATTCTGTATTGGTCAATCTTTCTCAGCAGCAGGTAAGGATGTCCTTTAGGGAAATCCTAGCCACAAGCACTCCAACCTCCACTGACTTTAGATTGCTATTGACAGTAGTGGGAGCAGCCCAGATCCCAATTTGCAGACATGATAGCTCAAGTGCTTTAATTAGGAGTTGAAACCCACACCTACTGACTTAATATGCAAGCAGCTTATTCTGCACTTTGCAAAGCAAGGGGAGGACAGCAGTCAGAGAGAAAGGTACTCAGCGTCTTTGCTCCTGAGCTGAGAAGCCATGCTAATAACACTACCCCAACTCTACCAAAGTGAGTACAGGAGGAGGGCAGGCAATGGGAGAATATGTAGGTGGCAAGAGGAGAAAGGCACGACTCTGGGAGCACAGGAGAGGAAGAGAAAACCAAACATAAGGCCCACAGTGACAGTACCAACACACAGTATCTTCAAAATCAGTCTGTGCTTACAATCACTGCATTATCAGGGTATAATTTCCTGCCCTTTTTAGTGGGAAGACATGAGGGTTTATGCTTATCTAATATACTTTTATCAGATTTGATGCTTTTGGCACGTTAAGTAGCTTTCTTAATATGATATAAAATAATGTTATGTTACATTATATTGGCACTCTTAACACTGTATCTGAGGTGTTCTCTGCTGATGCTCACCAGGATGCTCCTAATCTCAGTTTGAGAATAGTCCAGATGGAAACATATACATGCAGTGCCGAACTAAGTAAACTATTACTTAACAACACCATAATTAGCTTTAAAATCTAATTTTAACAGCAGAATATTTCTAACTTGATTCCATAGAAAAATACCAAGCCTTTATTACATAAAAGATCATTTTAATAGGCGCTTGACATCACATTTGTAAATTTATTTATGTATTTAATGAGGTACATCTCCCCCTCCTATCCACTTTCATAAAAGTAACTAGGCTGAAGACATAATTTCTCATTGAGGTATTTACTGGGAGTAGGTGACTTTTCATAGTAATTTAACGATTTTACTGATAGCCCTTTAAGGGCTACTTATAATGCAAATCTTGCAATTACTATGGTACTTGTATTTCTAAGACTACGTAACTTCATATTCTACTACACAGCAAATTAATTTAAAAAAGGATATATGCAGTCTGACTAAGATAAGACAGGCAGTGAAAAATGGGCTAAATATAAAAAAACAATTCGCTTAGAAGAAAAATTCCAGACAGTGTGATTTGGGTGAGTGTTCCAAGCAACCTGGTGGACCTGACTAAAAGAGGAATAAAAATTTGGAAAGGGAAAAAATCAATCCATTTAATGCTGTTACATGCTGAACATACTAGCTAGTTTTGACTTGGCCTTTAGAACTCTCAAATCTTTTATTTTATTCTCTGACAGAATATTGATAAGACCTCAAGAGCCTTGGGAAAATGATGGCAATCAAGGATTTTTAGTTCACACTGATTGTCTTCTGAACTATTTGTAGGGCACAGTTTTGCCATATTTCTTTTCAAATCTGGGATTTACATTCTGTTGCTTCAGTAGTAACAGAGGAGTTCTATGCAAATAAGGCAGCAATTAAACTGCTTTGTGGTTGCTGATTCAAAATAAAGCAAATTAAGGAAACTCTTAGATATGCTCCCATCATCCCTTTCCCTTCCTATCACATACTCGCATAAAGTAGAATATAATCTCAAACTAGGCTAGGAAAAGATCCTGCCAGAAATATGGTAACAATTGTGCGCTGTCTGGGAGATAGATTGAGGAAATTGGCCTTCCATGACATTATGCTCATATATAATGGTAAATTAATGTTGGCACTGCTCTTGGCTGTCTGCATTCACACCCAGTAATGTAGAATTCATTTAATTGGATGAATTTCAAGTAATATTGGAAACTTCTGCCAACAACCAAGTTGAATCTTCCCAGAATTAGGAAGATACAGATCACTCCTGCAGAGAAGTGTTGAAAGGTTTGACAGACAATTGCTGACCCAAGCTAAAATGAGTATATGTTTCAGATTGAAAGGCAGAGCTATGCAATAGCTCAATTATATGAAATCTCTGGGTATCCCTGTTTTAGGATATGTGCCTAATTAAAGAAATGTTTCCTTTATGATTTACACTAGCATGACTAACACCCTAGAAACTTTTCTCTCCCAAAAGAATGTTAAATTTAACCATGACAATGGCTTTCTATTAAGAGTTACCTACTTTGTAGCTTTTTAGTTTATGTCAGTCATATTTCAGAATAATCTTATCAGTAACAAAATGTGATACCCTGGAGTGACAGATTGCTTATACACTTTGGCTTTTATACTATTTTCCACTATACTGGATGAAGACAACTTTTTATTAAATGAGAAATAAATTATAGTATTTCTTTATATCATATGCTTATCATACTAATCTCATCAGGTTCAGATGAATTTGTTACACAGAACTTTAATAATGACACTAGAAGTAGTGATATAACCTTCTTTGTCTTATGTTCTCAGCTGACAACATATTAGTCCAATAATCGTATTGATTAACCTTAACACTTTCTTTCTCTTTTTAATCCCTCTTTTATATGTCAGATTCTGTTTGTCTCTTTCCCTAGTTGCACGGCAAGAGAGCTAAAATAAGATGAAATTCCAGCAGCCAGAACAACTTAGTAAATATGCTGCTTCAAACACCTCACTTGGCAGATTCAGTTTTCTATATATGCAGAAAGGCAGTTCACTATTTTTAGTAATTTCCATACCACAATTATTCTTACATAAATAAAGCAATATAAAAAAGCAGTACAAAAAGACCACGTTCATCTGGTGCCTACACCTCTATTATCACAAAATTAAACTGAGTACTTTTATTAATATTCTTCCTTGATAAGAACAGATCGAACTTCTGTAGATTAGGCCCAGCCTCAATAAATGCTTACTGTGCATATAGCTGACATATTAGTAATGTTGAGAAGAGATTGCTATAATGTTTCAAGGTCATGTCACATTACACTTGTTTAAAATACAGTGTTACCAAGAATGATTAACAACTGCACTCTAATTACAGACAAGGAAAATTTTAAATAACAGATCCTGTCCCTAAGCACTTTCACGACAATTTAGATACATGTTAACTGAAAGACACAGAATATTGACTTACACATTAAAAAAAAAAAAANAAAGGATATTTACCCATATTTGGCACAGTGACAGACCACATGCAATCTCTGAAATCAGCAATACTGAGTTAAGAATAAACCTGAGTAGGTTGGCATGCTCTGTGCACTTCACAGGCAGCATCAAACATAGGCAGCATAGAATTAAGGTATCTACCCTACATCAATGGCAACAGACTTTGTTATTTCCCATTTGCACACATTTTTGTTGTGGCTGTTTATCTCCTGCTGGAGTCCCGTTTCCTGCCAGCTATTATCACCCTAACTCCTTCTCCTAATGCGACTCTTATTTTTTGTATCTATTTCCTGTGAAATTAGTGTGCAGAACAGCCAGATCAGCATGACCTATTTTTTCTCTCCTATAAAAAACAATCCTTAAAGAACACTTTTTCTTTTCTTATTACAGAATTATCTGTCCTATGGACTTCTCAGACTCAGTATAATTTTAGAGTTCAGGCCATGCAGGCTGGGAAATTCAGGTCACTTCTTGATCTTTATCATAAGGACAGATGCATGAGTTTTTGGAAAAGTAGTTCTGCCTTTCCTTGCTTGGTTAACATTTACCTTCAAAAGTCTAGACATTGAAAGGAAGTGGAAATCCAATATCCGTTATCACATACAAAAAGCTCTGGTGTATATTAGCTATGTATATATGTATGGGTATTTCAAAACTGCATAGATATAACCAAACTTTAGGAAGTATCATTAAGTGTTAAGGCATTTGAGACAAGTTGAAATGCAGGAAAGCTCATATTATCCAGTACACTGCCACAGAGGAAGAAAACATCTTCCTTTGCAAAAAAATCCCACTTCTTCTCAGCAAGAAGACAGCTAGTTAATGAAAAAAATACCTAAAGGACAGCATAATTTCTCCTTCAAATGGAAATCATTAACAAAAAGCATGGACTTGCATTCTGTATGGTGGGAAAAATTGTAACTACTGTGCTGATCCAGCACACCACATACAGTAGTGCTAAAAAAGTCTACCAATGTTCATGTTGAGAACAATGCAAACATTTTGCTTTGTAAAATAATGAAAAATTTCTAAAATCAAAGCCAGATGAACAGCCTTTTGTGCAATTCATACTCACATTTGTAGAGCTGAACCAAAACTGCAGAGGAAGTGAGTGCACTGTGGCCAGTGCAAAGAGGCACAAGATGCTCCTTGTTTCCCCTTGTTGAACAAAATAAAGAGAGATGCTGATGGAGTTCCATTAACCAGCAAAATAAGTGGAAGCCTATGGTCTAGGGGAAGCTTGAAGAAAATAGTTCCACGGAACTAATTTAGTTTGTAATCACAGTAACGCCTGTGAGGTCAGAGCCAATAGAACTACATATGAGGTGATTTAGCCACAAATGACAAGCCACACTGACTCTACCTAAGGAGTTGTTTTTTCAGAACCGTATTACTTGAATATCGGTAGGTAGAAGGAAAACACACCTGAACAACTAGAGGGCCACCTTAAACCAGTTTTGACTTTCCATTTTATTGCCATGAGTTGCTGCAGTGTCAGAAAAGGGTTAGTTCTCTATCAAAAAACTGATGCTTGCATAGGAATGCAAATGGTGGAAACTAGAAAGTGTTAATGCACTCCAGATATTTCCTTCTTTAAGTCTCTACAGTCATAATGCAGTACTCATGATTTCGGCTTTGAGAATTTCACTAGGAAGAAAAGATAATAACTAATATTCCTTTGCTCATGAATTCTATACTTTCCCTGCTGTTCAGTGATATTTTCCTTTCAGTATAACTCTACAGGAGAGTGTGAAATGACTAGTGATGCCTTCTGTTCCTGTCTCTCTCTTTACTGTCACAGAAGAAAAAAGTTTGGCTTTCTTCCTTCTTTTGGCAAAAAGAACTTAATAAACTTTCCTTCCTTTTTTTTTCTTTTCTTAAGTTAGATTAAAGGATTGCAGTTCTGCCAGAATAAAATAAGTGTAGCCAAGAATTTTTTGTCAATATGTGTTTCTATGTACCACATTCACTCTCACAGATTATAGCCTTCAGAATAACGTTACTCAACTAATTAATTTGGCAAACTTTTTTAAGCCAGACAATTTAGTAACATTTAGTAACCAGGAAGAAGTATTTATTATTTATTATTTATTATTTATTATTTATTATTTATTATTTATTATATAGATTCAGTAGCCCTTGGTCTACCGGATGCTACATGCTCCCTTCCTTTCAATGAGCTGTGGTAGACATGAAGAAATATAAAACCTAAAGGACAGAATGCAGTATTACATTCAAATAAAATTTACCATCTGACAACAGTCTACTGTAAAAGTACCCCTGCTCTAATTAATGCCAAGGCCATACAAAAATATGTACATGGAGACAAAAAACCTGTTGCATACTGGGAGGTCTTGTGTTTCTGTACGAATGCCTCGAAAAATGCAGTTAGAAAATTTATTGCTGTCTAAAATTGTGAGCCTTAATGCAGACCTAGTTACTTCTGCGAAGCCAACTGGAAACAGACAGAGGACACGACAGCAAAACTGGGAACCAGATCCTCTTGGCAGACAATATTCACTTGTTTCAAAGGCCAAAGACTTCTGCTTATTTTGTTTCTTGTTTGCATTGGCAACCAACCTGAGCACTGGTTTATCAGGCAGCACTATGCACCCATGGTTTGAGAGCTGGACATCTGAGAAGGAGAAAAAGCTGGAGAAAGGCCAAAGGACCAGGCAGCGGCAGAGCACAGCTGACTCCACACAGGTAGACTAATGAGTCTGCAGAGATTAGTCTAGACAGTCCCTATTAAAGATAACACTTCAGGTTGAAGGTGGTAGCAAGGAAACCTCAACCAACATTTCACAGGTATTGCCTACTGTATCCTTATCCAGGATTTTTATGCAAAAAATTTTGACTATATTCCTTATGGATGCTGAAAAGGATTAAAAAATATATATACCGCAGAGAGATGGATTGGCTGTTACCAATTGTAATAGAATATAAAATATGAAGTAAAAAAGATCAATTCTACCATTAAGTAGTCTTTTAACAGCTTATTTTTGTAAGCATGAATAAACACACGACATTTCCCTTGCCAGTATTAGAACAGAAAAATATTAAGCTTTGTATAAAAGTTCAAGTTCTTTCAGGTCCCTCCTGACTTTCCTTCAGGAGTTTAGAAACTAACTGCATTTATCAGTTACACATGCAGTGATGAAGGGCAAAAAAGTGAAGATAATAACATATGTTGTTTTCACTCTTTTGTTTTATCTGTGAACATTCAAAGAATGTAAGAGAAATATTGAAAATTCTCTGATTAAACTCAGATTTTGCTGCTCCGGTTTATAATCCTTGGAAATTCACTGATCTGAAGGGCATTTTAGGACATTAGAGGACACACAATCTTCCTTCTCAGATGACTTTTTTTCCCCTTAGCCCTTCAAGCAAAAGATTTATAAATACAATTCCATCTAAAACAACCAAAATCATAATTTATGAAAATACAATGTAATTCAAAATAAATAAATGATCATTTGGATTGGATTTCATCTCAGTCTATTAAAAATAACCATTAAGGTTAAGATCAACAGCTCTTTTTGCCAAAGATTTTCCACAATTCTTGTTGTCTAAAATATGAATTTTCATATTGCCTCTTTTTTCAAAGAAGGACCGTATCACCAACATTTTACTTTTCAAAGAAATAGAGAGCCTGGATGCAAATGAAGAAGAAAAAAAAAAACTTGTAGGTAGCAGCCACATCTGTGCTTTACTTACAAAATAGTAAAACTAAGTAGTAATTCCCATTTAAAACAAATAATATAACATTATTTTTCTCCAGTATTTGCAGTAATAGATACGGGAACAACCATACAAAAGCACCCCAGCTCTTGTAAGCAACCAGTAACAGAGTACTCCAGTAAGAAAAGTTGGGTTCTTTTATTTTTCCTTTTTTGTTTTTTTTTAATTATCTCCACAGTATAGCCACCTTTTATGGTTATCTAACAAATGCCCAAGATAGGTGCAAGTGACTCCATGACAAAATGTGTCCCAATGAGATACAAAGGGCATGAGTACGTTATCCCAGAGGTGCTACCACCATCGCTGTTGGGCTCAGCCTTGGCCACTGTTGGGTCTGTCTGGGAGCCCTCTGGCCTCGGCTCTGTCAAGCATGGGGGAGGCTTCTGGCAGCTTCTCACAGAAGCCACTCCTTTAGCCCCTCTTCTACCAAAACTTTACCACGCAAATTCAATATAAAGATGTACCCATTTCAAGCATAGTCTTTTGGGGCCTGTAGAAATAGGAAAACAAATATCCAAGAACAGCTGAAGCTATTTCTGTGTCACCTTTAATTTTAAAGCAGTTGATGAAACAGTGTATTAATTGGAACTGCTGAACCAACCCTAAGCTCTTTTTTTTTCCCCCAAAGTTTTAACAACTTTAGTTTGCAGAAGAAGAGTGCAAATAAAAAGATATGTCTTCTGTTCTAATTTTTTTTTCATTAATCCAGAGGGACCAGAAGTATTATGGTAGGCTGCTAAAGGGCTAATGTATCTGAAAAGATGAACTGTCATATATTACTGTTTTAGGTTCACTGCACTGAGCTAAGCTATCTGTCTAACTTGAAAATTCCTAGAAAAGTGCGGCTTGCACACAAAAATCTACTTCCCTGTGGATAGCTAACTTTCCCTGAATGCTTTAAAATTTTGCAGTGTTTTGTACTTTTCCTCTTCCCTTTTAGTTTCTCTAGGCTGCATACAGAATTCTGTTAACAACACAATTTTTTTATTGTTTGTCAGGAATAAATAACAGCTCAACTATGCTGGGATTAGCTCCAAAGATTGCCTCTGAGGATATTACAATCCAGAAGATATCTATGGAAAAAGGACTGGATACAGTGTGAGGAACAGAGCACATTTACATATGTATTAACACAACAATCAAAGACTGATCTGAACACATCCATAAAGAAAGGTTGCAAGGAGTTTTGTCAGCCACTGATCTCTAATAATTCTGCAAGATATGCACTGAAACTGGGCCCCATATGTTTTGAATGCATGTACTTCCATGTTATATTCTTTGCTTAGGAACTTTGGGGTCATTATTCTTTTGCATACCTGCGAGGCCAAGATCCAGACTCTATTTTCTGAGCCCTGGGGAGTCCAGGCAGTGAGACAAAAGCATTTACTCTCTTTTGTTGTAGCTTAACTGCCACCTCAGGTCCTCAGCTGTTGATGAGGAGAATGAGACAACTCAAGGGGTGTCTGTGTGTGTGTGGGTGTGCGTGTGAATGTTACCTTTCTTTTCCTTCATTCTCAGCATCTCAATGCCCAATCTCCTGACTGAGCGTGTGAAGTGCCACATCTTATATCCTGTCTGTCACAGCATTTTGTTTTATGCTCCTTAGGCTAGCAGCAGGGAGGTAAGCCCTTCACAGGAACTGCTCAGATGGCTTCATGCCTCAGAGTTTTCCCCATTTCTGCCTCAAAAACTTCCACTCTTCCAAATGCTGATTAGATAGTGTAGTGCCATTTTCCTCCAGGAAACAAATCACCGACACTAGTAATAGCTCTCTAGACAAATACTTACAAATTGGATGACTAATAGTAAAGGATGCTGAACTGTTCTAACTGGATAAGGGAAAAATCACACATAAGACCTTGTTGAGGAGCATTTCCAAATAATCCCTTGTGTCTCTGAGGAATCTTTCAATAATACTATTCCTAGCACTTAAAAAATGCCTGCTTTATTGAATAATTTTTTATCAGAAACTAAGAAGCCAATGACATATAAATTTTCCAACACCTAATACAGGATCATTGAGCTGAAGCGGAACAAAAAAAAATATTCAGTCTAAGCCCTGGTCAGGAAGTTGTTTGAAACACCACCAGTTATAGAGAGTCCATAACCTGCGTAGATTATACATTTAAAAAGCTTCCATAATATCCTCATAAGTGCTGTATTGTAGCTCTCTGCTCATTTTTCTACACTCTCATTGATTCAGTCCAAATACTACTTTTTCTTTAAGTGCTACACCCAAACCTGAATACAACATACTCAATAGTGATGCTTTGTCAGTGCTGAACATATGCATAAAAATGGCCCAACCAACAAATAAGGGGCAAGCAAATATTGAAAAACAGTTTGAGCAATTTAATTTAAAATATTTAATAAATCACTTTGTTTGAATCACATGTGACCTGAACAATCACCATTTACAGACACTCAGTACAGTTAATTAGTTTTGAGGGTAAATGAAGTGACTAAGTCATGGATAGGTTTAATACATAATTAAAGTATTTGATAATCATGCAATATTGTCAAATTCTGTATTATGGAATAAAAGCATTTGATAGTTTAATGCTTGTGTTTCTCCTTTCTGAAACATACATTTTAAGGTCTAGGCATTACAGGCTGCATACTAAACTTAGATGTGTTCAAGCAAATGATTCTGCTGAAATGGAATTATCCCAGATATAGATTTGTATGAATGTAATTGATCATATTGTGTGCTTTGAAAAAGGTAAATATACTTAAACTGGGACATCCAACAAAAAAATTCCAACACAAAAGTGAGTGTTTTAATAACTGATTTACATGCAATAAAGAATCTCCTCCATAACTTAAAAAGAAATCTCTTAACAATATGCAAAATACAAAAAATCTACATGTTCTGATAAAAATAAATCAAAATGTCAGAGATTCAAAAGTAATTTACAAGATAATAGCACAGAGTTAACGTGGGAAAAGAATGATGTGGTGGGTAAGGTATTTTTTGACACTTAGATGAAATGTAATGTTAACTATATTTAAGGTCAGGTATTTAGATGCATTTCCCTTAGTCAGGGCAGCAACATTATTTGGCAAATGTCAAAAGCAGAAAATTAGGTAATTTGAAGAAATATCACTAATTTTAAATTAGTTATATTTTTGCTCTACCTTTTAAATTAATTTCTTTCTCATAATAGAAGTTGAAGAAATATCAGATCTCACTGATAATGGGGCATAAGCAAGTCTCAGAGTCCATGATCTAGCAATTCTGCAGGTATGGCCCCAAATCTCTCATACCAGTTTCCTATTTTGAGAAAAGAGGTTCCAGTCTCACTCAGGATACTTTGCTAACCCTGCAAATAAAAGTAAGTGAAAAATAGGCCATATTGTGCTGTATTATTAATTTAAGAAGGAATGGTCATAACTATAGGTGGTCATTGAGCAGCTTCCCCTCCTATTAAACAAACTGTAAAAGCAGGAAAAGGAAGGTACAAGGCAACAGTTTAAAAGACAGTTTAAAAACCAAGTCTGCTAGTACTCAAGCACTTCTGCATCAGTGCTGCACAAATCTGTTGCACAAATCTGCTTTTTTAGGGCTTGTGAGCCTCCGTATTCCTGCTGCCGAACTCAGAACAGAGGTGGCTAAAAATATTGATGAGACTTGCCATCAGCCTTTCATTTTTCACTTGCATCCAGAACATATTAAAACTGTGATCCTCTAGCGTGCAGCAGCATGTTTTCCCCTCAGAACCTGATATTCTCTATTTCAAAATTTTGTGACCGTTAGAATAGGGGAGAAAAAAAAAAGCCATTAAATCCTTATCATTAGAAACAAAATGACTTCATCCACAATTTATTGTGCCTATGGTCATAGCCCAAGAATATCTGATAGCCATGTGTTGACAGTTTTCTTCCCTAAACTTCAATTGTTCAAAATATTGTGGATTAAAACATCAGGTGAGAAAATAATGAAGAAAATATCAAATAGCAGACAACACCCCCATGACTTTCATCTCTATTTAGTCAATGTAGATATCTCTGTATACTAGACAACTTTTCATTTTAAAACATCGTATACTATACGACTTGTAGCAGCTGAAAATCTGGTTATTTGTGCACATTTACATTGCATGTCTCTATATTATCTATATCCAGATATTTAGGAAGTCAGAGTTACAGCAACTTCTTAATTTAATTTACTTATCTTCCTGAATATGACATTGGAGACAAAGTAATGGTACGGATGAAATGATAAGTTAATAGAAAGTGCATTTGCTTCAAATACTTAAAGATTTATTATCATTATCAACAAGTGTACACAATATTATCATCACTTTTTTATTTGCTCATCATAAACACAGAGAAATAACAAATAATATCACTTGAAAATGCATCAGAATAGGGCAAAACAAGTAAAATATGTGTTTTTATCATTTTTGCTAGTAGAAAAAAAACCCCTCCTTTTATCTGGATCAGCCCAGTTGACTCCCATAATCTTGCCATGAAAAGAACAATAACATACCTGTTTTCCACCTGCACTGTGGTCCTTTCCTTCATTCATAATCAGCATTGAAGGGCAAAGCTAAAATACATAGCCTTCAGTATCACTTCCAAAGTTATTTGTACCACTCTTGAAATATAAAATGTACAGGACTTAATAAGATACCTCAGCAAAACAGTTACCATTTTATCAGATCAACAGAGAGGAGAAGTAATTTGAATCTTTACTCACGATACGCAAAAGAACAAGCCCAGAAAAATGTCCTTGAAACCAGAGAGTGGCATGCCCAGAGATCTCCTGCACTAAGCAGGCATCACATTTGTTACTTAAACTCAAGATCTTCAGCCAGGTCTTTGACACCAGCAGTTTGGGCATCAAGCCCACCAGCTGGGTGGTCACCAGCTGGGTGGCTACCAGCTGGGCTGCCTGGCTTCCTGGGTAGCCCCAGAGAAGTTGCCACCAATGGAGCCAGCGAAGATGGTCTATCACTGACTGCTGGCAGTCAGGTCTGGGAGCCCAGCAGCTGGGAAAGCGCCCCAACCTTCCCAAAACTGAGGGAGCCAGCCCGTACAGAGCCTGAGGCAGTGGGGAACCTGCAGTGAGAAACAGCAGAGAGAGCTCAGAAGAGCTCAGAAGGAAGTAGTCTGACCTGCAGCTCATCAGATCCACTTTACAAAACTCATCAGGTGGGCTGCACAGGGAGCAGTGATCCCATGTGATGGTTACCAGTACTACTACCAGCAGAGACACCAGGCATCCCAGAGGCACTCATTCAGTCTGATGATACTACCACTGTCTGCTTCAGAATGGAGATGGGTAGCAACTCACTCAATCACTGATCATGAGAAGAAAATTAATCCTTTTGCAAATTGGCAAGGTCAGAAAGGAGGCCCCTGACTTACAATTATTGGAATTCCGCACAGCTAGAAATATCCATTAAGTTTGGACAGACCAAGGCAAGGGAGATGAGACTGGAAGATCACAAGATTAAAACCTCAGATAAGCCACAAAGCTCTACCAGAAAATACCCAGCTGGCAAACTGCCCTGAAGGGGATTTAAGCTAGTCTGCACCCACATCCATCTGCCTGTGCCTAAACACTGCTCCCTAAAATTTCAATGTAATGTGAGGTACTGTGACCAGCTCAGTGAAAGCCCAGTGATCCATTTGCACTGGTCAGAACATAGTGGTTGTCTCTCCATATGTAGGATATCTCTGACAGCAGAATTGGGGTGCCATATTCCTTTTTCTCCATCCCAATGTCTCTGAGGATTTTTTCTTGTGCCCTAAGCTAACTTTTGAAACACTGGACTCTGGAGAAAAAAGGTTTGAATGCATGCTCAGCATGCTCAGACAAAATACTTGGCATTTTGAAGGCCCACTCTAACAGCAAGACAAACAGCTGGGGACAGCAAAGAGCAGGACGACAGTGTGTGAAGATAACAGTCCTGTAAATGATTCCCAAGAAACTCATCACAGTGAACCAGCAGCTTAATGCCTCTCTATGAGCACAGATCTGCGATGTCAATCTGTGACATGTAGCCATTGCTCCAGAATCTTAAAAAAAACCAACCCACATTTTCCAGGAATTGCATGACAAACGCCCTCCAGCTACTCAGCAGGTATTCCCTGAGATGTAAGCTGGTTCGACAGCAAGGAATTGGTTGGTTGAGCAGTGTGAAGAGAATGCTCATGCCCTCAGCAGGGAAAATGTTTTTGTGGATACCACTACATGCACAACGGATTGCACAACCACATACCACACAATGGATTGTACAAGGAAAACTCTGCTGAAATGGATGTTCTTGCCTTGATAAGATGGATGGGATATTTTTGAATATCTTCCATAAAGCTAGGGCAGACAGCACACCACTAATGGAAACTTTAAAAGTCACTGTTATGCAGCAAGCCATCATCAATTCATAACTTCCACAAAGAGGTGCTAATGCTCGGGGGATCTGCACTGCTGTTTTGTTCGAGGTGCAAATATATGAGCCCATGCAACTTCCTACTTAGAAGTGAATTGAGTATTTCTAGGCAGAAGAATGGTTCTTTCTGTGGTGGGTGATTCAGTCTCTAATTTCTTGTTTATTATTTCAGATAGTCAAAACACAGTGGTCACACAGTTTTTCCGACTTCCAACAAAATGCCAAGTCATGTATTCTGTTCTAGGACCTCAAACCATATGCCCAAGCCTTCACATCAACTAATTTTGGGCAGGGACTTTACAAGAGCATGTACTGACAGGACAAGGAGGAACGGCTTCACACTGAAAGATAGGTTTAACTCAAAATTCTTTATTGTGAGGGTTCTGAGGCACTGGCACACGTTGCCCAGAGAAGTTGTGGATGCCCTATCCCTGGAAGTGTTCAAGATCAGGTTGAATGGCACTGTAAACAACCTGGTTCAGTGAAAGGTGTCCCTGTGCATGGCAGGGGGGTTGGAACTAGATGATTTTTAACGACCCTTCCAACTCAGGCTATTCTATGATTCTATTTAAGTCTAACATTTTTCTTTATAATACTTAAAGATGCTTCTCTAAATGCATAAACACACCACCAATGATTTTCAGATATCTAGTCAGATACCCTTCTGCAGACAATTGTCTTTGTGAGAGCCCACAAGTTGTCCTCTTTGCGTATGTAACAGAAAATTGTTCAAACCCAGTATTTTAGAAGTTTTTCACTTTATGCCATCCATTCAATTGTGGCATTCCCTTGTGTACTGATACTTTGACGGGGTAGGCCTTTATAGCCTCGGCTTTTTTATGGTTCACTACAACCAGGATCTTTACTCTCAGTTATCACCAGTCCTTGTTTTTAAAAAACATCCTCTGTTACTTTGAAGATAGTGATGGGAACCTAATTAACTATGGCTTGCAGTTAAAGCTACTGAGAGATTTGGGGTTAGAGTTTGCTCTATTTTGTTCTGGTAAGCCTGCAGCAACCCTTTCTTTCTGCTTTACACAGGTGCTAGTCTTGCCAATATCAGATCTTTGAAAGTATGTGATGCACTTCTTCAGAGACTTCTCCATTCTTAACATGTAGGAGACAATTTCAAGGAAAACTAGAAGTTTTTTCCCTGAATAATACCACAGCTTGAGATATTACTTTAGCTTGATAGAACCTTACTTGTAGAAGTGAAAACAGAATTTTAAACTAAATTGATTTCCAATTCTAGTGATCCCTGAGCTCCCACATATAGAAACGTGATTAAAGTATTCACAAGCACTGCAGGGAAAGTTGCATGTGGTGTTGATATTAAAGGTAGAGATATTATCAAATGCACAAAAATCCTTCAAGACTGTGTTGTTCAAAAAGCTAAAGTGCAGAAGAGTAGAATATAAAAACCCTCTAAGTACTGCTTGCTGTGGATTTTTATTTTGTGTGTAGAATGCCAAAAATCTCAAAGACTTCCATCTAGAAAAATGACGGCAACAGATGCCAAAGGTTGCATTGCATTCCTGTGCCTTCCCTTAAAAATATCCAAACAATTATAATGATCTACTTGGCACATTCTGTCAGTTCATGTGGTAGCTTTCTGACTTCAGCGTTCCCAGAAGAACTGAATGCAGCCCTTTTCATATTTCAATCAATCTAGCCTAATCAAAAATCCTTTTCTGAACATTCTAATTTATTTTGGTTTCCTTCAAAAGTTTAATCGATGTATAAACACTTTAAAAATTTGCTAAAGTCAGTTTTCCATCTTTGCTGATACTTAGTATTTCTACCACTTGCTTTGTCCAGCAGGCATTCTCTCTCTCTCTCATTGTCCATGCACCATGAAAGGCAAACATGCGGTTATATAGACTGATTATTTTATTCCAAGTGCACAGAAAATGGACATTTTGAATACACTGGTCAATACCCCCAGTAGTTTTCAAGAGACATTTTGCTGGTTTCCCCCTTCATGTTAGAGGGGGTTGGCAGTTTAGCTAAAAAGCCTCCATAAATTGAAGTTTACTGGCTGCCACAGAAAAGCCTTTAATTTCCTCTATGTCTGCCCTTACAACTTGGCATATCTCAAGCAAAGGAAAATATTACCCTGTGAACTAATAATTTAAGGTAAATCTTACATCCCTTTATTATTTATACAATATTAAATGCAGGCCTAAGGTTTTAAACATAAATTCAAATATAATCTTCTCTTTGAAAATATACATTCAAACAGGACATTAATTTTTATATATATAGTAGACCAAGTATAAAGGCTGAGTACAAAGACTGTAGGTAAGCATATAAAATGGACTATGAGTAAAAAATAACTTAGTAATGATGGTTCTACACAAGAATGCCTGTAGTCTGACCAGCTTATCTCAAAAGGATATCATGCTGGTGACAGCATCTCTCTATGAGAAAAGGTTTATCTATCATGCTTTGACAGATCTGAGCCACTCTGAATTGAGTTATTCATACCTTGTGTTGTTTACAGCGTGAATACATTGAGATACCTCCACTGTCTGTGAAACAGGTGGGATGCAAAAATCAGTAACTTAAGAAATAGTAAAGGACAAATTCAGAATCATTGGCTGAGAGGATTTTGTCTCAGCCTCTTTGTTATTCATTTCTGTAAACCAGAAACCAGAACAATTGCAACGCTACAAAACAGGTTTGAAAAAATTCTAGTTCAAGAGGAAGTTGTGTGAGAAGCATGATTGTGGAGTGTGGTTTGCAGAGGCAACAATACACACACTGAGAGAGACAAAAATACACTAAGAGAGACAAAAAGTATTTTTTTCTGTGGGATAAAGAAGATTTATCTTTGTCATGGTACAGTCTTGAATTTTCCTTCTACTGCAGTGTAAATAAAGATACTTGCAGAATAAAATAAAAAATATCCACAAGGGAGAGAGGTGGAATAATTTGCCTTCAATGCTTATTCTGTGCAAATGATTCTAAACTTCTCCCTTATGGGGACATGCCTAAAAGCAGAAGAACAAATCTGTCTCTGAACATATGACAGCACAGCTCTGCCATCTGAAGCTTTCTCTCAGACCTCAGGAGTCAATTTCAGTGTAAACCAAATCATTCAGTAATGTAGGGCCAGGAAACCACTATATATGTTTTATTCATATAATGCAAAGTAATACCTTTAAAGCCAAAAAAGGGGGAAAGGAGTAGTGAATCTGAACAGGGTATGGAGATTAGCTTTTATAATCATAACAGTGAATATCCTTAGCTGTAAAAATCAGAGAAGTGCCAAATACAGCCAAAAAAGCTGTTGTATCAAGAATCCAGGTACACAGACATCTCCTGAGGTGAGACCTAAAGACACCTTAGAACTTCTAGAAAGGTCTCAACCATCCTGTGTGAAAACCCAGAATCTTATGTCACCTTTTTTTGCTAATGAGAGAACATCAAGTTTCCAAAATGAAAGTGATAGAGGGATCTTTAGAGAAGAAAGACAGGGATAAATATAGGATTGGTAGGGAAAAAAGAAAAGTCTCATGAACTTACATTGTTTGGATAAAAAAGAAGGTGAAACAATTACAAAGCACAATGTGACATCATATTTATTGAAAATTAAAATTGATCGAAATAATGATTGTTACTGGTGGTCAAGATTTAGATAAAATTTATGACACTTAAATTCAGAATGGAAATAAGGCACACTGGATGGAAACATTCATTAAGAACTTACGAAATTTGCTAGGCATGGTGATGGCAATGGAGATTGAAATCAGGGTGGCTTTTTTCCCAAAAGATTGTAGCCTACTGGAACAAGAAACAACTCGGGCAAAATACAGCCAGATACCCTTCTGCAGACAATGGCTATTTCTTCTGCCTATGTAAGTGGCAAATGTTAAACTGAAATTTCAATTGAAAAATCTAA
The DNA here is from genome assembly GCA_013397845.1 of Melanocharis versteri. Taxonomy (NCBI): domain Eukaryota; kingdom Metazoa; phylum Chordata; class Aves; order Passeriformes; family Melanocharitidae; genus Melanocharis; species Melanocharis versteri. The sequence continues at coordinate 314,983 of VZTG01006526.1, forward strand.
ACGTTGCTTTTATCTCTTTATAACATTTGGTACTAAATGTCTTGTGCTAAGCTTGAGAGAACATAAAAATCAAAAATACTTCCTACAAGATTCTGAAAGACACATTCATTGCATGAAAAATGAGAATTTTCAAAAGAAAAAAAAATATATATTTACATATATTTCTGTTCTCCTTGTTAATGTCCTTACTACGCATTTAACTTTTTCCTTGAAAATTTTATTGCAGAATAAGGGGCATAGTGTGTGACAAAAGCTATGCCTACTGAAGAGTCTGAGTGAAGTTAAGCAGCATATAATCCTTGCACAGCATGTCAGAATTGCAACTGAAATTTCCCTGGGAGAAGTAATAACAGAAGTTGGTTACCAATCCCTGATGACTGCGATTACTGCCTTTGGGAATGCTCAAATATCACAGCAGCAGGGGCATAATGAAATATGAGATGGAGGGAAAAAAACCCCAAAAACTATTGGGAATGAGAAAAAAAACAGATACCAGTGCAAAGTGACTAAAAAGGGACCAAATCATTATTTTTAGAGCATGCAAGTATAGGGATGCAATGGGAAAAGCGACACTAAAAACCATATTAAAAATGGTGGATCAAGACGTTCAGAGGCAAAGAGCTCTAAAAAGGATTTTGAGAAATTAGGTAGTGTTAGTGAAGAAATGAGAAACGTTTTTGAGGAAGACACTCATAGGAAAATAAATTTTTTTAGAGAAATTTGAAGAGATAAGTTTAGAGGATAGATTTTTTTTTTCCTTCTGAGACATAGAAGATTAAGCAGGAAGCTAAATACTGAAATAAAAAATTAGACAGCTCTGTTTTTTTTCCCTACATTGTACATCTGGAATGTACTCACAGTTAGGCTAAAGAAAGGTAATGCTCAATAATGTCGGGAAAAGACAAATTGTAAAGTGGACACTCATGATAAGAAGTTCAATTTCCCCAAATTTGAGTTATCATTAGCTAAGAGATGGGTAGGTAAATTTTTTAACTCTATAAACATGAGAAAGGCCTGAGGCAAAACTGGAGTTTGAGGAATCACTAATAATGAGGTTATCATCAAAGCTTTCACAGAAGATAATGTAAACAGTAGGAAAAGAACACTGGCCCATTAAAAAAAAGAGAGTTTCAGTGCTATTCATCGTCAAGCAATGCCCATGATAGATTTATATCATCAAAGTGTGCATATTCACTTGAACCCCACACATTTGGATGCAGAGCTAATTTGCTCTGAGTATTTACACTATACTGACTGTGGGAGAAAATCAAATACAGAGTCACAATGGGCAAGATCAACGCTCAGATTCTCTACTATCCACAGTGTTAGATGCACCATCGTAATGCCTCCCTGGCAGAGCAAATCACATATAAGGCAGACAAACTTTGACCATGACTGGCATTGTATCCAGAATATTTTTACAGTAGTTGAGTCTGACCTTAAAAAACCAACGCTTCTTTTCAATAGACTACCCTGTTCAGAGTTATCAGTTCAGGCTGAAAAGGCTATTAAAACATAACAGGAGTTTCTAGCTGTGGGAACTGAAGATACCCAGTCATGTCAGATATCACACACTCTTTTGTCTAAGGCCCTGAGTGACAGGTTGATTTGATTGATATGTCTTGAAGTCCCATTACAGCTAAGAAAGTCAAACTGCAGCCAGCTCTGTACACAGCTGTTACTCCTCTTTATTCAGTTCTGTTAAGATAAAACTGAAGGGTTTATTCTATGACATAATAATTAGTACGTAGAATCTGAATTTTTCACGTGCTTGTCATTGTTAAGATAAAACACAATGAGAGCAAAGCAAACTGTCTAAGAACAATGCAGTTCCAACTTAAGACTTTCTGTGTGCTGAGGAGACTCATATTAAGCATAAAGAACAATCTGTAAAATTTTACTCAAGGTAAAAAGAACAATAAGAACAAGTTTAAGACAAGGAATTGACAGTTCACCTTTTTGACTACTTGGAATCTGATATATCACTAACAGATTTTTTGAGGTATGTAATATATATATGTACATATATATATACACACACACATATACATATACATACACACACATCTATACTCCATATGTTGGTGCAATGTCTATGAATTGTAATGTAAGCATGTGTGCTTAGCCCATTTTTTTATTAATTCAGTGTTTTGGTGCTTATTAAAATATAGGTAATTTTTGAAAAGCCAACATAATTAAACTCATCCTTAAAGAGAAAATTTGGGTTTGCCTTGTTCCACCTAAACCATGAAATTCCCTGTAAATTACCAGCCAGTACTTCCCAGATGACAGACTAATCTTCAGCATGTAAACTTGTCTTCCATTCAGAATTTAGGCAAAATTCATACAGAATATGGGCTTTGTCAATGACTCCTCCAAAGCCTTCTTCCTAGCCTCGTTAAAAATTGACAATCTTCGAGAAAAATGATATTTGCATAATTTTGAAAGTTTTCCATACCTCCACAAAGACTGGATTACTGAAATCTGAAGTACTAAACATGCTTAGTTTGCATCACCAACATCAACAGATGCAAAAGGTGTCCTTTTTTATGAGAACTTGCTTTGACTTATTAAACTTATTTGTGTATAAGGTAGCTTTCCCTAACTAATTCTAATAAAGCACCATGATGTAACATAGCATTGTGTGCTCCAGATGCCAATCTAATTTTGACGGCTTAGAGCTACATCTGTTCTGCAGAGGACTTCCTGCTTTTTATGACGAACAAGATGTAGAGATCTATGACTTAATAAGACTTCAACTTTATTAACTTAGGTCATCTGAGAATTCACACAGTGCAGGCCATCATCCTAGACCTAATCACTCTTTTAATTTGAAACACCCTTTATCACGCTTCAGTATCTTGCTTCTAAAAATCCACCACTATTTTTACCTCCTTGGTAGCTGACATTACAAGTTCTAAAACAGTATTTTTTATTTATTTTATGACATTGTTGAAATCTGCCTCTGGGAACCAGAAAATCAGACTCTGCATGGCATGAGATCTATCCAGGACACCTATCAGAAGAAGCTGCAGACAATTCCCTTACTCTTATCTACTGTGTGTTTTAAAATCAATTTTCCCCAATGAAATATGACAATTCAATTTCTTAATTCAGACTGTTTTGACCTCATCAGCTAAAAATGTTTAGACATTTTCTCTTCCAAAACTTTTACTGCAATAATTTTACAGGAAAAAAAAAAGAGTCTTAGATTTATACTATTTTTTTTATTTCACTCATTAAGTTAATAGAAATAAATAAATCTGAAGAGCTTATATGTGGCAAAGAATAATAATATCTGAAAGCTCCTTCCTGGATGCTGAAAGCTGTACGAGAGGTATTGAATAGTTTGAGCGGTTCATCTAACTTCCCAGTCCACTACCAGAATTTTGTTTTATAGCAGCTTCTATGAATCGAACTCCTTGCTTATTAAGTTAATAGAGGTGAATAATGTAGACCTTCTCTTTTATATTTGTTTTAAACATGGAGTTCTGCCATAAAAAGAAGAAGAAATCAAGAAAAACTAGTTTGAGTTTTTGAACTGTTTACATTAGTTCTAAGTGAAGCAACTGATTTGAAAAAAAAATATGGGGGGGAATGGGAGAGGGGTGAAAAAAAGACTAGTGGTTGGGTAAGTCATTATATGTTTTCTAGTCATTCTTCCAGGAAATGGTTGGTGATTAAGTTTTCATGAAAATCAAGAATCTGGATGAAGACATATAAGAAAAATATATGAGTTTACTCTCTTACAAATCCCAAAGCTGTTAATAATTTTACTTTTTTCTCCCTGCTTTTCCCAAGCTTCCTTCAAACTTATACTCTAGAAAGCTTCAGATTCTACTGATTTGGTTGTTTGTTTTTTTTTTCTAAATCAGTCAATGCTTTCTGTACCTTCAAGGGTTCTTTGTTTCCTTGGGTATAAGATATAATTTTAAAGTGTATAACAAAGTTAGTCTTGATGCTAAAAAGAATTTTTTTCTTTTTCTCTTTTATTTTTCCCTTCTCTCCACTCCTCTCTCTGAATAATGCCATGCAAAAGACTTGGGAAATGAGAGCCTGTCAACCACAGTCATGCTGCAAAGATCTTTCTTTGTAGGAATGAGACCTTTATATAAAAATCCACATAGATAGCAGCACTGCAGATTCCTAAAACTATCACCTAATTATTTGCTAGCCCAATACTAGTGCAATTACCATCAAGACTAGAAGAGTCTCCATTCTCTGTATAAAGACTTTTTGCCAAGGCTGTTGTTTCCACCCACTGTAGTATATTTTTGACATGAGGACACTAGTTCATTAAGGTCAATGATTCATTTTATACGGTCCAGTAAACAGCCAACTTAATGAAAGTTTTTGGCTGATAGTTCCTTATAGCTGGCACAACAAACAGCTGACTAAAGTATTCCAGTGTTCAGTGAACAAGGATAACAGTGTCTATTAAGGGTATGCAGCTATGCCAAATACAATCACATATAATCAGCTGCATCAGAAACCCCTGTCGACACATTGCAGAATATCATCAGTCAGATGCTGCATCTGCTACAAGTGGCAGCTGTTGTGCTCTGGAGTATAGACAATTAGACATGAATATACTCCTTGGGCTATCTGCAGCATTCAAGCATGGTATTAACTGACACCTGTTAAGCTGTAATCCCTACATTTTTGATATCTACCCATGGTAATTATTGAGAATACAATTTAAAATATCTAAAGACATGAGATTTCATGAATAACAGTGAACATAACAGCAATACTTCATGTATTTTTGGACTTTAGGAAAAACTCTTTAAATAGTTCACAAATGGTCAGGCTTACTAAAATTATAAGCCTCTTACCAAAGTCATAAATGCCAAGCATCAAATGTATTGACATGTAATTTAATATGTGCTGCAGTGTAATTTTTAAATATAATTACTGAAGTAGTAGTAAGTAGTACTGGAGGAAGTATTAACTATGTGAACGGGAGAATCAGAGAAAAAAATCCCTGTACGTAAGGTTACAAAGAAACTGAGCATAAATCATTGCCTTTGGCATAAATATTCACACATGAGCTGAGATTTTTATTGGATTTTGCTTTATCTGACTAGATCTGGATTTTTCTTCATATCATTAGATTAGGTGATAATTTTGATTCAGGATAATTTTGATTATCCTTCTGATTTTCTCTGGATGACAAATTTTTCTTGCAGTGAGGAAAAAATCCAGAAGTTTATAAATGTATCTACAAGAAACATGGACTGCTGCAGATGTCCTTAAAAAACACCAATCACACAAAATTATTTAAAAAGTGTTCCTAATTAACTGTTCCTCAACCTAGAAAAAATACCATGTCTGGGCAAAACAGGATTAATAAGGAAGGCATTAATAAGGAATGCCAGGGGTTTGCACATTGTATTTAAACTCTTAAACTCAAAGTTTGTTTATTATTGATTGAAAACAAACAACGATAATTGTTCCCATACAAAGTAATAAAGCAGACATGGATAAAGCACACACACTCACATACCCTTAAAAATCATGACAAAAGTTTCTGTCTAGGTTTTTCTCCCTCTCTTTCTGATAATTTTTCTTGCAAAGAGTGAAAGAGAAAGAACAGATTTTGTATAAAATCTAATTGCATAGGATATTAAAAATATGACTCTCAAGACATTATAAACATGTAATGCCTTATTTTAATAACTGTAAGAGCTGTTAATTTGCTAACCGAAAATCTATCACTTGATTTTTTATTTTTAAAGCACAGTGGGAATCATCAGGTTAATATCACTAGAGAAACAACATTTTTCCCTTTAAACTTGTTATGCTTCTGAAGATTTTTTTCCTAACTTCATCTAATTTTCTTGATTTTTTTTTAATATAATCCTGAATACTCTTAAACTGGATCTAAAGCATTAAAAAGAGTCTGGTCTTTATTGCTGCATATTATTTCAGTTCTCTGAATTTAGGTAAATCCCTCAGAGTACACGGTTCAGTCATTTACTGATGTTCAAACTGATAACCTAGTGGTTAACCCTGTGAGCAGCCTCATAAAACTTACTGAAGATTGTTGCCTACCAGCAGTTGAAGCCTTACATATTTGTCTGTAAGACTGGAACCTTAGCAACAGGATAAGAGAAGGCAAAACACTTATGATATTCTCCAATAATGGAGGAAAGTCAAACATTTGAGGACAGCTATTTTTTTTCCATGCATAAACCACTAAACAATACATTGCAATGATTATTCAGCTGTCTGGAGAGCTCTAAGCCTGACAAGCCACTGGCCACAGTGCACCCACTAGTAGACAATTCCTTTTTCTCCAACAGTACTTACCATGCTGCTTCACACATCAGACTGAGGGCACGAAGCGTGACAGGATGCAGAACACGACAACTACCTCAGAAGTCAGCAGTAAAGACAGCACAAGAGCAAGGACTGGGATTTGATTGGGAGCTAGAGCCAAATCTACTCGGGAAGACAGAAGCCTTGCAAAGAGGGTGAAGCCACCAGCTGCAACGACTCCAAGCACTGATTACCAAGCAAACACCAAGCAGGCCCACCTGGAGTCCTAATTAGATACTTTTTAAAAATCCCATTTTCCCTCAGCAAAAAAACCCCTCATGTTGTCTTGCTGAATGTACAGAGAGCAACATGATTTGTAGGCCAGATGAATATGTGGGACAAATTTTATTTCAATAAACATTTTGGGAATATGAGGATAAGCAAACTAAAATTACTAGGAAAGAAAGTATTACTAGGAAAGGAGGAACTACGACCATAAATTATTCAGAAGTTATTTCACTGAGCAATAAAATAGTCAAACAAAACTAAAAATGCTGTTTCAGTGGTATGTTTTTAATACAGGTTTGGAAAACGAGAGCTAAAGGTCCAAGCAATTGTCTAAGAACAGATTTTTCTTGCTTTCTAGCATAGCTTGATTCATGTCTTTTGGGAAGGGTAGTTACAGGTCTCTGTAACTTCAGGAGTGTGCATGACCCTTGTCATGAGAGGTGAACAACACCAGAGGAACACATGTACCCTTTGCAGCAACACTTTCAGAATTATAGATTTAAAAGCCTGTCATCCTGTTAAGACTGCAGTGTAATAGAAATGGAGCCAGTCTACTGGCACTGAAAATTAAAAGAGGAGTATTTATTCCAGGAGCTAGGTAAAAGCCAACAGGCACACTGGAGCACCTGGTTCAGAATGAGGAGTCCCCTGAGGGGATGTGGTTAATATTCAGAGTGTCTCTGAAAGGCCAGGAGGGAATAAACATTACACTCACAATAAAAAGGGTGGACAAACCAGACTGCTAGCCAGGCTGTCTGACTGGCATGTGCAATGTTAAATGCAGAATCACAGAATCACACAGAAAAAAATCAGGTCAGAAATAAAGACCTCTGAGGTTATCAAGTCCAACCTAAGACCCAACACCACCATGGCAGCTAGACCATGGCACTAAGTGCCACATCTAGTAGTTTCTTGAAAACCTCCAGGGATGGTGCCTCCACCACCCCCTTTGGCAGCACATTCCAATACCTACTCACTCTTTCTGTGAAGAAAATCACCCTTTCTTTGGAATCAAAGTAGAGCAAAGGAAAAAATTATTTTCTGTGCCAGAGCTGCGAGCCTAATGCAGAGGATGATGATGGTATTGAGGACATTCCCACACCCAAAGTATTCTGTGTAGCAGACAGGTCAGAGGGGCTAAATCACAAGAGAATATATGCAGAAGAACTACCAAATAAATTAGGTGTTGTTAAAGACCAGGACTGAGCGGGATTTATCTGAGAGTTCTGGAGTATTATAAGAAGAAACTGCAGAGAAGATGGAGTCTCTTGAAGGCTGAAGGAGATATATTTAACTTCTATGGTGGTGGATAAAGTGGTTGCAGAGCTATTATTCATCCAGTTAAGGGAGGTTCAGACTGGACATTAGGAAACATTTCTTTATGAAAAGAGTGGTCAAACACTGGAATAGGCTTCCTAGAGAGGTGGTTGATACCTGAAGCCTGTCAGTGTTTAAGAGCACACTCATTTGGTCAGCAATGAAGTGGTCAAGAAGCTGGACTAGATGATCTCTGTGGGTCCCTTCCAACTGAAACAGTCTATTCTTTTATATTCTAAACCCCACAATAAAAGAACTAGGGGCAGTCGGTGAATTTACTTGAAGATGTGTCTAAATTAGATAAAAGAGTGTTCTCGAGCAGCAAGTGAACTTGCTGCCACAGAAAGCAATTGTCATCAGTTTTAAAAAAGGATTATAGAAACCCACACACAACAGCTTCATAAGCCAATACAAGAGGTACGAGGCAGGAAATATAACTGTGGGTACTAGGGCAATCTCTGGGGAAGGGACTGTGTAAACTGGCCAGACACCCATGCTGTCCTTAAATACCATCCTCTGCTGCCACTGCCAGTCTGACCTAGACTTGGACATTGGTCGGGCTAAGTGCATTGATGGGTGTTTTTTCCAGAGTTCACAGAAGTCCAAGGGGAATGATAACAGGAAAACTATGCAGAGTGATAGCTAAGGTGTTTTATTCAGAGGGTTATCAGGATAATTTAATTTGTAATTATGGCAAGATTTTTAAACTTGTCTTATAAAATGAGGCATTACTTCTGTGTCTTATTCTTTTAATCTTGAGAAGGTAAGGCTATTAACCCGGAGATCTTTCCCAATACTAGTATTCGCTACAGACTCTTACAGAAAGAGTCCTAAGGAGTTATAAAGTTAATGGACAAAAAAAGAGATGGCACAAGCAGAATAATCACAATGACTGAAAATATGTAACTAAAAATTTTGCAGATAATTATTCTCCACAGAGTAAAGCTGACAGAGCAGTCAATTCTTTAACAGCTGATAGCCAGATTTCCCTATACAAAATCTGATATTACAGACCTGATATTTTCACAGGGGCAAAACTAAAAACTAATTTTCCTCCTATTCTCTCTTCCACTATAAAATGATTATTGCTGGTGTGAAGAAAGTTTCATTCTCCTTTTGTTCAAGCTCTTCTGTGTCCCATCATAATAAATAAGGCAGTCATGAAGCTTAGAAGCTTTTTACAATTTACAAACTGATTTCTTGTTTGTTTTTTAAATCCCTCTCAAACACTCCAAAGTTGCGGCACAACTGGCGATATACAGTGACCATCTGCACCACCTCCATTTTTTGACAATTCAAATTGATTTTCTTCATCCTGGAAAATTCATGCCTGATGATGTGTGTTCACACCATCCAATGCATCTGGGAAGACATTGTTAGTAAGAGAATATCAAGATGAGCAAACTTCACTATGGCAGATGAAGTATGGAATCAAGCTGCTTTCGCCCTTTATGTGCAGGGTAAAGGTTTTATCTATGTGTCAAGGCTTCAAATTTAGATAATTTCTAGAGCTGTATATGTGAAATACAGCCCAGTGCCACTGATTCACTTTGCTGACTGATGGCATTTATCCTCAAAGGCACAATAGAGTATGTTTATATAAAGTCAGCAAGGCTTTTTAGGGCTTGCAAAAAAACACTTTCAACATAATAGATGATTATATAATTCAAATCAGGAATAAAAATGGTTATGATGCAGAGACTCAGTGGTGCGTAGAAGTCACAACAAGAGTCTGAAAAGGGAAATAGTGATTAATGTATCTTTTCAAGAGCAGCTTAACTCAACTAAACCAAACAAAAGTGAAGCACTGTGGAATAGTCAGAATAGTCTTTCACCTTCATTATTTTACAGTAAATAATTTTTAGACCGGCAGGGTATTGCCTTAATTTGCTTGATTTAAGAAGACCGATCCAGCAAAATATTTTATCATGCTCCTAACTTCAAACTTCAGCAGTTCCATTAAGTTTACTGGAATGGCTCACATACTTATAGCTGAATACATATTCAGAGCTTTGGATGAGCTTGACATAAATGTTAAGTGTAGTGACAAAACTGCATTCAGAATAAATAAATCCAAAGGATAAGTGGATATGAATTAAATAATAGAACAAAAATATATGAATTCTGCACAAAAAACATAGAAAAGTATATCCCACTTACACAAAAGATATGTGAGACAATGCTAACCACCATAAAATATGAAAAGGATTAACATGTAGCTTAACATATTTTCCCAATTAGTTATGTTACCAGAAAAGTTCAATAAATTGAAGGTGCACATTTCACAGAAGTTTCTACTAAATAATTTTATTTACATTTATTTAAAAATTGGTATAACTTAATTTGTGATGCTTCACATCATGATAATACATTATTTACTTCTAAAAGGGAATAATACACCATTTAGAATTGTTTCTTTGGAATGTTAATACTTTGTCGCACAATAGTCTAACTGAACTGATATTTCTTAGGCAAACTGTACAGTGTCAAATTTAATTAAATGTTTGTTTGTTAGGTTTCCTAAAAATAGATAGGAAAATTACCTAAAACAACAGAAATTATATTGTTCTGTAAAATGTGAGACAATATGATTTAAATGTATTTTTCCCTTTCAGTTATCAGGAACATATGGCCATTAATAAAGTTTTGTGGTTCAGGTATATAATTTAAATCTCTTAAAAAGTACATAATGTACTATAGTTAAACAAAAAGATAACAACCCACATTATATTAAAGCCATGCAAGATTTTGGAAACTGGAGGTAAATAAACAAATAGTTTTAGAAGCAGCTCCAGGAATCTGGTTAAGCCTGTGGTGACTTGCTCACAAATGTATGCTAACATGCATGAGAAGAGATGTTTATTACCACAGCACCGTAGAAAGGACAGGTACAGTGTCCTAGACTTTCCCAAAGTAAAAATTGAAGTACCAAGAGTTTAAGATCAGAATTTTAGTAGGTCTACTAGAGTCCAGCAGTTTATGCTAGGAAACTTGAAAATGAGGTGGCAATAGGCATCATAGAGATGGAAAATTTGCAGTGCATATGAACTAATTCATACGTCGAGACATAAAATATTTCTTTACATGGTAGTATAAGAGGACTCATCTGGGCTTGAAAACCGTGTAATGTGATGTGAGTAGAGATAAATGTGCTTAAAAACCCCAAACACAAATATGTGCTTTCATCAGTCCCATTCTTTAGCTGGATGGATCAACCTTTCATAAAACAAGAAAACTGCTGTTTCCAAAATGCTTGGAAGTAGCACTGCTCTCTTATTTATTCTTTCATATATATA